>CM057003.1:62658409-63258409 GCA_029891345.1 Dryococelus australis | reverse complement strand
TTACCGTTTACAACCTATACCACTGTGTGCGCACGATTTTTGTGTTGTCTCTTTATTGTAATCTTCTAAACTCGGTTAAGCTTTGTTTGCATGAGGCGGAAGAATATCCTGTAATCGGCACTTTAGCAGGGCTTCAGAAAAGTTGGAAGTAACCGCGATTGGAGTATAGCTCGGTATAGCTTGTCGCCATGCGGAAAATTTTGAAAGCTGTACGCTAGGCGGAGTACGGCAAACTGCTTCCAGGAAAACAGTAGTGCTTTAGATTCGCTCACTCGTGGCTCGGCCGAAGAGTATCGTGTCGAGCAAAGGCAAGCACTGTCCAATTATCGGCAGCGGCGACGGAGTTGGGGGCACTTATAAAAGCTCGTTAGTGGTAATGACCAACGGCCGGTAAGTGCAATCAGCCAACGGCGCATCCGGCCACTGACGTGTTTGGAGGACGACGCAATCAGACCTTAATTTGATTTCGAACCTGCCTGGAGCTCTTCAACAGGTAACGACGGCGCAGAGTGATTAAACACAATACTCGGCCACGTAATGAATGTCGGACGGTGGCGAGGCTGTGTCGCTGAGGTGGGATACTGCACCAACCACACTGTGCGAGAATCCTCCGCTGCAATGTCGCCTCAATTCCTTCGCAGTCCCACCGAGAAAGTCTTCGTTATTTATTTATTTATTTTTCCGGGTTGTACGCTGCGCCACATCTCTAAATCCAACCGAAAAACTTTGGCGGTAAGTTAATCACGAAGAAAAAATTTGGAGAGGGAGAGATTTGAGCAGCTCTTAAAAACAAGGCCTTGAGAGCCGATTAGGGTGAAATGAGGCGAGAATGGAGTAGCGCCAGAACACAAGGGCGTGGAAACAGGGGGAGACCCCCGAGAAAACTTACCGAACAGCGGCATCGTCCGGCACGTTTCCCACTTGCGAAAATCCGGGAGTGACCCGACCTGAAATTGAACCCGGTTCGCCTTGGTGGGAAGCAAGCAATCTAACCGCTCAGCCGCCGATGCCCCAAAAAAGTGGATATATATATATATATATGAACTAAGGTAGAAAGTTAATCCTAAGGGTAGTTACATATCTTTGAAGTTGGATCTGGAGGACTAGTTCAATGCAACTACTGGAGAAGGAGCATGTTAGTGTCTGGATGAAGATAATTGTGACATGCTGGTTAATAATCCATCTTTTAAATCTCAAGTATGGAACAGCGTCATCTTATAACAGCGACAGACAGTTGCTGTAGTATTTACAGACCACCGTTCCCTTACAGACGCTCAACATTCCATATTTAGAATTCTCCAATATTTTTTCGCAATGAAAATGTTCTGAAATTCCTTCACTTAAGGCGAACTAGAGTGCCTCCTACGTCATGGTATACTTCAGGCAAGTCTACATGTCGTCTGCAGAATGAATACTTTTTTTTTTTGCGCTGCTGTTATGTTGGCGTGAATTGCTGGTGAACACGTGCCGCAAGCTGTGTCGGCAAGCTAAAAGATCTTGAATGGGCCCCCCAGTCTGTCCAGGCGCGTATATAACAAGACGCGTGTTTTTAATTTTTTCTTTGTGTTCAACCTTTTCAGTTGCCGATCGGAATGTAGTGTCAGCCGTTGAAGCGAGAAAAAAATTTTATGTACCTTACTATTGTATATGTGGGGTTTCTCCGTCCATTTTAAATCAAACCTTTGGGAATAATAAACAGCCCATGCTTGACTTGTTTGGTTGCTTCCCAAATATGTCATAACACAAGCGTTTTATATTTGTGTTGATATAAAATATTCTTGTTTTTTGGTTAAAATGGAATGTTTGCTTATATTTTTTTATATGTATAAGACTGTAGTAGTGCTGGTAATGCCTAGTTAGAAATAGTTCTTATGCAAAATATGTTTACACTGAGTGCACAAAAATGCATTGCGTTGGCGCTGTGGTGTAATTTTCTAAGCTTTGTTTTCGTAAGGTGGAGAAGTATCTTGGAAGTAGAACTGGAACTCGGCTTCAGAAATGTAGGAAGTAACCGCGAATGAAATATAGCATCAGTTTTTAAGCTCTGTCATTTATTTCAACGGATAAAATTTGATATGCACGTGATGCCATTGGCGGCAGCTGTTTACGCGGTACAGGAGATAGAAATTAAACAAAATTGCGGCCGTATCACTAATCAATAGAATTTGAATTACCGTGTTTGACAAATTAAAACTCAACATATAATTTCTGTTGCGTTTTGACCACGTGAAATTAAACTTTGGTCATTTTTTTTTTGTTAGCGTGCGGCAGACTGTGGTCAACTTTTCTCTCATGTCTATGTCACTCAGAATTTAAAGTGAAAAAAAAAAAAACCACATATTAAATTAATAAAATTAATTTCTCACCTCTACTAACCAAAAGATTGATTTTGGTGATCTATTTTGTGTTCTTAACTATAGAATCAACCTCATGCTACAAAAAGTTCCCAGGTTTAGCAAATTACATTATTATTTCACAATGCGTGCATTTTCATATAGGTACAGTTTTAAATTTTTACGACAAATATTCAATTTTATAGTGTAGTTGTATACATATCCGTTGTAATCCAATCATTTAATGTTTCAGCATTGGAGCAATGCAAGTTTATTAAGAAATTATATTCGCATGAAAACCCTTGCGGTACAAACAATATTTCTAAGGAAAACAGTATTCTAATTTCTGCTGCTCAGCTCTCTGTTGATATAGTGTGATTACACACTTGCCTTTGTGTACTTCTGTTCAAGAACTGCCTCAATGCAACAATTAAATCGAACTCTGTCCAGTAGATTCCAAGTGATACGGGATCGAACAAAGGAGTATACAGACCATAAAAAAAGAATTTAAAAACTATAAGTATTGCGTAAAAATGGTTATCCGCAGTATGGGTACATATTTATATCTTCGAATGATTTACTATCTGCTAAGATGATGTAGAGAATATTAATAAAATGTTAAATGTACAGTCATGTTGCGTCATTTAAGCTGTATATATTGTCACTTTCTTTTACCGAGCTGTAAGGGTAACGCAATTGCGTGTTTCAGTTGTGTTCGAGAAGCTGCAGAATCGTTTCTGTCCGGTTGTAGTATGGGCGGTATTCTCGAGGTGGTGTTTCAACCACGCTCCACAACAAAGTTTCAGCAGTTCCTTAATCACAACTTTTAAAATACATGTGCAGATCGTAACTGGTTTTTTTTTAATGGAGGAGAAGTAATTGTTATTACTTCCAACAGACTTATGATAACATTTTGCGAGAGTGTTTACGCTGTCTTTGGAAATCCCTGCTTAAGATCTACTTGTACGCACAATTTTGGGTATTCTTCCGCCATAAGTAAAATTAACATTACCATCCGCCTGATCACTATATTCAACCCTTGGTCAAGTGAAACTGGAAAATCAATATAGAAGTAATTTTTTTTTTGTGTAATCTCACACTTATGTGTATCAACAGGCAAAAAAGCAAAAGGAAAAATTTCTGTAGTCACAAATGTTTACCACGCACTTTCAATTCAACGTTAAAACGTATAAGTACATAATTCACGTCGTCACAAACTTAACTGGGCACATGCCTTTCATTGTTACTGCTAGAATCGATGCACGGAAGGGCAGTGATATTTTCCAACCGCGGGCCTCCTATAATATGAATATTCTTGAGCTGCCGCGGTGAGAGATGTATGGGGGGAGATTGGCAACACAAGGGTTTTCAATTAACTGTGCGTGTCCCCCAGCTGTTGGTCTCCGCGATACGTGGGGTGGGAATCGCAGCAAAACTCTTTTGCAAGCACGCGACAGTCCAGGGGTAAGGAAATTGCGTGTGAAATACTCTGGCAGGTGTTGGTGTGGACGAAGAGTGCATACTGGTAATTTGAAAAACACACTTTCGTGCAGAAACGTAAATTCCCTACAGACGCCGTATTGCTTTTGAAGCCTAGTGCTTACTCAGATCCGTTCTTAATGTGTGTTTTCTTGAATGTGAAAGAAAGTTTAAATGCTACTACGTAGTTTAAAATTTAATACCGCTTCTTAAACCAAGCCTATGCCAATTTCATACTACCAGAAGAAATATCCGGTAATGTGTTAATGTACACATAAAAAATGGTTTTGTATTTATTATGATATAAGATTTTTCTGGTGTGTACCTAAATTACATATTTCTATATTTTTGAAATAGAAACAAACCACTGTTGCATCTCGATGAATGTACGAAATTTCGATGTTTTTACCAGATACTGCATTAGAATATAGTTATATTCACATTTGGTTGCGGTGAGCTAGATTTTTCTCTTCTAACGGAAGCACACGCCATTCACAATTAAACTACGGCGGTTAGAAACGTAAGAATTTATATCGTAAAAGCAAACCAGCATTATCAAATTTTCAAAGGTGATGTTCTATTGCTCGATATTTCTTCTAAGCTTTCAGAATATACAGTTATTAATTGTAGAGATATTAATGAATCCGGTGCACTAGATAACAGGGATTGCAAACATTTATTTTCTAAACGACCCTCGTAGATATTGCTTATACGAGCTAAGGCACTTGCATAAAATTATATATGGGATTGATGCGACTTGTTGAAAACGTGAGCCTTTTTAATGCCTGAAGGAATGGTTAAGTAAACCTGCATCTTATACAGTGAAAAAATGATGATCTAAAATATATTTGTCAACATCAAATCTTCGAAATGTCAAGTAACGAATAAATTAATATTTTGTTAATGAACCACTAGCCACTCGCGTGCTGGCCACAAAAACCAAAGCAGATTTTGTAAATAGTCATAAACAGTTCTTTAATTACCTCAAAATAAATTCGCCGCCACCACTGGGCATTAGCAGAGGAATGTGACGTGAGAGATTTGAACAGCACTTGACATCTGTGGTCTTCAGCATCGTTGGGGAGGGGGGGGGGGTTAAGCTAGGTGAAGATGAGAAAGTGAAGGAACGAGGGAGCACCCCGAGAAATTCCTCCGGCTCGCGGCAGCGCCTGGCAAAATTCTCTTGTGCGGAAATTCGGACGTTTTCCCCAGCCAGCAATCAAGTCCGGTTTGTCGTGGTAGGAAGTGAATTGTCTTGCAATTACACCACTACAGCCCTCATTTCGCAAGAGCGAAGTTTGTAAAATATTTTCTCTCAGCTTAATATTTGTTTGCTGTGTGTACGTAAGTTTGATTGGACCGAAACGAAAGAAAGCATTTTAGGAACTACTTTTTTCCCCATATTTTGAGGACATTTTATTGTTTTCTGACTCGATATCGATAATGACATTACTAAATACAAAATAATTGGAATAATAACATTCATTTGTTTTAGAATTTTAGATTTTTTTAGAGTAATTTTTTTCTTCAAAGTAAACGTACGAATCGTAATTAAAAATATTTATTCGTACACTTTTCGAAAAGTTATTTTATCACAAAGTATTGTTTCATCTACAGTGCTTCTTGAATGCACAAAATAGTGATTTATAATAATTTATTTGAAATAACTATAACACTTGGTTCACCTGTGGTAAGGGTTCAAAGGTTTAAAGGCAGATAATATCTCAGAAGTTAAAATTGAAATACCGATTAACCACATAATAAATTTCCAAGACATTTTTCAGGACATTCCAATAATACGATCAATTATTTTGTGCTGTATTGTAAAGCATTTAAATTTGTTGAATTTTGAAATTTATAAAAAAAAATATAGCATGCATTAAAAATTCCCTATATTTTATTTTGTCCGTCTTTAAGAGTAATTTTACTACACTAGCACACCATTTTTGTTTTTCGAATATCACTTCATATCACACCGAAAAATAATGCAATACGCTAAACACGTACTAAAAATGTTTTAACCTTTTGAACTTCGTTAAGGACTAGTATCCCTTGCATCGTGGATTTATTTTTGTTCCACTCCAGCTTACTTTTCAGATCAAATATTAAAACGACTTAAGTCATGGCATACAGCGTATTTTAACACATTTTTTTTTTTTTTTTAAGTCCACGATATCTTGCCCATTTTTGGTTGCATCTGTAAACATAATAAAGAAAGCAGTCCATTCTGGTTTCAAAAACTCAGTAAAGTAATTATATATTAATGTTAAATTTTAACTTTTTTAAGGATATGTAAATAAACATACGATGGCAAGGAGACGGCCTTCTTAAAAGATTGTGTTCGATGGCTATAAGCGCCGAGGTACAGGCCTGTGCACTAGATGCCACGTCGCTTCTAAAGTGAAGTGAAGTGAAGAGATTTGGGCGGCTCTTAACAGCGAGGTCTTGAGAGCCGATGAGGTTGATTGAAGTGAATATGGAGCGGCCAGTGACCCGGCCGGGTATTGGGCCCGGTTCACCTTGGTGGGAGGCGAGCGTGCTAATCGCCCAGCCACAGCGCCCCCCCCCCCCCCTCGCTACTAAACTTAGGCACTAAACTAGCTTTTAGTTTTCACGTTGAATAAGCACGCGTCTCTATGGGACTTAGAGATGCAGCCGTTTGGTTGAACTCATAATGAAAATAGTGATTTTCGGAATGGCATTGCTATAGGCTATTCACTGTAACATGAGCATTTTTGAAAGCCCTGCTTAAGATCTACTTGCATGCACTTTATGACTTCTTCCGCTTTATGCAAAATTAACATTACCATAGGCCTCGTCGCTTTATTCATGTGTCGGTCAAGCGCAGATGTTAAATTATTTTAAAAGTAAATATTTTTGCAAATCTGCTCATTTCTACACTCCAATAAGTTATAATAAAAAACCGAAAGAATTAATTTAAGTTATCAGAGATTCTTACGTGATACTTTTTATTCGACGTTAAGATATAGAACTACTTTCCATTCATCGTTTGCAACTTTACTGGGCGCATGTCATTCAGTGTGCCCGTTAAAATATATGCAGGCAAGGGCAGTAAAATTTTTCTAATATTGATTTCAAAAGTGCTCACTTTATCGCGAATAGCCTTTACCTACATGTCATTAATTTTTTACTGTAAAAGTTTCATACTTAAAATTATTGTGGAAACTAACGATTTAGCGATCTTCACGCGCGAGAGAAAAACACTTTATTGGACAATCTATGAATTTGCCTATATTAAAAGTTTATCACTTGGCAGAGCGAATTATACTAAAACTTTCCTCGGCATTTGTTGTCCTAGGCAGTTGGCCTTACCGAGTAATAACACTCGCCGGTACTAAATATCGTCGTACGTGTGCTGGAATACAATCACGGACTGGTTTAAGTACACAAGCGCAAAACAAACGACGGTTCCTTTCATGCGCGCGTATGGCGCATTCGCAGTTACTTACCACTTTTCGTGAGCACTGCTAAAGTTCTACTTCCAGGATATTCCTCCGCCTCATGCAAACAAAGCTTAAATAAATGTCTAGAATATTAGCCTACATCAAAAGGACAACGCACGCCATTCGTGCGCACTCACTTTAATAATATATTGCATGGAACAATTTCTTACTAGGCATTACCAGCACACATAATTTTTCTCGGTTTTTATGCATATTAATTACAAATGAAATATTTTAATAAGATAAAAACAAGCAAAAGTTCAATTTAGACGAAAATTAATGTTTTTTTTTTTTTTTTCAAACTTTTGATTCAAAAAATGCGAAGAAACCTCGAATAGATAATATTCTATCAATCATTGTCTGCACGAGGCTTCGGAAACTGGCATTGTTTCTGATTGGCTTCCGGAGGCGCGTTTAAGCATGGGCCGAACAGTCAGCAGCCTCGGAAAGCAGTTTTTTTTTAAATGATAATGTGAAATGGAATGTTATAAAAAATGGGGATTAAAAATGTTCGGTGCTCAAAATATTTTAAAAGTTAATCATTGTAATTTAGATTTCTAGCATTTTGCTATGTGAGTGAATGAGAACGTGCTCAAAAATATAAAAAATTTATACCAAGAACGGTACTAAAATGTTACGATTCAGCACGCCACCAAGAAAGTACATATTTGTTCCACCAAGCGAGTTCAATTAATACTTAACTTCTGTATCGCTACATTGTTGCTAGTGACAAAAGCAGTCCTAACTGCACTGGCAGTGATAGTGTAGTATGTTCGTGCTCACGTATCTAAGAAAGAGTGTGGACATTATTTTGCTTGACTGCAGTTGCCAAATAACCAAATTCGCGACTGTGGGTCACTGAGCGGTCTCAAGAAAGATCGTATTAACTTGGCAACAGAGTGTCAAGTTCAACTTCAGTTTCCGATTGCAAAATGACGTTCCACCAAGTTTCCTGCTGGTGTTTGTGATTGGTGTTGGCTATCTTCACTGCTAATTCGCTTCCATAATTTACATTAAAATTTGTAAATACGTGATAAATATATTCCTATTGTTACAGAAAATTTCGAAATCAAGAAATTGTTTAACTCTTGCGTTTATTTAATCGTTCGAGTGAGAACAGTATCGCTACAAAATAATACCCGAGTATTAACAGTTTCATTCGCGTGTAAATTTATATTTTCAGATGTTGTCAACAAGAATAACTTTTATAAGTTTTAAACTTATAAGATCTCTGTACTTGTTTCACGTCACAGACCATGATCCGTGGGCTTTCCTGTTTGCTGATGACGAGTTGAACAATTGTTGGCGGGGAACAGTACGAAGGTTTGCGCATTAATTACCCCTAGGAAATATACCCAGATCATTGGACAGTGAGAATTTCACTTTACAGTGTCGGCTGCATGTAAGCTTCCAGCGCAGCACTTACAAGAATATGGACACAGCGTTTGGAGCAGTTCACGACGAAACTTCGTCGACTAAAATGTATTGACAAGTTTCTGCTGATAATGCAAGTGAGTGTAATTGTCTGAGAATCCCATTCACTCAGCGTGTAAGCTATGACATACGATACCAGGAAAACAACAATTTGGCTCATTTGTAGGGAATCAGCCAGTTTCATTTCAATATCCGAGTGGTAATTTAATGACAGCGTAGGACTGGTTATGCAAGGCATTGCGGAAGCTTAAATACGCACGTCCTTAATAGCAACACATGCGGATGTGAAAGTCTGCCGTATTACTACTAAATCTTGCTCTGTCGGCCGACATACATCTTGACGCTTTCTGTATCACTTGAATTACACATGTTTTACGGACGTCAATCCCCAAGGGTGTGATCACATTTAAATCTTCAAGAATTACAATTGTCGCGTCAGCGTGTATTTAACACGACCTAAGAAAATACATATAGTAGCGTTAAATCTTTTTGAAAATGTAGTCTCAGCTAAATGATAAGTAATGGTAATATTAATAAATCCTCTATTGACTGCATAGAAAGTATTTATTTTGCAACCAAAGAAAAGCGTTATAGTAGGTATACTTATTCGTCACGAACCAAAACAGTTTTCCAGAGATGGATTTGTGCAATATTGTGTTGGGTGTATATTGTATAAAGATTTACTGAAAGCTCTTTGGAAAATAGTTGTCAAGATTATCTTTGTAACACTACAATTATGTTAGAGACCACTTCTAGCACGTTACTGCGAAGTATGTAGTAAATAAGTTCAGTTTTTAAATGCATATATTATAGACCAGAATGTCAGGAAACAAAGTAGACGTAGTTTCTTTGGATTCACAGTAGCAAAAAAATCCCTGTACAGTTATATCCTGTGACGTACTTCATATATATATAAATTCTGTTGAAATTTGCAGTGTACAACACTTTCAGAAGAAGGCGGTGCGATCATGCGTGTAGGACAAGTTGCAGATGTCGTAGGCTCGCGACACTAAATTATTAGACACGCAATGTCGCGCACCTGCTTCCCATGCTACTTGTCAACACGCACGACTGTTATACAGACGTTGCACACCGCAATTTCTAATATAATTACGTATTTATCAATAAGTTTCCGGATATAAGTAAACTCATGCGTTACTATTGGTCCAAAAGAAATTGACGTCTGGTGTTCGGGCACTGAGTTTCCGACCGTTCTGTAAAATCGAATGTACATTTTTCATAAAACGCTGTGTTGAAAATATGCGATATTTCACTTGTAGTGACAAAAATATTTTGCCATTAGTTTACATCCCTTTGCAGAACGTATAAAAACAAAATACTGTGTAGTGTATACGATTACTAAAAGTCTTTATTTATATGGTGTGGAGGTTTCTCTGATGTGGCCGTACCCATTCCCCGAGGTTCTGGTTGTTGGTACCACGTTTGATTGGTCACTGCGCGCGGCAAGAGGTTCCTATTGGCTGGCGAGCAGGTTACCAGGCGATGATTCGCGAATGGCGTCCCAACGTTGTACCAGCCGCTGACGCCATGTTGCAGGTGTGTGCGGCCGTAGCAGGCGGCACAGACTAAAGATGAAGTAGACCGATCTCGCTGGCTGCGCACAACCAATCTCTGAGTCCCAACATTGAACTGCTTTCTTACCAACATGTCTAGTGAAAACGGCATGGTTTAGAAACTAATTAGTAAACAAATTCTTTGAGATGAATGTATATTTCCTCTAACTTATTTGTAATGCAATATTATAATATTGAAATTAGCCGAATTATTTTATTAATATAATAGTGCTTGACATTAAAAAAATATATAAAATAAACAAACACGTTCATCACTGCTGGCCATGTGACTTTTACAGTTGTGTAGGATTGGGGTACGTCAATGATGGGTACATGCGCAGAAGACGAATACTCGGTCTACCTCATCTTTAGTGTATGGCAGGCTGCACAAGCGGCTGTTTCGCCTCTGTTCTTTACACTAGTCTGTGGCTCGACGACGTCGATAGCGAGCATGCGCGGGCGTCCCGACGCTGGCATATTGATCACGCGGTCGCATCAAACTTCGCTCAGGCGCCCAGCACACCTGATAACAAAGCTTCCTGTGACTCCACACAGATGGCAGGTGCGGCGCCCCGCTTCTCCTCCCCCCCCCCCCCCCCTTTTCCGGCAAACAAGCCTTCACTCGCGAGCTTGAAGACGCGCCAAACGCCATCGAGAAATCGGTCCGGTATTCGGGGAACAGGTCGTCGTAATTCGAATAGGGAAACGAATCATTAACCGAAAATAACCGAAGCCAGGTTCTACGCTCTTAAAACTTCAGCATTAATAAAAGTACTGCATATTAAAACGTAGTGCACACTATTTTTACAAAGCGTAAATATATAATAATCAATAATCTAGTTTTTATCTTTAAATATTATATAAAAACATGTTTTATTTGCATATTTTAAGGTTTATAGGGATAGCACAGTGTTCCTTGTATAAGCAGGTTTCACGCATGTTTGCTCATGTCACGTGTATATCCTCACGAATATACGCTTAAAACTGGCTGCAAAGCAGTGTTACACCTCCATGGTTACAGTTCGTATTCGCTCAAACGTATCTGTGATGTGAAATAACTGTGAATAAGCGACGCATCAATAATAATGTCCAAAAGCAAAGGCCGTTTACACTTTAAAAAAAATAAAAAAATTGGGTTTTGCTGTGTTGGGGATACGGCCGTTTGTTTTGCGTGAATACGTCTACGTTGACGCGCTGGGACGCCTTGATGTTTATTTTACGTTCCCGGCATTGCTTCACTAGATCATATGGGGTGGGTTTTATGGGTATCACTGGATTGCTTTTGAGATGCTCTTTCCAACCGGATACAATTTTTGAATTTCAACTTGTCTTTTTAACGAGTATCGGCCGACATTGTGTTAAGTTTTCTTAATTTTTTACATTAAATTCATACAATTCCACCATAACCACGCCACACAAATGATTTTATACACGCAATTGATTGATCTTGATGAAAGCTGTCGATTGAAACTTAAACGAGTGTCGCAGTTTCTCCTAGTCAAAATTTTTACTACGCAGAAGTTATGAGAAGTTGCGAAACGAACTCAAAATACCCCCCCCCCCCCTTTTCCAACCCGCGGAATGCTTCGCAGTCCTCACTCAACGCAACGAATTCATTGATCCTCTGGCAATCGAGTGGTGTAATTGAATTTTGAATGTGGACGATAGTTTCGGAGCTGCAATGCCAAACCGTGTCCCCCGATTTTATTATCATTGGATTTTCTGGATTGCCTCCCACAATTATTGCAAATTTAATGACGTATTCGCGTCAAAAATAACAGCAGGCGAGGTCTCTACAGTACCACCAACATAACAAAGTGAGAAATTGTCGATCACTCTGATTCATAACGTTGGCAGTACCGTAGAACCTATTTCGGTTTGGTTCGGCAAACAAATGAATAGTATAAGGATCTCATTTTATCTATTGAGTTACAACTCTGTAATTGTATGCTCCCTGTTGGAGCATTTGGGGGGTGGGGGGGCAGACGGTACTATCTCGCGTTATACTCTTCGATATATGCGATTACGGGAACCAAGCATTGATCTCCACAATGTGTACACACCATGGCCACACTCAACATGGAAGAATCCGATTTAATCCAAAACAATGAAGCAAATAAATATTTTACTGGATGTCTGTGGCAGGCTTACTTATTTTTACTGGACTTGTATGTCACTGATATGATTTTTATTTCCTCTGAATCCCAGCGAAACCCACTTTTCCGATTACTAGTCCAAAGTTTATTCGAGTGATTCGCTATTCAACAGAAGCTCGTTATTATTACTTATTGCAGTCATTATATAATATAGTATTTATAATATAAAGTGTTACTGTTTTAACACGCCACGAAAGTAGATTTCAACAAAGACCTTAATATATAGAGTGACATATTTATTTATAACTTTCAGCTCTTCAAAATACTAATTTTGTTTTAGAAACATGGTTCGGGTATCATATTTATTTATCAACAACGGTATTTTTTTTTTTTCAGTAAACTGGTAAATCACGCTTGCGACAAAATTTTAACAGCCCATCAATTTCTATCCTATTCACTTGGCACCTACTTCCGTTTTTGAATGAAATACAGGGAAAAATGAAGTGGGGGGCATTAGATATTTGACATGCCGCTATTTCCATACCACATGAGATAAATAGTTTAAATCTCCTTCAGGTTCTTGTATTGGCAAACTCTCCACGCGATAGTAAGTCTGTTTGGGGGTTCCTCATAATCTCAACGAAACAACAACGTTGTTTCGCGATTGGAAAACTAAAATAGTCTTACTTAAGAACCAAGTAATCGATCGCAGAACCAAGAAGCGAGGCAAACTGTGCTTCGCTCTTTTAATGTCTCAGTTCCAGTGAAGAGAAAATAGAATTTTAGTTTTTGGGGAAGTCCGCTTTAAAAAGAGTCCTTTAAAACTCCGGCGTTTCTTCTTAATGGCGTATAAAAGCGAACGTTCATATCAGACTCACACATATTACTGAATATAGCCGATTTGGCATAAAAAATACCATCTCAGTTGTTGGCAAATAAAATGTTAAGCCATGTGATTCGGTTATTAACGTTATTTCACTCACCTACCAGATTTCCATTATTAATATTGTTATTATTAGTCTTCATAATTTTTGGATTGGAAAACATTTCATCTTTATTTAACCTCATATAATAATAACGTCCACGAATTGATGTATTTTGTAATATTATTTATTCGAGGACCATGTGTTTTAACTTATTACAGTAAACATTTCTGTAGAGCTTTAATCCTAAGTGACGCAGTTACAGAAATAAATACACTGGAAGTATTACACGCTATTGTTTCGTCCGTTTGTTTCTATTATATCATTCATTCACTTGTACGAGAGGAATTTTTACTCCGCGCAATTCCTGTTAAGCAATTGCCATTCGTATCACTTAAGCTGCCGCCCGGGAGGGAGGTAAAAGTTTCCAAATCGAATATCGTATCGTGTCGTATATGCGGAATGATTCATGTAACAGTACATTTTCATCAATCGTCTGGCACAGTGTCCAGCGGTGGAGTGTCGCCGAACAAGCAGGGGTGTAACCACGAGTGTCGGTGGAGGGGATGAAGAGGGGACGAAGAGGGGAGAAGGGTGTCATTTGTTGTTGGCAACGCCGCCGAACCAAACACAAATAACGTTTTTCAAACTTCAACCACAACGATTTTCATCGTCGGTTAGAGCTGCGTAATCATTCTTTATCGTCTGCAGCGTTCCCTCTGGCGCGTCCTTTTTTCCCGCACCACGGCTCGTCTGTTTGTTCAGCGGGGTTATCACCCGGTATTCCGAAGTCGAACGACCCGGTAGCCACCCTCGTGCAAGGGGTTGGAGGGGTCGCCCCGCGACGGGCAACCGCGAAGAGGGGTCAACAACCTGAAATGTGGTAATAACCAAGGTCTCCTACCTGGGGGGGTGTGTTTGTTCGATTGTTGAAGCGCTGAGTCAACGGGACGCCGTTCAAGTAGTGCGGAGGGACTTGGAGGGATCGTAACATCGAGGTGTCTACACTGAAGCGATGTGTTAAGCGACACCGGAATGCAAAGGTGGAGTAAACTGGAGATCCCCGAGAAAACCCGCCGACCAGCGGCATCGTCCCGGTGCATTAATTGCTATATCGGACGACTGAACTCTCCAGAGTAGTAACCCATGCTCGCAACTTTGCCTGCCAATTTTCTGCTCAGACTCGGTTGTGCTGGAGACCATGAACCCTTAAAAATTAAATTTTTGCGTACATCAATGTTATCGCCATTCTTCATATTACCATACTGCACACTATTGTCATGTCTACTGTTTTCATTACTGTTGTACCTTCGTTAACATGTTCTATCCGCATTGAGAGGCAGCTGTGGCTGAGCGGTTAGACTGCTCGCCTCCCACCAAGGCGAACCGGGTGCAATACCCGGTCGGAACACTCCCGGGTTTACGCAAGTGAATCTCGTGTCGGACGATGCTGCTAGTCGGCGGGTGATCTCGGGGATCTCCTGTCACACCGCCCTTGCATTCCCCCTCTGCTCCCATCTTACCTCATTTCACCTTCATCGAATCTCAAGACCTCGTGTTTAAGAGCGGCTTAAATATCCCATAGTAGTTTAATTATTGCAACAACGTGTTCCTCCCCAAGCTTTTCCAGACCCTTCTTATAGTACTTGCAGAGATCACTGCATTTTTTGTTTATTGATAATCCTACAATTTTTTTTACCCATACTCAATTTACTCGAGCAGATTCCCCTTTACTTTGTAGGTAAACGGTAGCCTGGATCATTATCAACGTCCTAAAATACTTCCCCGTCTCGCCATCTTCACGAAATACTTCCCATAACGCTTCTCTGCTGCAACAGGCTTTGGCATCCGTTTTACTCTGTTGGTTCCATTATGTTTTGCCCAGCAGCGTGGATTACCATAGAATAATCACTGCACTCTGCTGACACTCATGGTCATAAGGTTTAATCTTTTGTGTCAGGGATTAGGGGTTTAACATTGTGTTCCTGCATATAACTGAAATGTTTCCAAAAGGTGGATTACCATTATTTTACACCATGCCCATCATATATCAGCAAGGAGGGGAGGTCTTAGTCCATCTAGCCACCTCTTTAATCCGGCTCTGCTCCCAATACGGTCAAACCAAGTTCGACTTCCGAAAGGGGCAGCACGAATGTTTCGCTGGTAGGAAACTTAGCGGATTTTGCTGTTGGCAAGTGGGTTTTCTTGTGGTGCTCTAGTTTCTTATTAGTATCCCACTCCCTCGCTGCTCCATATTAATCTCTCTTCGCACTCATCGAGGCACAACATATCTACGTTTTTGCGACCTACGTGCTGCCCAACTGAATTAATTTTGCATCGGCTCAATGTCCATGATATTGAGCTAGTGGTCGGGCAAGGTAACTGTGTGGGACTGAATTGGTGGAAAATCTGTATCGGAGTCCGGTGCTGTTGTGTATTATAGTTATGCTTTGTTCTGTTAAAGTTTCTTGGAAAAATAGGGAAATAGAAATTTGGTTTTTCCATATTTTGGAGGGCTCCGAGATAATTTTTCTAATACTCATGCTGTCTGTAGCACATTGTTCTCTTTTCGAAACTTAACAACTGGGGATAAAAACTGCAAACTTCTAACACGCTGCGAAGCATTTCAAGTGCGAGATACTTATATAACTGGTTATGAATAACATCTAACATAATGCCGTCATCTTTATATACGTGTTCTTGTGACGTAATGCATATAATGAATAATCTTTAAGTACGCCTACTTGATATAATTCATGTTCAGCGAAGCCGACGTTTGGAATGTAGCACTCTGTGCATATTTCCTAGTAAATTGTTGCTAATAGAGTGTTTTAAGTGTGAGCGCTACAATGTAATTTTTATGACATTTTCTGTTTCCATGTTGTATATTATTATTACATACTATTTTAATGCATTTTAATTTACTTTGTAGCATATACATAATTTCTACGAAACTATAAAAATATTTTCCAAAGCAACAGACTTTTAATGGGGACTCGCAATTGGGTAGGTAGGTATGTAGGTAGGGCTTAGTACCTCGTTAACAGCAAATTCATCAGAAACGTGAATAATGGGGACTCGAGTCAAAGACATAAATCTAAACTTTGCGTGCTTATTTATCTACTGTACCAAGCGTAAAACTCTTAATGTTTAATACATCTTTTTAATTACAAAGTTATACTGTCGTCCTACCACAGGCAATGCCAGGGTTGGAATCTCAGATTATCCTTGCAAAGAACGATTGTAACAACTGTTTATGTGAAACTCGCCCTCGTGGGCAAAATAAATGTCGAATAATTGATTCGAGTATATCGCGAATGTGTGTGGTGTGTGATTTTGAGTGCGCGTGTATTGGCGTGTGTATGTGTGTGTAAGAGCTGATATATCACTTAAAAACTCTCTCTGGTGTTTCAATAGTCGCAGCACCGAAAAGTGGCGCCAAGTACAGACAGTCAACATAAATTGAACTAACTGGACAGAGTAGGTGTAAGAGGTCATCGCGCCTAGGTAGGATATACCTCTTAATAAGCTGAGGACGCAACAAGGCGACTATAAAAATCCCTTGTGTTACCCTAGAGTGAGTGGTGCAGGAGAAACCCCAAAATTGGCACCAATTTACAGCAAAGCTAAACACTGCTGTTGAAAAGGTGAATTGTGGTTGAGAGTCAGTAGAAACCGTAGAAAAATCAAAACTTCACTGTGGCATGAGTTCCGAAATAACGGTGTCAACATAGAGTGTTTTATATAATGTATTCGTAAATAGGTGTTCTGTTTTTTTGCTGAACACTCACAATAGGTGGTAACTAAACACCTCATAGCATGTAATTTTCTCCTTGATTGCGAATTTCGGGGACTAGAAAAAAAAAGTATTTTAAAATTCGTGTTCACTTCCAGGTTAAAATAGCTGGGAACAATATCCCAATATAAACAGCACGATAAAACATGGAAAAATATATGTAAACTTGAAAAAATATGTGATTCAATTTCATTTTATATGCACGAAGGCACCTTAACCAAAATCATTGACATATGGACTACGCATTCACAGTTATCATTTACACCGTTGAAAATTTGTAACATCTAAGATAAAAATCACTAAAGAATTCAAATTTATATATTGCCATGTAAACACAAGGCAATCTCATTTGGCATGGCAATTCTGCATAAATTTGAACAATATTTTTAATGCGAGTATTTTTGACAATAACGAACAGATCCACAAACAAAGCTATGTTTCGTAAGTATACCTATCATAGGTTATGCTGACAAAGCGATGTTGTTCTAACACTCAAACCCATACATTTTCTATAAAAACTTCCAGTATGGATTTATTAATACGATGATAAATTGTACTGATATGTTAACAAGCAATGATCTATAAGTTGCAATATGTACATGAATATACCTTGTTTACTACTCCAATCAGAAATTTCTACTGACAGGTAATGAGCAAAATTATCTCCAAAATTTTTCGGTAATATGCCCAGATTATGCAGTATCAAATTCCAAGTTAACCTTAATTTACCCTCACCCAAAATGCGGATTGACCTACGCAACAGTGTATATACAATAGTATTCATTTATAATTGGCCATAATGCACTAAAATGACCATTCATTTATTTTTACAAAATACAATTAAAACTCGCAATCTCATTATTTGGCAATAGCCACAAAGTGTAAGCGCCCATTTTCATTTCATCTTAAAAGCGAATATTTAAAAAACTCCTTTATAAAAATCTCTTTTACCATTACGAGACGTTCACAGGCGGTTTTGATAACACAAATGAATTGGCATAATTTTTCTTGCTAAATGCCATCAATAATACCTTTAAAAATTTACCACCATTTCTTTTAGAAACATGCTTGCATCAGAGAAATTCAAAGTCCCGAGTCCTATCAAAGCTACATTGTCAGGCGGGCATAACGACTAACATGTTCATAAACTTAAGTTTTGAAGGTCCAGTCTGATTCTCGTGGATCCGCCATCTCTTCGACTGGCTCTCTTCGGCCACCTTTGATACAACATTACACAATTTTACAACCTCAAATGTTCAACCAATCGCTGTCAGGCTCTTGATTGCGTGTCCACCCCCAGTCTCCATCAGGGTAGGGTATACTCCAATAGCTAAAGACTCACAGGCGCGTAGCGAATCACGAACGCCTTGGCTTTCTGCATCCCGCTAACCTCCAGAACAGCTGTGGTGTGCTCACTTTCCTCGATGAATCGATGCAGAAAGGGACCCAGCTAGATCCGGAACCGCGCATGCGCAAGTTACCCGCACGTCGCAGCAGTTCTCAGCATTCAGTCCGCCCTCGTCAGGGCAGCCAGCCACCGTTTCTACGCAGCTCGTCTCGGCGATTTTGGATCACGTGTTGGATCGCCAACACGCCGGCGTTGCTTCCAACTGAATTCCAATCCCCGTTCATCGTGGATTCCATGCAGAATTCACCCAGATGTCACAAATTTCCACCACAAGACAAGTAACTGGAGCAACGACGTCGTAACGTAGTTAGTGGACATTTAGACCGTGCAGAAACCTGTCCAACGGGACAGAAAGAATTTTCATGTCAATACTCATCCAGAAATACTTTTACGATCGATTTCAAAAACTCATCAACTCTCCAAAACACGTTTGCCGTACGAAAAACAGAAATGTTTGCGAAAATCGTTGTGTCCAAATCGGGTACTTTTTACTCATTACTTACTAGCAAACGGGGAAAATGTGGTAAATTTGAGGACATATTTCCAGTAATATTCCATATATTTTCCATCCTAATCGACTTGTCCGACAACAAGAACGAACTTGGGAAGGAGGGAGGGGGGCGAAGGATAAATTTGAGACGCCCGTCTCAAGCTGGAGCGACAGTTTTCACGTGAAGAGTGTAGCTGACACTACTGTGATGTTAATGGTTTTCTGGTGCAGCTCATGAACAGCCTCTGGGGTATTTAGTCTGCTAATTCTCCACCTCAAGCTTCACGAACTCCCCATGCTGATCAAGAACACTGAGAATTTGTCTATCATGAAGGGCGGATAGCACTACTTGTCAGAGTACTCTCATCTCATATACACAGATTCGTCGGGTACGGGGAATGCCCCAAGGGTTACTTCTAATTTTTGTTTTCCGTAGTATGTTTGTGAGTCGTACGTATGTTTCCATGGCGTTTATTTTCCAGCTAGTGTAAATCCTTACAGCCATGGATTTAAAATTCAATACTCCACGAAAAAAAAAATATATATATATCTTCATCTAGACACGAAATGCCTATGTGTGCTTGTGAAAAATATATTTCAAATTTGCTACAGCACTTTGTTTTCACCACGTCTTTCATGCAACTCGTTCACTCAGGATCAGGTATACGACGGTAAAAAGTTTTGTTTATGGTCCACGAAACTATTGGAAGGTGATTAGCAGTTCCTCAAGCTCAGTTTTAGGTTTGTGGCCGAGAGGTTTTGGGTTTTGGTAGCACGATTAATTTTTTCAAGGCGACAATTTATAACCATAATTTACTTGCCGCATAAGTAGACGGAAACAGCCGATACATCTGCATGGCTGGGAGCAGGGGACGTGGGTATGGTCCGACCACCATCTTGGATGATGTCATGCCGAAAACTCCTGCTCTGTCATTCCTCGCCAATGGCAGCCACCTTTTATGACATATTTTTCCCCTGGTCCTCCATTTCCTCTTTCCTCCACTGCCACCTACTCTGTAAGGTCGAAGATACAGTCAACCACTATGTATATTTTTTTAGCGCGTGCTTCACCGCCATTGCTATACCACTTGCGCCAACGATAAGACTTCAGGTAATGCAGAGCACTGGCAGGATGAAGGGCAAGCTGCCTCCTTAATTCCCTACTACCTTGTAAGATTTCCTCAATGTCTTCCTGGTTTTTTTCTTCTTTTCAAACTGCAAACCCATTCTCTTCTTGACTTCAGTTTACAAAATCTTAAACATGTCCCAAGCAGCTAGACGTTCGCCGAGTTTGGACTTGGGTGACATAACTATCGACTTGACTTTTTCCATGAGAGCAGTGTTGGCTGCATGCATATATCCCTACTCCATGCTACTCACATACCAGGCATGCAGTATTTGTAGCCTGGAATGAGTGCCTCGAAAGGAAGGTTGTTGATCAGTATATTCACTGTCCACTTCCCCTCTTGGTCTTACTCCCATATCACATTACCGCATACTAACACGACTTGGTCGTCACACCAACTTTATACATTTGTTTCGCAGTGCGTGGCCATCTACATCACCCGATCTACAACTTTGCCGACCACATATCCTGACTTCCGGCATGCATGCTTGCACAGGGCAGCTACATCACCAGGTTCCGAACATGGTTCTGTTGCCATAAGTACTGGTGGTTTACCCATTCATAAATCAGTTCAGTGGATATTGTGCCAGAGAATCACCATTATTCCTGTTTACATCGCTGCTGATGACGAAACTCTTCTGAGAATCACGCAAAGGGAAGTTACATCCAATTACTATGCGAGATATCTATGCAGGGTCAAGCAACTGTGGAAACATATGTATGCTTCTCAGCCCTTTGGAGGAGCCTAAATGTCTTTGGTTCGAGAATGTTTACCTATACTCTAAATCACCACAACAGTCAAAGTACCTATGGCTAGCACAAGTACTTCAAGCTGTAATTGGCCTGTGTTATTTTCCATGTCGAGACAATGAAGAAGTCGTGCCACCTAGTGATGTTTTGCAAAACTCTATGTTTGTTTTCGACGATGTGGCATGTGAGAAACAGTCAATAATGCAGCAATATTTTAGCTACCATGTAGCGATTCGATTTACGTGTCAAACTTATTGAGTCATAGCTAAGCAACTTCTGTGCGACAGTGATAATTTACTTGTTCTATTCTGTGTGGATGACCTGAATTTACATGTTTACTCCGGTTATGTTAATATAGATATGTCTTTTGATGGTTTAAAAGTATGTGCTCATGTTTACTTGTGATAACTAAGGATTTTCCACCTCATAAGTGAAGTTACCGCAGGGGATTCGATCAGTTTACTATCGTAAATCAGTGTAATATGAGCTATGCCGTATCCAAGTTCGGTCATAGTGGCCTGGAGCATATGATGGGCAGCTGTATTATATCTACAGATGATGGTAGCTGCAATTTCGGAAGGAAACAAGCGAAGAATCTCGGATGAGCGAGACATGACGACGATGCGACTAATACGGCCTTTGTCCACAGTGTTACTTCAGAGACTTTACAACCATTGACAGAACTGCAGGCCATGTCTTCTAACACTGAGACACATCTTCGTACACTGACAACCGGCATGACTGAGCTTGCTGCTTTAGAGATGAAACTCAATAGTGTGGACGATCGAATAGCCAGCAGGTTTCATATGGCCATGACTACTGAATTGCATGCATTGACTGAGGATTTGCGCAAACTGGCCACTTTAGGTGGGAAGCTCGTCACTGTGGAAGATCATCTCTTCTATGCGAATATACTGACTATTAACATGGATGTGCGGCTTGGTAAATTGATCTAAAGTGTGTCCAAACGGTTTACTGTTGCTTCTGGCGATGCGCTCGAAGTTGTGGAAAGTAGGCTATTCAGCAATACGAATACGATGTCTACTAAGATAGATGCTCAGATTCGTACATTGATGAATGATGCGCATGAACTAACTGCTTTAAAAGGCAAGCTTGTGGTTGGTGGGAAGAAGCTCGATGTTGTAGTATAGTGAGTTGTCGACAGGGTTTTTACTTGGCTACCACACTATATGTTCACCTTAATGTGGCAACTGAGGATGCGTGCATGCTGGTCATTTTAAGTCAGAAACTAGAGGCTATGAACAACATGGAATTGAAACTCCCCTTTGTCAGTACAATGTCTGCTAAGACGGATGCTCAAATTCGTACATTGACTGATGATGTGCACAAAATGTGTGCTTTAGGTGGCAAGTTCCCAGCTGTAAAGTCGAATATCGAAGCTGTAGGTGAGTAAGTTGATAACTGGGTTCTTACTGCCCTGTCTGCTAAACTAGATGCACACCTTAATGTGTCAACCAAGAATGTGAGCAAGCTGGCTGCTTTAAAGTAAGAAACTAGAGTCTGTAGCCAACATGGAATCAAAACTCTGCGCTGCCGGAGAGCGAATAGCGAACAGAGCTCTTACTATCATGTCTGCTAAACTAAATGCACAAACCCGAGTTTTAGGTGTGATGCTCGTGGATCTGGAATGCCTTATACGCCGTGGGATTGTTCATGTCTTTTCTGACTTGCGTTTAAACAACAAACAATGGAGACATTGCCAGCATGTGCGAGATGAGGTCGTCCAGCGAATCTCCCAAGTCGGGGAACAATATCACAAAGCCGATCATACAGATGCATCAAGTCACCCTCTAAAAATACAGAATGTAGCAATACTTCGGAGAAACATTCCTCCCATCTGGAGGATGAAAAAATGTTACATGACTATAGGTCCGCAAATGCTTCGTTCTTTCACTAGAACCCTTAATACATAACTAGCCATACACTTCTAATTGTACATAAATTACAGAATTAAAATATTTAGCTGGAAAGAAACATTATCTTCTTTATTAATTCTTCTGTTGGTTGCCTTGTTAAGTATTTACCGTCTTATTCAGTTACAGGCACACATGAATAGTTAATGTGAAAATATGTGTCAATATATTTTTCTGCACCTAATCGTCTTCCTAGAATCAGAAAATTGGAGAATTTGTCTGTTTGTAGGCGCATCACAGTCGTCTATTACTAGAACTGCAGAGGTATAACTAAAGTGTCATCAAGCTGTAGGCGAAGGCTCCGTACAAAAATTTTTAGAGGCTTCAGGCTTCATTGCGAATGCCGTAGAAACGAGTAATGTTTTCAGTTGTTTTTTACAACTTAATTTATTTGCATGTAGAACATTTGTGTCATTAAATAAAGCGTTACTGTTTCTGTGCTTCAAATGAACAAAATAGTTGTATGTATTTGAGTTGATTTACTTATCACTACATATGATGACGTAATATCTGAAATTAACCTCCGAAAAAAATTTTTCTGCGGGTAACTGTAAATAACATGTCAAAAAAATTCACTGGATATTTCCAATGAAGTTAGTAGCGAATAACCAGGCGTTGTTGTACGCAACAGCGTCTTATTGTAACTTTAATATTCTAACTTATCTTAACTCACAACCATTTATCTGTTTCACTGTTTCATAGAATTTTAAGTAATATTTGTTACCATAGTTTACACTCGTCCTACATATTAAATTTCTAATGACTTGTGGTGTAACTTTGGCGTAATGGTAACACTGAAAGGGGCCATAATAATGTTTAGTTTCACATCTGGTGGAAGGATATGAAATGTACGAAATTGATAAACATGACACTTTGAACAAAAGCACGTCTTAAAAACTAATTATTATAGAGATTATTATAGATTATAGAGAAATATTGGCAGTGTTCGAATTCACCAACTAAGGGCACTTACCTGGCTATGTGCCCTTGAAAAGTTCATCCCAGATGTGACATCACATTGTTCCTGTCCAAATTCATAGCAAGGGAGCATTATGTAGCTTTCAATGTACACTTCAGTCAAGGTCACGAGCGACTTGACATTCTCGAGCCCTAGACAGTTTTCTGATCAGCTACTGTTTGAAATGTTTATATTGTTTGTTTGTTTACAACTATTTGCGGTTGTGGAAAACTGTTACAATTAAGGGCACATTGTATTGAAACCGTTCACAACCATTACACAAATATTCTTTGCGGGCGTAAATGCAAATTTTCAAACATTTTCACTTTCTACTGGAGTGATTGAGTGAAGAAAGAGATTTGGGCGTCTTTCGACACCGAGGCCTTGAGAGCCGATGAGGGTGAAGTGAGGCGAGTACGGAGCAGTGCCAGATTAAAAGGACGGGGGAAACGGGAGATTCCAGAGAAAACCCGCAGAACAGCGGCATCGTCCGGCACGAATCCCGCATGCGAAAATCCAGGAGCGACCCCGCCAGGAATCGAACCCGGTTCGCACAGGTGGGAGGCGAGTAGTCTAACCAATACACCACCTTGGCCCCCTTTCTAATGGAAAACCGCTAGCAGCGGCAACGGTGAGTCAGTAGCTTCCAGGTATTGAAGGTCTATGATATTGCTTTTATTATTTTTTCCCGTGGTCGTTGTGACGTCACCGCTGGCGACGTATAGCGTACCTGGCGGTGGTTCGGTACAACTGAGGTCGTAGAACAATTGCTGCTACCACCACAACCCCCCCCCCCCCCCCGCGGTCGTACGACTCGACTCCACCGCTCGATAGCATAATGCGCGGCCGGACGGAAAGATGTCGCAGTTAAATCGATCTGCGGCACGCATGTCGGGGGTAACAACCCCCACCCCCTTCACCCCCCCGCAACACACCCCCTTCAACCGCAGGGCGTGACGGATATTGCGCGCGGCGTATGGAAACACCGTAGCCCCGGGGTCGTAGGGGGTGGAGGGCACGCCTCGCGGGGGAAGCAAATGGTTTTTATTAGATCATCCGGCCGAGGAGAGTGGAGGGTTTGGGGGGGGGGGGGGGGGGTTGGAAAAAAATAACTGCATCGGCCTGCACGCCATCGCGGTACTATAATTAACTGGTTGCTCGCGGTTGATGGTATGGAAAACGGTGAAGGAAAATATCCAATATAGCACCGGCAAAGAAAAAAAAGACACTTGGATTTCAATAATAAAACATTATATGTTCGTTTCCTCCACACTTTCCTTATAACATTTCAACCCTCTCTGGTTTCCTATAACACTAGTATAGATTGGAATGGAGTGGGGAGGTTTGGTGCCTCTTAAGGTAAGAAGTATGGTGGATTCCGGTTAAGTATGCACCCTTAAGTATGTGCAACATGCAAAACTCATTAAAAAGTAATACGCAAACTACCGAAATTGTCAAAAAATGCGTGTTACGCCTCATATTAAAGAAGCATGCATATTATTTTTTACACTGCTAAATAGCTTGATAATATATTTTTATATATTTAAAAATCAAGTAATAATTCTCTATGTTTAATTCAAATACACGCTAATTTTTATTCCTGGTGATTCAGAAAAAAACATTTTCCAAGAAAACTTATATCAATTGGAACTACCCTAATAACTACAATGGTTGTTTGTAAGACACTTTTAAAACTACTGAAAATGATTTAATAAATTATATTATGCACATACAATTCAGCCACGTAAGTTATAGTATTCATACCTGAAAAGGGTTTGAATAAAATCTGTTCTTAAAATATATTTCAGTATTATAGTAGCGCCGGTCTAAGAACAGACCGGGCTCCGCCTACCCAAGTGAAAGAGAGAGGCAGAACGACTTGCTAAGCACCAATCACAGGCAGCTGGCAAGCGGGCAGACGAATCTGCAGGCACTCCCTCCCACCCGTCGTACCAGCATCGTCCAAATGGGAAGTGGCCAGACATTGGCAGAGCTCCCAAGTCATATCTTACGTCAGCGGGGTTCCAATTGCACGAAAAAAATTTTTTAATGTAACCGCTGTGATTGTTACGATTGCCCTACATCATAAAGGATTAATTAAATAAAGTGCTTTCTGAAGAATCCGTAATAGAAAAACATTTAAACTATTATTTAATGGAGACTCGTATCAATTGAATTTTCGTAACATTTAAATAAGTAAATTCTATCAAAATATTCTACAGTGTAAAAAAATTCTTCTTTCATATGCTACATAAATCGCATATTTCTGACTACTGTGACAGCATGTGTGCTAATTGCTTATAATAAGATATGCATGCTGCGCAGTCGGATAAGATGCTCCATTATAAAGCGCTGTACTTTTACATGAAAAACGGGGTCTTGAAAGATGACGGGGGTGAAGGGGGTTGAGTACGGAGCGGCGGTGGAATGCAAAGGCGGGGGGGACAGGAGATCTCCGAGAAAACCCCGCCGATGATCGACATAGTCCTGCACGATTCCCGTGTGCGAAAATCCGGGATAGTAACACCGCTGGGAATTGAACCCGGTTCGCCTAGATGGGAGGCGAGCGCTCACTCTAAATTTTTTTTTGTACTTTTATAAGGAAAACCCTTGGAAACCCAGTTGCCAAGGAAATCCTTTGTAAAACTATAAAGAGTTTTCTTGTAATATCTGCAAAGCATTTCTTTGTAATATTACAAATGATTGCTTTGTATTAAACTGACGTCATTGAGCAGTGTACATAAAAATTATTTTTATCTTCTATAAAACAAATGTGATAATTAATAGCAGAAAACCACTAAACAATAAAAATTAAAATATAATTTTCGTAAAAAAAAATTACACCCACCAACACCAGTATTAGAACCCACTCCGCTGCATTTTTAGCCCACACCTTTAACCACAAGATCAACTTGACTTACAACATTAATACTTATTTTTGCTGTAAACATACGTTCAAGAACATACACAATTATATTGAACTTACACGGTTAAGAAGAATACGTACATTTATTTCTTGTTAAGAGTTCGGTTGTTGAGTTAAGAGATTTGGACGACTCTTAACAACGGGGTGTGAAGAGCCAATCTAAGAGTTCTGTGTAGCTAGGAAACACTAACAAATAATCAATAATACTGTTGTCTTAAGTGTTTTACGTAATTCAGACTTGCAATACATTTCTTTTTACACGTAGCTACACTTTACATCACCAACAGTTTTTGCACAAACAGCTATACACGGTTTTACGTTTTTGAGTGTCCGCCATATTGCTGAAGATCGTTGAAATGGGTCAGTATAGTACAAACATTCCCTAAGGTCTATTACAAACACGGACCTTGTAGTTTTACAAACGAGTAGTTTTACAAGGAAAACCTTTGTACTTGTACAAGCATTGGTAAAATTACAAAGAATT
The DNA here is from genome assembly GCA_029891345.1 of Dryococelus australis. NCBI lineage: Eukaryota > Metazoa > Arthropoda > Insecta > Phasmatodea > Phasmatidae > Dryococelus > Dryococelus australis. The sequence continues at coordinate 63,231,234 of CM057003.1, read as the reverse complement.
TCTCAGTAAAAATTACATTTCTTTTTAGAGTGCTCGAGCTGCCACGCAACTATGCCCCACTATTATAATAGGCATTTTCCCGAATCGTCCCCGTGAAATCAACACTACTCTCTACTTTCTAAGAACCAAATGTGATTGGCGATAAATTGGTGACTTGTACAAAAGTACCTAACTACGTGGTGTTTTTCCTTGCCGCTTGCTCGATATCCGCAAATGTTCCTAAGATGTTATGTGACAAAAAGAAAACATGCTTCATATTACAAATGAACAGTAGTTAAAAAATATCGCACTCACAAAAATATTGATTCACACCCGTTTAACGTAGCCATTAACGATAATTTAATACATACGCTTATAAAAAATTACTTCCTGGATGGATAGATGCAAAATTGTAGGGGCCCGGTTATACTAAAGACTTAACTTGTCATTGTGAAAATGTTACGGAAACCATAATTAAACACGTTTAATCATTTGGTTACCAAAGCGAACATGTTTGCATGGTTACAGGTTTGTAACTGAATGCGAACAAGAGGAAATCCTAGTTTCAATTAACACGCAGCCATAATGGTTTATATTCGCTTCCAACACTCTTATATGTTGAGTATTTTCCTTCACGTTTTAGTACAAAATATATCGCAATTTGACTTTGCTTTTATTTAATTCAACGAACGAGAATTCCCGTTTCTTTCAACCATTTTGAAAACCCTGTTTATTTACTTCGTGACAGCCAATAGGAGTGTAACACTGGGCAAATGTCGTTATGAGGTACACTCGTAAGTCGGAAACATTGAGAAATGAGTCAAATAATTGAAAATAGGGAAAATTGAAAAACTGATAATCAGTGGCACATAACTAATTAAAACGGTGGCTGAATTTAACTTATTTATTTGTGATTCCCACTGAATGTCGAGAATTCCACTGCTATTAAGTCACTTATTCCAAGTTCATTTCCTTGATTTTCCTGTTGGCAGTATCTTATCAACTGACTTTCAGTGAATGTTATTTCACTTATTGATTTCACTTGTTCGAGCTTAGAGTGTACGTACATATGAACGTATAACGCCATTTTACACCGACCAAGAAGTGACTGCGACCGGAACGAGTTCGGAGCCTATGTAACCATCGGCAGAGCTGATTATGTTTGAAGTGAAGTAGTCCAGCGTATGTGTAACCACGGCTTAAGTCAGAAAACTACACTGATCATTACTACAAATGTTCAGACATTAAAGTGATAGGACCGCTGCTTACAATATCGTGACTGCAAACTGCACGACAGAAAAACAAGTTCTCCAGTTGGGTGCTTTGCCCGTAGAGGCGACGAGGCAACTTGTAACACGTGGTAATGTCACCCTTACAGCTCACTCGCTTCCAAGCTTCACACTGAAAAGTTGCTTGAACTAGGTGGATGGCTGAAACGCTGGTATGAATACTGGATATAAATGTATAATTAAAGTAAGGGAAGATACTTGGACGGCTCTGAACAGAGAGTTCTAGAGAGCCAATGAGGGTGATTGAAGTGAATATGGAGTAACGCCGGAACGAAGGGGCGGCGGAAACGGGAGATCCCCGAGAAAACACACCGACCAAAGGCATCGTCCGGCACGCGTATAATTAAATATCCGCTTATTACAAGCCACCCCAGGTAACACGAAGGTTTAACAAAACGTTAATGTAATCGAAGTTTGCAGATTTACGGAAGAATATATAGAAGAATAATTAATAGGTATGGTAGTGATGTGTATATATTAATTAAACTATTCTTCACGTCATATACGTATACATATAATTTCGACTTAGTGTATTTTTCTAATGGAACGTTACGGCAAAAATATTGTTCAACATTACGTGCTATTCTGTTGAAGCCACGTAACTAGAGAATACTAGTGTTTGTAATCAAGTCTTAATACGTAGCAATGGTAATAATGAGTATAAAATGAATGCAATTAATCCCATTCGGCTTTTTCGCCTTTAAATCACATTTTTACGCTCTTCCATCTTTCTAAAAAAGTAAATTAGTGATGAACTTTTTATTTACCTATTTATGGAGCAGTTGTTCCAAGTTTTATAGATGCACGCAAACGTTTTTCAAGTGACTGAAAAATCGATGCGTGTATAATTTACTGTCGCGTGTATATTTCCTTTCTAGTGGGTTTTTTTTAAAACTGCTTCTAAGGGAGGAACAGAAATAAAACTAGCGTAGCAACACAAGCGGGTTGGCAAAGGAAATCGACCTTGGCATAGTTTATTTCGGTCAGCACAGGACGCTCGCCCGTCGCGCTGAATAATTAAACACCTGAACCGTGGAAACAAACGCGTTTTCCTATTTAACATCGTCCCATCGATTACCCACTTCCCAGCCCGTGTTTCACTTTAGCGAACTGCTATTTAAATCCTGAGAGATTCCGGTAGAACTGTGTGCCGCCTGAACTATGAGGATATGCAGTTATATATATATATATAGTCTGTTCGTGGTTTCTTCACTCTTTTTAAATTAAACCTTTAAAAAAAATCACCCCACGTGTGCTGTGCTTGCTCGTTTCCTAACGGCGTCATTCATCACAAACTTTTTGTACTTGAATTAATGTAAAAACTCCTGGTTTTTTTTACATTGAATTTTTACTTATATTTCATATATGAATACTGTTTTCATGTATTTATATAAACATAAACGGGGTGAAAATAGGTGCGTTGGTAATACGTAATAAGTAATAGTTCTCATGGAAAATGTTATTGCTCTGATTACGGACGAATACGGCGCTCTGTCCCTTTGGTGTAATTTTCTAGATTCTGTTTAATCTTTGTTTTCATGAGACGGAGGAATATCCTGTAAGTATAACATTGCTTGGGCTTGAGGAAAGCAAGAAGTAACAGCGGATTGACTATATTATACTTCCCAAAGTGTGAAGTTTGCTCAAAGACTCGTTAAGTCACACTAATAGAACCGTAATATATGTGATTATTCAAATATGTTAGGTAAATTTAATAAAGAAAAATATTTCAACTTCAAGCTGAAATTGTTTTCAAAATAATAATAATAATAAGGTATAAGATTTTTTTTTCTCTATAAGCCAAAGCTAAAAAGGAATTTAATGAAATAGAATGGAAAATTATAAGAATAGCGCCGGTTTTTCTCCGGAATGGATAAATATCGTGAATTGGATGAAGGACGAATGAATATCGAATACATGACCCTCCTGATATAGGGATTAAACAAATATGTTCTCGTTAAACTGTTAAATAAAACTGAGAGCCCTTGCCAAACATTACTGTGATATAAGGCACTATCAAGCTGCAAAGTGAAGAGGAGTAAAAATAAAAATGTGAGTGTAAGTTGCAGGGTTGTATACGAGAAGGCATAAGAAGGTTGGACCTATAAGATAAGACGAAAGTGGTATCCGAACCAGTCGACTCGATGTTAGTTAATCGAATGCCTGAGGTGCGTTGAAACCATCACCAATCCACCATCTTACACCCATTAGGGTTTCAGTTAGTTGGAGAAGCCACCCTCATCAGTGGAAGTAGACAGGTCTTCATAAACTGATCGACAGTAGACATTTGGGCTACGGTCTGTATTGAGAACATCCCGGAATTAACTTGGATTGATTTAGGAACATGGCTAACTGCTGTGCCGAAATGAAAGCTACTGGACAAGGATTCAAACCTGAACCCTCCTGAATGTGGATCTAATACGTTACCACCTCACTAACTCGCACTGCTTTATTTTTTCACGGCCATGGTAAACTAAGCCCTTTTGAAATTCCTGCTTGAGATCTACTTGTATGAAAATTATGTATTCTTCCACCAAATGTAACATTAACTTTTACATGGGCTTGAACGCTTTATTCATGCTTTCATCAATTTAAACTGTAAAATCATCAGAAAAGAAAATATTTTACTGATTTACTTATTCTTACACTTACGTGTATTAAAAAAATAGCTAAAAATGGGGTGTGTCTGTGTCTGTGTTGAGGACACGACCGTTTGTTTCACATGAAAACGTCTACGTAGACGTGCTCGGACGCCTTGGTGTGTTTTCTTTACTTTCCCGGCACCGCTTCACTAAATCATATAGGGTATCATGGTTATCACTGGATTACTTTCAAGGTGCTCTTTCTAGCCGTATACGATTTCTGTCATTCAAATTGGCTTTTTGATGTTTATAGGCAGACATTGTGCAAAGTTTTCTTAGTTTTTTTACATTAAACTCATGCAATTCCACCATAACCACGCCACACAAATGTTTTATACATGCAAACGATTAATCGTGACGAGATATGTCGATCGAAACTCAAACGCGTGTCGTGGCTTCTCCTAGTCAAAAGTTATCCTACGCGGAATTTATAAGGCCCGGCGAAACGAATTCAAAATTGGGGTACTCCTCCCCCCCCCCCCCCCCTTTTCGGTTCCTTCTCTACACTGCGCGCGATGCTTCGCAGTCCTCACTCAACGTAACATATTCTTTTATCCTTTGGCAATTGAGTGGTGTAATTTAATTTTGAACCTAGATGATAGATTCGGAGCTGCAATGCCAAACTGCATCCCCCGATTTTGTTTTCATTGAATTTTCTGGAATGCCTCCCGCTATCATTGTAAACTTAAAGACGTATTCACGTCAAAAATAAATAATTTAGCTATCAACAAACGTTTACTCACTACTTTTAATTCATCATTAAGACACGCAACTACTTTTCCTCCATCGTTACCAACTTTACTGGGCGCATGACAGTATAAAATTCTGGAAATCACTTTGTCCCCACTACGGTTTATTGGAAATCTTCAAAAATAATATCTGGGACACACGCCATTAATTTTAATCGTAAATAATTAAGTCCTGACTCTCACGCAGCTACTAACAAAGATTGTTCTGGAAGGTTTGTATGTAGGTGCGAGACGCATTCAAATGGACCCATTCCAAGCGCGCCGCGCGAGATTCGGAATTCGGATGCTGAGGTTCTGTAAGCTTCGTTATTATAAACGTGGCAGAACGAAGAACAATAAAATAACGACGAGAGAAAAAAAAGGGGGGGTGCTGTTGTGGTACCAAACCCTTCCAAACAGATTCAGATTCAGCAGCTCGTAACCTAGTTTTTAAACTCAACCTCTGAACTTATTTTCAAATACACAGTTATTTTTATTTGTTGACGTGACAAATGTGTATTTTGTTGAGTCAACAAGGTATTAAAAACAATATATTACCTTGAATTAAATCTACTTGTTTGTTTTCGATTATTCGATTATAAGCACAGTTAAATTATAAACTCAAACACACCGTTTTATAAACCTATTTTTATTTACAACTAATATGCTAATTAAATACGTAAATGTTTAATTAAGGTAGTTTTGTTGTATTACGCCAGCGAATGGCTGTGGTGAGGTTCGCACTAGGGATTTATAGTAGAATAGTTATGGTGAATCTGGTATAAAAGGATGGGGGATCGAAGCCTTTAAGCTGTTCATTCTCTTTCATTCTGGTTGGGTTTGGAGGCCTTATTTTCCGCCATGTTGGTTGTCAGTGACCTCGACCTTTGACCTTTAACCCGCAAACCTTAGTCCTTTGACACGCTAACCTTTGACCTTGAACACAAAAATTCCAAGAAAAAATTAGTATCGCTAAAAATATTCAAAACATTTTAAAACTAAATAAAATTATAAAAATTAATTTATAATATTATAAGAAAATTGAAATTTCAGATGTTTGGGTTTAGAGAGGACTGGGGACTGCAACCGACCAGCCATCATGATATGACATCACTTAAGCATCATATTTAATCGAAGCGACCTTGAGCTTGACCCTTGAATTTAACCCCGTAACCGTGACCACGGACCGCAAAAAAAAATTCTACAAAAATAATTTTAAAAAATTTAAAAACTTCCGTAAATCCACAATAAAATTTATTAAAAATGTATTTAAAAAACGTAGATTTCTGGACGTTCCATCAGCACCATGTCTTGGAAACGACGGAACCCCCTCCAATTAATCACATTGTATTAACATTCCCCTCCCCTACACCTCAAAATTTGCTCATTTTGTCGAATGCGCTCCACCCACTTAATTCGTCATTTGTTTGCCCTTTGTCTAAGTGACGCTAGTGTATTATTTATCCATTTTTCCGCCAGAGGAGCTGTCGATTTAGCTCCCATTTTGTTTTTTGCCTTCCTTGACCTTAACCCAAATGACTCTGAACTCTAAAATCTATAAACATCGCAATCCATATAATTGTCCATTACTAGCTGATCACCACAAAGGATCAAACTGACTAACCAAACTAGCCAACGACTGACTGAACCTAAGGCTAACTCAACCCAAGACTGGATCCTGGTGAGACTGACTGAGACCAAGACGAGCTCCTGACGAGACCAATTACTTCAAAACTGGCTAGATCAAATGACAAAAGATCCACCTGCCGTTTCACCCACCTATACAAACAAACCATGATGAAAAAAAACATAGTATCTAATAAAAGTCTCTTAGCTAAAATCTTCGCAGAAATCTCGCAAAACGATTCTACCAGAGCTGACCATACCAAAAAGTCGTACTAAATTACCAAGCCAACTGACCAGGCCAATTTACTGGTTGCGAAACATGTCTCAAAAATATTCCCCTCTTTTCACTTGATCGCCATATAGAACTCGTCCATTTTAAACTACACGAGTAAGACATAATAATTCAGATCGAACCATATCCCTTCTCCTGCACACGCTCACTTAAACTTTATCTTTAGCAAACTCTTGCAATCGGTTGTTTGCACCTCTGAATTAATATGTCTTTCAGAGAAGCAGAAGTGACTGTATAAGAAATTTAATACACATTACTATGCATACATAAATTTAATTTATTTACCTACTATATACACTCTATTCTTCTAATTATTTAGTAAATTCAATCTTTACATTTCTCAGATGTTCGCAGATCATGGATAGCAGCCAACATCTGATATAACCCCGATGCTTTAGTTCATCGATGATTCAAGATATCTCAACACTGTGTGAGAGATCAGCACGTTTTTTTTGCAGGTCAATAAAATATATTGAGTATCAACAAGTTCATTCGGGTTCAGTTGGGTGGAGAGATTTGAGCGGCTCTTAACATCGAGGTCTTGAGAGCCGATGAGGGTGAAATGAGGCGAGAATGGAGCAGCGCCGTAGTACCAGGGCGGGGGAAACGGGAGATTCCCAAGAATACCCGAGATCAGAAGTTAATTTGGGTCTTCAGGAAATATGTCACAAGCTTTCTTGAAGCCTTCTGCCTTCTTCACACAAATTTCCGAAGGATATTTGCTTGTGAATTTGCGTGATAATGTCAAGAGAATCATCTACCTTCTCATCGGATACTTCATCACCTGTCGTCATACCCTCAAGGCCTCGTTGTCGAGAGCCGCCCAAATCTGTTCACTTCACTTTTCGTCATAGTTATGATCATCAATACTGTCTTCATGATCGTCTTCACTTCCTGTTTCATCTTCAAAATGAAGTTTTCTTTGAATTGTAGGAGTCGCATGGTCATCATCAGTATTTAGAGCCGATGACCGTTTATTTTGAAGTTCATCGAATTCATGCGAAAGTTTTGCAAGTGTTCGTTCCACACAGGCCGACTCTACTGCACTCATTCAGTCTTTAGCACTAACTGTCTCTTCGTTATCACCTGAAGAATCGGTACCCACCGATGCAGCAGGAGGTATTTACAACATCACTTGCTGGCTCTCAGAAGACGAATTGTTGCAGTTCTTGATGTGGTTATGCATAAACTGTGTGTGACCATTGTCGTAATGCTTCATAACACGAAAAGGACTCGTACATGCGGTTCTGTCATGTTGGCGAGTATGGCAGCTTTTATTGAAGAGCTTTCCACAATGGCAACACTGTGTTCCACGTAATTTTCCCATAGCGCAGGAAGGTACATCCACAGAGGTATGCTCTATAGTAGGCTTCGTACAATCATTGGCTTGCGTCACCAACGTGAAAATACTGAAGTTCTTTACACAATATCAACTTGTGTATCTACTGGCGTAGTTATTGCTCTATACGAATAAATATATTTACGTATTAACATATTTCATCAGTGAGTATCTATCCAACCAGATATCTTACCTAGTTCCTTGATCACATTATCATGCAATTACATTTTTAACACTTTCATCCAGACAAGTTTTTCGCTCAGCTTGAACTCATGTTCCACGAATTATCCCTTTTGCTGCACAAATAATCCATCTTGATCCAAAAATGACCACTTTGCTCCCCAATTGACCCTTGTTGCCCCCCAAATGATCCCTTATGCGGGTTCCCGCAGTGATTGACGGCTTGGGCGAAAATTTCCTTGACGGTATAGGTACATTGTGACTTCATTGTGCTAACGCGCTGATTTTGGTGCCATATGAACGATCTCAACTAGATCTCTTGATTTGAGCCAGAAAAACCAAGTATCCTTTTTGTGTTTTTCACTACATTCCCATATTCCAAAGAAAATACTACCTGCTAACGTAAACCTGCGACACAGGTACACCAAGAATTCTTATTTATATGTGATTCGGTCGTTTGATGTAGCCTACAATTTTTCTGCAAATTAAGAGAGTAAATCTATTTTTTTCTCGTTTCTAAAGATATTTGGTGCATACAAGGCCATAGTTATGCCCCAAACTTCAGAATTCGTAATGCTCGTAGTATTTGTAGCACTGAATTCGTTATGGAACTGTAAAGAGAATTATGTATTGTCTGCGTCGATTTCATCAATAAAACTCGCTCACAAACGACCAACAAGCCTTCTTTTTTTTCTATGAGTTTTTCCACACTACACGATGGGCGAGCGCGTTGCATGTGCACACAGCAGTGGGAGTGAAAATGAATGCCGTTTATATACAAATATTTTTTTTTTGTGGCTCGTCGTGTTTTTTTCCCCGTGGCGGGCGCTGGGAGAGCGTGCATGCGGTGGGCGTGAAAACTGCTGTGTGTGCACAAGGGCGTGTGATGCGTTTCGGCGTGCGCGTGTGTGTGCTGCGTTCCGACACACACACACACACACACTCACCTGCGTCATGTCGCTGCGCTGCACGGACGAACGTGTCCGTCTGCTACTTCGCTACAGAGCTGAACCTCACAACCACGAGGCCGGACTCACTATAGTCCGTCGCATCCGCCAGTCTTCCGTCCGTCCGGCGGTTGCGTGGTCTTCAGCCAATCGCAGGGTAACTTTTTTATAACCGTTCATCTCTCGGATATTTACTAAACTTTAAATTTCGACGGACGGACGGATGAGCCACCGCCTTCTGGCGACATTTCTTAGATGTGAATAAGCACTCTGAAATATAGTGCAGGGCGGTGGATCTCTGTATTTATCTTTGGTCGTAAATTCTGGAACATACCACCAAGAAACGAAAGATCACGATGCTTGTTGCACTCGAATTTTTCCGTATAGAAGTATTGACAGACGACAGGTTGTTGTGGGTGGGAGTGGGGAGATTTGGGTGGTTCTTAACATCGAGTTCTTCAGAGTTGAGATGGATTGTTGTGAACCACTTTGAACTGACGGACGAAAAAACGGACGGATGACTGCCGGACGGACGGGCATCCGACGGATGCGACGGACTACTGCGAGTCCATCATAATCTGGTTTCACAACTGAAAGGACAATAGTAACCATAGAACAATATTTCGTGTGCGCAAGAATTGGAAATTATTGTTTCGAACCAATTGCGGATAATACGTCGTGTGTGTGAAGTGTCTTATTAAGGAAATTTTTTTTTTTTAATGGAGGAATATATTTATGCTGCATACACGAAGAAATGTCGCAAGATTTAATTTTAGAGGAAAGAATAATTAACAAAGAACCAGCAGAAATTCTAAAATGTTTTTCTGCATCATTGCAATAGGCAAAGGTTTTTAATAAGATAAACGCAAACTCTTTTTAAAAAATTTCATTTTCACCACAACCAGAACATAAAAAAAATTACCAACATTGCCAACTGACAACTAGACTCATGACAAAAATTTCACTGTCCAAAAATAGCACTCAAGTAGTCAGTTATGAATCGGTTTCACGCAAAGTCGTGTGAATGTTATACTGCTACCATGTCCCACGCTCTGTGCCTATGTTATCCGCTTGATAACCCACCAGTAAGGTCCATTCGCACAGTGAAGTCACAGAGACCAACCGCCAGTATTGACGTCGCTGTCGACGAGGCGTTAAGCCCATCCTTCTTATTCACGGCTACTTAGGCACATTTGAAACCAACCTTTGGAAAAGATCACTGCTCCTACCTCCACGTAGTTTAAAGGCCGCACTAACTGTCACGTGCCCGTTTAAATCGGCAACGACAGAGGGAAAGCAGTTTAATGTCTTAATATTGAATTATAAGTGTTAGGTAAACATCTTGGAGTACTAAAACGATTTCATTTGCGTACTTTTTTTCTAAAGAATGTAAGTGTAAAAATGAGCAAATTTAGCAAAATGTTTCTTTTCCTAATAATTTCACGCTCCCAGTCTACTGACGCTTAGATAAAGTGCTCATGCCGATGGCAATTATAATTTATAATATGGTGGAAGAGTACACAATGTGAATACAATTAGATGTTAAGCAGGGTTTCCAAAAACGTTCAGTTACCGCGGACAGCGTATACACAGAAGTACACGGGGTGTTGCACATTCTCTGAATGGCCGCGCTAGGCTCGTGGAACGGGACTTGTCTCTGATTGACTGCTGCGTGATGGTGAATGTCCCCTGCTGGCTTGACTGCTGCTTGGCAAGTAGGCTACCAGGCGCTGATCCCCGACCGGTGCTCCGACATGTTCCGTCAGCCGTTATACCGACATGTCCGTCTGGGGTTCGCGGCAAGTGTTTCACATGTGCGTTCTTGAGGTCCGGCTTCACATGCCATGTTGAGTTCCTCGTTTCTAAATTATTTCAGTTATTTTGCGACACTTATTTTTCAACTACAACTCTCTGGCTACGTGTATTATAATGTAGAACGAACAAAAATCCTAATATTTTATATTACCAGTCAATAAATTTTAGTCATTTCACAATTACCAGATAACACATGGATAAAATCAAGCAACTATATTTCAAGACATTTAGGAACATTTAAACATTCCAAAAGGGCCAAAATGTATTTATTAATTTTTAGAAATATTTTTGACACCTAAACGGAGAAGTTCAACATGGCGGATAAGCTTTCTTAATAAAATGTTCAGTCTCCCCTCAGCCGTAAACAGAGTGCAAAGCTTCAGTCGTATAGTTCTCATTTAAAAAAACTGTTCGATGTTTTTGTGTTTTTCTCCTGCTTATGAATAGCCCGTAAGACATTTTTCATGATCGAATTATTATAATTTCCATTCTCTGTTTCCGTCTATGATGTGAGTATTGGGATGGGCTTATTAACGTCCGCCGGTGTTACGCCTGGAGGTTTATTAAGGGACGTACTACAAACTACCTTATGACCTAACATTAACACTCATGCCTTATCTGGGATTCGAACCCAGAACCTCTAGCACCAATCGACTGCGCCACGATCAGTGAGTGCGTGTTTTCACACCACTTTCGGACCGGCTCGGAGCGTTCGCGACGAATCATCGAATGGCTTGCTGAAAAATATTTGCGGCTATAGGCTGTTCACGGTAAAATGAGCACTTTCTAAGGCCCTCCCAAAAGGCATTAAACTCTAATAAATATATTTTATTGTAGTATCAGACTTTAATTTTTGAGAGTGATGAAATGTATATACTGTGTTTATTAGTCATATTGCAACGTTCACATTAAAAAGTGGCGGAAAGTTAGAAATAAATTGAAAGGAAAAATTTTGCAGGGCCTTAAAAAGTGCTCACTTTACCGTGAACAGCCTATAATGTATTTTTATCTATAAAACCCTGTCCTATGGAACCCTCAGCACCGACATCATTATGATAAGGTAAAAAAAGAACACTATTCTTGTGTGAATATAGCTAAACAGTTTGGATGTTCTGCACCAGTAGCGAAGATGAAAACGTAACGTAAGTTCCAAACGATATTTCATTGGTAATGCCTCGCGAAATTGTATATCATTCGCAGTTTTATGGCCGAGAAGGCGAACCAGTATTTAAAAGTCTTGAAGACATTCGCACCCGGCCTTGCTCGGGTACGATTTACAAATATGGTGTTGTTTATTTTACAGAAAGTATACACACTAAACGCCTAAGGTAACTAACATAGGATTAATACTCTGTTGTTCAAAAATTCTTCGTAACTAAAATTTAAAAGACAAAAATGGTTACTCTGTGTGAAATTTTAAAGATAGACGTATGCTGTCGCAGACTTTTTTGTAGGCCTTTTTGAGATCTACAATTTATTTAGCACATATATTTGGTGTATCTCATATGGTTTAGTCAGCGTAAGCCATGTAAGCGCCCGAAAAGCGGCTCTTTCCGACTTGATTAGAAAACGTCGACATTTCTCTACTATTCTTACTTTAAATACTCATATTTTATATACCTGAACCTTCCTTAAGAAATTCTCTAAATGATGGTGAAAACGCATCGAAATCCATAAGATAATAAAGAAGCCTTAGCCGAGTACACAGACACACGAGGCCGGGAGACTTTGTTTCAGACTATGTATAGATGACATAAGTCTAGTATTTGTAATCAAATGAGTAATATAAATGAAGATCGTTCTTATGTCCAACAAATTATGTTTTTATTTAAGAAGTACATAAATTATGGCACAGAATAATGGAATGTCACAGACTGATTTTCTTCGTACACAAAATATGTTCACATTTGAATGGACTAAACCTCCGTTATTCGTTCAGCAAAACATTCACTCGAATCAAATTCACACGTTTTTTATGGACCGTATATACTAGAATTGTGTATTCGGCATAAACAAACCTTTTTCTTACTTTGTCGAATAATTACATGGGATATAATAAATACACATATTACAGTTTCAGCTTGGAAAAAAAAATGTAGAGAATGCAACTTTACGGAGACCGTTTGAGGTTATAATAACGTAAATTGAATTAATTAATTTCTTTGCTTTGTGAAGGAAAACATTTATAGAACATAAACTCACAACTTAAGGTCCGTATAGTTTCCAGTAAAATAGGATAGAATTATGCAATGACCTATATTTTCAAAACGTCGTTCCTGTAACGCAGTGTTTTCTTAAAATAACTTATTTCTACATTACGTACCTTAACAACGTTACGCGTGAAAATACGTGAAGTTGTTATAGACTGTTCACAGTAAAATAAGCACATCGGAAAGCCCTGCTTAAGATCTACTTGTATGCACGTCGTGTATTCCTCCGCCGTATGTAACATTAACATTACTATGGGCGTCATCACTTTATTCATGCACGGGTCAAATTAAACTGTGAAGTTATTAAGAAAGTGAATACTTTACAAATATGCTTTTTTTTTTACACTTCGGTACATTAAAAAAAAATAGAAATTAAAGAATTAATTTTAATTTATAACAAATGGTTACCTATCACTTTTTATTCGATGTTAAGCTACGGAACTACTTCCCATCCATCGTTACCAACTTCACTGGGCGAATGTCACTCGGTGCGACCCGTTAAAATATACGCATGCAGAGGCAGTGACATTTTTCAAATGTTCATATTTAAAGTGCTCACTTTATCGTGAACAGACTTTAGCAACAAAGTGGGGCCACGGTGGTTTAACGGTCAGACTACTTACCTCCCACCTAATCGAAACGGGTTCAATTACCGGAGGGGTCGCTCCCAGATTTTCGCATGCGGAAATTGTGCTGGACGATACCGCTGATCAGCGGATTTCATCTACGGACCCCCCGCTTCTCCCGCTCTTGCATTCCGGCGCTGCTCCACGCTCACCTCGCTTCACCCACATCGGCTCTCAAGACCTTGATGTTAAGAACCGCCCAAATATCTTCACTCGCTCACGCTTTGCTTACAGTTTCGGTTGACAACAAATATGGAAGATCGACCGAGACTCGAACCTAGATCTTTTGCGTCCGGGGAATGCGCCTTAGCAACATCACCTTAACGGAACATTCACGAAGTCGATGTGTTTCTTAATAATGGAAAACGTGTGTAAATAAACATTTCAAATTTTACAGCTTTACTTTTTATTTTACCTTTGAACTTGTGTTATGAGGAAGTTTATACCGTTATTAAGCATCCATAAATGCACTAACAGTCACTTTTACTATCCTAATTGTCACAAAACAACAAGCACTCCAGCTGTATTTTCCGTACGATGGCAGTAAAATGAGCGGCCAGATAAATATTTACCGTTGAATTAAAACAATTAATAAATAAAGTTTTGTTGGCAGTATAATATTTCTTTTGGCCAAACACAGTGGGTTTGTTCATTCAAACGCGTATTTTGTTAGATAAACAAAATTAATTTTGTTGCTTCTCAAGTTCTGTTTACCGGACAGAATCAGTTGTTGGGGCAACTCAATCTATTGTTGGCGTTATCCAAATAAATATATTTGGTTGGCTGAAAGAAACTTTTCTCTCAGTATGTCCACCGTTTTGAGGTAAGCGAAAAAATTTCATAGTCCACGAAAGTTAGACTATAATCTATCGTATGCCATGTTTTTTTTTTATTCGGTGACCAAAAACCACACACCTACGTAACATTTTATTGATTTGTAACGTAGATGAAGATCTTCAAATGTCCTTTTTGTCCTATAGTGATTGGGAAAGTTTATTGCATTATCGATACGGATCGCCCAAACTGTTCAGGACATGATCTGTGGAAAAATGGTGTGATGGCGTCTTCTCTTTAAGCTTCTCCAGCCAAAGATAATACTGAAGTTTGAAACTCACCACTACAATAAAATCATTTAGATTTTTTTTTGTATCGACGAGTTCTCCTAGCAACAACGTTTTATTATTCGAGTTATTAAATAAGTTTTTACATAATTATTGATGTGCGTTTTATTGTACTTGTAAATGGAGTAAGTTGTATGTACTATAATTTAAATTTTACTTATTGTTTATTATAAGCATGATATAATGAAGAAGTTTTCCTATGTATATTTAAAAAATAATATTTCAGGAGCTTAATGGCTATACTCACGTTCCTCTAAAAACTAACACGAACACTAATATAGCGAGTAAACCAAAAAGAGTCCATGAACTTATGCTAGTGCGTTTATATAACAACTATAGGATATTCGCCGTAAAATGAGCACTTTTGAAAGCCCTGCTCTGCTTAATATCTACTTGTATGCACTTGTGTATTCTTTCGCCTTAAGTAAGATTAGCGTTATCATGGGCCTCACTACTTTATTCATGCTTCGGTCAAGTGAAATTGTGAAATTATTAAGATAGTAAATATTTTACAAATATGCTAAGTTTTACTCTTCGATGCATAACAAAACAGAAAGCGAAGGAAACAATTTCAGTTATCCCAAATAATTAACTAACACGTTTTATTCGACATTATGATATGGAACTACTTTCACTCTTTCGTTGCCAACTTTACTGAGCGCATGTCACTCAGGGCGCCCGTCAAAATATATGCTTGTATGGGTGGCGACTTTTTTCTAAGGTTGATTTGAAAAGTGCTCACTTTATCGCGAACAGCCTTTAAGAGTAATTAACTATGAGTGCTTCAATTACTTACTTAGGGGAAGAGCGGAATTACGTGCACCATCATGACATACAGTATCTAAATGGTTTTTTTTTTTTTTTGTTTTTACAGTGAATCGGGCACTATAAATTTTTCTTTGTGTGGCTAGAGCTAGGCTTTACTGAACCGTAAATACAGCAATGAAGAGTTTATTTACCTCTCGCAACACTTCGCATGTCACAATGAATGTTTCTCGGTACTGATGATTCCTAAAAGTGCTTTGAAAAACATCTGTCAAGAACTTATAATGTTGTTTTATTTATAATGAGTAGTATTTTGCTGTTGAACTTCTCACTTTTTTTTTTTTTTTTTTTTTTTTTTTTTAAATTTCTGCACCGTGGCTTTAGCTGAGAGATTTTGCGCTTCGAGGAAATCTTGTAAGGACGGTATGAATAGTTCACTTTTTTCCAAGAACTTTCAAACACCAACGAATTTAACTTTATGTACATAGAGGAAGTCTTCATGAAAGCATCGTTTCACGAAGAATCTTGGAAAACTCAGATATTTTGGCTTATCGAGAAAAAAAAAACCTGCTACGAGGTCTTTTCGAACAGCAGCCGCTCCGTGCCCTACGCTCTGCTTACGCGCCAAAGTCGTAAGCTTCGCAGGATTGCAATCTCTTTGCAGTGAGAAGTGTTTCCCAGCTGTAATTATCACTCCACGCATTTTACCACGTGTAATTTTCCCCACCAGTACCAGACATTTGTCTAGTCATCACTTCGA
Organism: Dryococelus australis; assembly: GCA_029891345.1. Lineage (NCBI taxonomy): Eukaryota > Metazoa > Arthropoda > Insecta > Phasmatodea > Phasmatidae > Dryococelus > Dryococelus australis. Next base: position 63,214,915 of record CM057003.1, on the reverse strand, counting down.
CGGGGCGGCACAATCCCACGCTCTCGGAGTATTTTGAGTCAGGAACCCACGAAAATACATATCTACTGACCCCCCCCCCCCCTTGCAATAACCAAGACGAGTGATGACGTACAAAAGAGGAGGAAAGGGAGAGGAAAATTGCAGTTGGGTGTTACTTGCTGCGAAGAATCATGCATTTGGTCTTCTAAAGTGACTAGTGCAGTTCAGAACATATTTTACTCGCATGCTTTATTTTAAGCTCATAATTTGTAAAACATTTTACCTAAATCATTCACCTTATGGATATGTATTTCAGATGGAAGAAATCTTACCATTAGGGCTACAAAAGATACGATTTTGGTAATAATATCTGATGAATTAAAATACGAAATATATTTTTCCTTCGCTAGGCGCAGTGGGTGAATATGTTACATTTCTCTGTTACAACCGAAATATTACCCATATATACGAGGAAGTGAACTGCAAAACTGTATTAATGCATTTTAGTACAAATTTAAGGAAACCTAAATGATAATGTAATTACTATAATTTATTTTTGAGGTATGAAATTTTACCTGTTATGAATGTAAACTACCAGCGTGTATCGATCGTGTAAATTTTGCATATACTGACACTATAGTTTAGATAATATTTAACAATTTATTTTGAAAAATGAGAATTATTTTTAAAACCTTTGAGAAAAGGCATTGCAGAGACAAGCTATGGAAAGTCACCTAAAGTATTTCCTCTTCTTATGTTTGATAAATTGGTTGCGATATCAATTGTGTAATTGATTTCTCCTCTCACGCGCTCATATCGATTCACGTTCCTTGCAAATATCATCAGTGGGCATACAGACAAATGGAAGCACCATTGTGATGGAGGCTTCAGTGAGTGTTGCAAAGCAAATATCCACTCAAAAACAGGTAGGTTATAGCCAAGGTGTTTTACTGTGCCAATTGAACGAAAAATATCGATATACACATACGGAGTGATAATTGTCTGTTTAGTTCTTATTAGTTTTTCAATTCTGCCGAAGACTATCGGATGATGCGAAAGAGTGTCCAGCCACTGGAAACAAAGATTCGAGTTCCACCCCTCCTCCCCCCTCCCCCCGCCAATTCTTCTCACGTTCCTTGTTGAACCGCATAAAAACTGTTCCAATGACTGTATATTTTCATTTTTTTTTGTTCATGACAACCCTCACAGAATCATCGAATAAACTCTATGCCATTCCTAGATATTTTTTCAACGTGTCGAGCAAAGCAGATGCGATTTTGTTTGAGCCTTTCTACCGTTCATTTTCGAGCCAGTGAAATATTTCAACAGTATCCTGGTTCTGAGATGACCTGGAATATCCTCAGCGTACTGTGATGTGCATATACAGCTGCCTGCAGCATTAAGCAGCTTGGTCTGGAGAACGGGCTAGAACCAAGTTCTTTCGACAATCATACGCGGAAATAAAAACTGTTCCTGGCGCTTTTCGTCGAATGGCACAATTTATTAATTTATAAACCCTAAGTCATTATTTTCGACTTTACTAGACTTACCTGCAGCTGCAGCTTTGACTTGATTTTAGATTTGCATGTGCAGCGTGCATCAGTTGCAGGTGTCCTAAAACATGATACTACAGTCGCAGTTAACCCAATGAGGCCCCGTGTCCATCATATAGGACTCGTTGCACATGAGGGATGTTTATGGTCGGTACAGTACACAGCGAGGAATCATTGGTTGCTGTTTTGTGCGTCTCCCTTCCGGATAATCTGATTTGTTGAAAGTTTCTACACCTCTCATTTGAGAATGGTTAATGGCGGAGCCCGCTGTAAGTTTTACCTCTGGCCGTGATAAGTAGGATCGACACAAGTACACTACACATATGATAAGTAGGATCGGCACAAGTACACTACACATCGACAAATATCACGATTAATACACTTGAGCTCGTGAATGAATTCGGGACTAAACGAGTCAAAAATATACCTGCAGAAATTGCATGCCGCTATACGTTCAACATCATGGTAGTTGTTAACTTAACAATACTTTTTTAATATTTATGTTACACTTGAAATTGTTGTCCTTAATTTTTCCCTGGCATAATGTTCAATTGTCTTGCATTCCATAAATGATTTATTTTAATGGTTCCTTCCATTTCTCATAAATGCTAGCACGCTTGTCCCCTCCCCTTCTTTCTTTAGATCTTTTCTCCTTTTTTCCAATGTTTTCCTGCACAAGTTCTATACAAGGTATCCAAAAATTCATCATAATGTCAAAAGGAACGTTTCGTTACATGTCAGGGTTAATCCTCTCTTCGTTTTTTCATGTTTGTTGGCTGAAGTTTCTCGTGTTCTGTTTCCAACAATGTAGCTTAAGATGTTATTTACGATGCCCTAGGTAGTAAACTCTTAATTCTTAGGGGCCGCGGTGGCTGAGCGGGTTAACTGTTCGCCTCCTATCAAGGCGAACCGGGTTCAATCGCCGGCCGGATCACGCACGGATTTTCGCAAGTGGGAATCGTGCCAGACGATGCCGTTGGTCGGCGGGTTTTCTAGGGGATTTCCCGTTCCCCCCGCTGTTCCATTCTCACCTAATTGCACCCCCATCGGCTCTCAAGACCTCTATTTTAAGAGCCATCCAAATCTCTTAAATCAACCCTAAATTCAAATCTGTTCAAGGTTCACTGAGTCGCAGTCAAATCCCAACTACTTTAATAAGAAAAAATGGCTCCATTTAGAATACGTGGAAAATCACTGACTGTTTCAGATGAAAAACATTCACTTAATGAATCAATGATTACTTCATCCAAACAGTTGTTAACAGGAATGTTTGTTTCGCTTTTATTTTGTTGCTACAAATGTGTGGGATTTGGTTAGTACAAATTAATACTTTTATGGCGGGCCATACAATAAAATTTCGATTGTTAAAAACGCTGTAACATGACTGGGTTTCAAATCCACCACCTCTAGTCTGAGAGCCCTGTGCCTGTACTTCATCGGCTACCGTGACTGGTAGCTTCGAGTGATGATTTCTAGATTTATCAGTACTGCAAAGCATGGCGTTGTACAGCTTTGTTTAATGTTTCTATATAAATTATTCTGCGAAGATTGTTTTTGCCATTGTTAGACATCAAAAAATCCACTAATAAACACGGTTACTGTCTTAATTGTCAGATAAATTACAAACAAACCCTAGAACTAATACAATTTTAAGTGATCCATCCATAAAAAAGCAAACCATAAAAAAATGAGATGGTTGAAGAAACAGGAGTAAATGTCACTGAATCAATAAGAGAAGGAAAACAAGCGTTTATTTTTTACTAATACATCATTAACTGAAGTGATTGTTTAATAAGTCAGATGCTGTTAACTGATTCAAACAGTGAAATTATCATTGATTAATATTTTCAGATTTTTATTGTATACTTTAATATAAAACTATCGAGCGCTCCCCCCAAATAGTTAGAACGATTTTCGGGTTCTGCGTCAGCCCCAAACACTGGCTCATCAATCGCTAATACAACAGTCAACTTCACATGGTTATTAGTGATGAACGTGTTTGTTTTAATTTTAATATTTGACACACTCATCTTATATTGTGTTTGTCTGAAATGACAAGTAATATTTAGCCTTCTTTCCGAAGAAACCGTTCACTTTGCCTGACACAAAATATTTCCCCTGAGAATTTCAGAGAAATTATCTTGACACAACCAGTAAGTTATCTATCTGAGTTTACTGAGTTTCATTTATAATCGATACAGCAGCAACAGCCATTAATTTCTTCAGCTACTATGGTTGAGAATTGAATCACTAGTTGTTTAGATAAATGACACTGTTATGGTCTTTCTGCAAAACATCAACAAAATTATCGGAAATGAGCCACTTTTTTAGGCACTTTGCTGATATAATCCATTCATGGTTTCTTCACTTTTTTTTGGAACAGATCTTTGAAAAATCACCCGAAGAGTAAAATGTTCATTTGTTTATTTTAAATAACTTATAGACCACAATTATTTAACACTGCAATTACATTAAACTTTAACTAACATACTTTCTGTAAATAATTGTATTTATTTCATATTCAACTTGAATTGAAACAGTGATATATATATAATTTTTTTTTTGTTTTATGGCAAAGTTACCTTACTTACCCGCTAAGGAGCTAACATTCTTTGAGCTACTTTTGTTTGCAGTAAAGAAAAACTATTTCTACCAAAGGTAACAGCTTAGCACTATAAAGGTTTTCCGTCGTACATTGTAGTTTTCAATACGAAACTGTTGTCCCGACGTAAACATTCATAAACTAATATATTCTTCAGTTTCGAACATGCAACTGAGCAAATGGTCCTCCTGCATACGTTTAATGCCATTCTGAAATGCAGTGATTCTTCAATTCACCCCAATTCACCCCAATTATTCCCGAGAGGTGATATTATATTCTGGCTCATGTATCACCCCACATAACTAATCTATAACCTACCTAGCAAAAATAGCTTGTACATGATAATAAATGGTGGTCATAAGGTAAAGGGCGTTAGGCTAGCAACACAGCGGCGTTGGTTAGAATCTGTAAGACGTGTTAGTACTTTATTTACTTAATATAATTCTGAAATATTTGTTACTTCTCTCTTATTTACTAATTACGGTTGTCTTTCAGAGTACAAATTTCCTTTACAGTGTAACTGACATTAACACGAAGACATCCGCTGTTCAATTGTAAGGGAAATGCAAGGTTATCATAGTCACTACCCTATATAAATAAAACTAAAATTATGTTTGTGGTAAGCTACTTTGCAGTGGTTCATATTTAATCAGCTATTACTTTGCGCTAACAAATCGTGTGTTGTAGGAAAGAAAGCATTTTACGGTTTATTTATTTGATTACTGTTTAAAGGCTAACTTTTATTAATGGTATTATGATACTGTGTATGAAGTTTTTATTTTTAAAAAAGTTATACATATGAGTTTTACTCATATTTAAAATTAGTATTGCCATGGTTTGACCACTTTATTCATGCGTCAGTCAAGTGAAAGTGTGAACTTATTAGGAAAGTACATATTTGAAAAATTTGCTCATTCATACACTAACATTCATTATAGAAGTGGAAGGCGAAAGAAATCGTTTTAGTATTCACGAGTGTTTACCTATCACATTAAGTTTAATAAATAAGATCTTGCTAGGTCTGCCATAACTTTGTACTGGCGCATCCTTGTTAAAATTTTCCTGATTTCAATTGGAGTTGAAATGATAGATAGTGCCTATCACTTTAAATTCAACATTAAGACATTGAAATAGTTTCCCTTTGTTGTTCACAGTTTAACTGAGTACATGGCCGTCCGTGTGGCCGTTAAACTATACGCAGGTAGGGCCAGTGATGATTTTTAAAATTTTAATAATATATAAATAACATTTAATACGGCCACCAGAGTGCATAAGTGGATCCAATAATATTAAAGGAATACTTTAACGAGGCGTGTGCAGAGCATGTGTGTGTCAACACAGTGAGGCAATAACATGGACTATGCCTCGTTGACAAGTTAGTCAGCACTACTACCCCTTGGTGTAGTTCGATATGGGCCACATTGTGGATCTCGATGAGGCCGGGTGGACTAATGAGTGATTGCCAGGCGTGTGGAACGTTCCGATACCACATTGGCGGTCACTGTTGGAAGCAACTGGTACGTCAGGGCACCCACACACGTCGTGTACTACCCCTTGGTGTAGTTCGATATGGGCCACATTGTGGATCTCGATGAGGCCGGGTGGACTAATGAGTGATTGCCAGGCGTGTGGAACGTTCCGATATCACAGTGGCCGTCACTGTTGGAAACAACTGGTACGTCAGGGCACCCACACACGTCGTGTACTACCCCTTGGTGTAGTTCGATATGGGCCACATTGTGGATCTCGATGAGGCCGGGTGGACTAATGAGTGATTGCCAGGCGTGTGGAACGTTCCGATATCACAGTGGCCGTCACTGTTGGAAACAACTGGTACGTCAGGGCACCCACACACGTCGTGTACTACCCCTTGGTGTAGTTCGATATGGGCCACATTGTGGATCTCGATGAGGCCGGGTGGACTAATGAGTGATTGCCAGGCGTGTGGAACGTTCCGATATCACAGTGACCGTCACTGTTGGAAACAACTGGTACGTCAGGGCACCCACACACGTCGTGTACTACCCCTTGGTGTAGTTCGATATGGGCCACATTGTGGATCTCGATGAGGCCGGGTGGACTAATGAGTGATTGCCAGGCGTGTGGAACGTTCCGATATCACATTGGCCGTCACTGTTGGAAGCAACTGGTACGTCAGGGCACCCACACACGTCGTGTACTACCCCTTGGTGTAGTTCGATATGGGCCACATTGTGGATCTCGATGAGGCCGGGTGGACTAATGAGTGATTGCCAGGCGTGTGGAACGTTCCGATATCACAGTGGCCGTCACTGTTGGGAGCAACTGGTACGCCAGGGCACCCACACACGTCGTGTACTACCCCTTGGTGTAGTTCGATATGGGCCACATTGTGGATCTCGATGAGGCCGGGTGGACTAATGAGTGATTGCCAGGCGTGTGGAACGTTCCGATATCGCAGTGGCCGTCACTGTTGGAAGCAACTGGTACGTCAGGGCACCCACACACGTCGTGTACTACCCCTTGGTGTAGTTCGATATGGGCCACATTGTGGATCTTGATGAGGCCGGGTGGACTAATGAGTGATTGCCAGGCGTGTGGAACGTTCCGATATCACAGTGACCGTCACTGTTGGAAGCAACTGGTACATCAGGGCACCCACACACGTCGTGCACTATCCTATGAAGCAAGCCAGACCGCACAAAGGGAGGAGCGTCATATTGTCGTACGCAACCTCGTGACATCGGTGCCTACCAAACGGAGACAGCTGATGGACACTATTCAAATCCCGTGCCATCCCGCAGCATGTCTACACTATAAAAAAATTGTTGTATTTTTACAAGGAAAATCCTTGGAAACCCAATTGCCAAGGATATCTTCTGTAAACTACAAAGAGCTTTCTTGTAAAATATGCAAATTATTTATTTGTAATATTACAAACGATAGCCTTGTGTTAAACCGACATTATTGAGAAGTGTAGATAAAATAAATTTTTTCTACTAAAAAACAAATGTGATGAATTACTAACAGAAAACATTTAAAAAAATCTAAATATAATATACAAAAAAAAAACACTTCGCTCCATCACGAGCGATTAGAACCCACACCCCTGGTATTATTAGCCCACGCCTTTAACCACAAGACGAATTTGATTTATGTTAATAACGCTTATTTTTACTGTAAATATAGAGGCTAGTAAATACAAAATAATAATGTTGTCATGCGGATAATAAGAATAGATACATTTATTTCTTTTTAATAGTATAGTTGTTGTGTTGAGAGATTATGTCGGCTCTTTACAACGAGGTATTGAGACTTGATTTAAGAGTTCTGAGTAGTTAGGAAGCATTTACAGTTACTGAATAATACGGTCAGTTTTCATTACGATTTTTTGAGTTGTTTTAAGTGTTTTACGTTATTCAGACTGCAATACATTTCTTTTTGCACGCAGCTACACTTTAGATCACCCATAGTTTTTGCACAAACAGCTTTATACGGTTTTACGTTGTTGAGTGTCCGCCAGTTTACTGAAGCTCGTGGACAGCGGATGCGGGTCAGTATAGTACAAATATTTCCTAAGGTCTATTACAAACACGGTCCTTGTGGTTTTACAAGAAAAATCTTTGTACTGTTACAAGCATTTGTAAAATTACAAAGAATTTCTCAGTAAAAATTACAAAATTTTTTTTAATGTGTAGGTGTTTGGCGCCAGCAGGACTACTGACTCATCGTACCATTAACATAATCAGAGCAGATACAGCAGATTGTTCAGTAGTGTCGTGACCGGAAGGCATGTAGTAATTCCGAGTGGCGTATCATTATGTTCAGCGATGAATCTATTCTCTGCATTACCACGAATCGCTTCCTGTGCGAATATGGCGACGCCGCCTAGGGAAGATGAAATTTTCTGCCATAGTTGTGGAGAGACACGCTGCCTTTCTCCTCATTGTATGACTTCAGGTTATTTCTGGCAGTGAGACGAGGGAATTCACGGGACTGTGATACGTCGGGTACCGTGCTCCGTCCTCGTGAGTTGCCCCCTATGATGGATGCAGGTCCCCGGTACAGTCTTTCGGCAAGATAACGCCAGCCCACACACGGCACATGTGTCTACGAGATACCTGCGAAACGTCGAGACATTATCGTGGCTAGCAATTTCCCTTGATCTGTCAGCGGTACAACCTGTATGAGATCAGCTCGAACGTCAATTACGACCCAGTGCCGATATTTAGGATATCTAGGACCTGGTGCGTCAGCTGTAGGTCTGGAGAGAAACAATCTCTTACGACTCTCTTACAACCTGAATCGACGCATGTATCCAGACTCCAGGGATCTCTACATCCTATAGAGATTGTAACTAGAGTATTATCACTCGACCTTTCAACATATGCAATTTCATATCATTCCCATCACTCCTAGGCGCATACTATTTTGGTCTGTGAATGTAAACTGAAAGGTAATGGTATTTTAAGTAGGTGATTAGAGGGAATTTTATAACCGGAATTTAATAAACTTTCGTACTTTATTGCGCGACAAGAAAATTTTTACACGAGACAAGTGCAGTAATCGTTTAATTGTATTTTGTTGAAGTCACATTCATGTTTCAAGGAATAAATTTTCTTCCGGTTTATACGTACAATATATAATTTCGTCATTCGCCATAAACGAGCTTTGTAATTATTAGACAGTTGATTTAGAATTTGCCCAAACGTGGCATACTTCTCACTTTCCACAACAAACGCTCTGTTATTTCTATGGACAAAAATAAACTTTCGTATGAACAGAAAATATGGCTTTTGCGGGTTTCCAGTGAAACTCCGCATGTTTACCTGACTGTAAGGTAAACGCGTCCACTGTGGAGTTCCGCATTTCGGAACCGTTCTCACAACAAGCATTTGACACATGCACACACGCATTATGAAATTCTGAAATTGTAATTTATCTAGTTTTCATTAATACTTTAGTTTTCACGAATACGTTCTGAGCCCCCAGTAGACCTCCATACCGTTGTGTGAAATGTCAACTTTATAATTTACCTGAAATCGAAATTTATAAAATCTTTAGAGTTTTTTTCAATAACTGGTTTAAAAACATTCTAAAGAAAATACACACTAATCTGTTTTTTTTTTCGGAACACTGATTTTTAGTTATCGTACAACAATCTTAATCCTTTTTTGTACTTAAATTAAATTTAAAGTTTTATTAAAATATGATATTTCTTCGCAAGGAGTTAATAGCCGTTTCAGAAACAGTCATGATATTATAAAACCGATGGTGCTATTTTTTTTGTGGTTATTTAGCAGTGAAGCGTATATTTATGGCTTTCATAGCTTACGCTGAATGCGTCAATACACAACCATGACTATGACACTCGGGCTCGTAAAGTAAATACTGACGAAGTATGCGTGGGATTGTACTTCATTCTAGTCTGACGTCTGATTATCAAGTTTCGCTCTCGGCCGGTCAAGGTCAGTAATGGTTAGCGCAATAAATCAGATTCATGAACCACTGTGGAATTCCAAGCACGCAAAATTTGGAATAATGGATTTTGACAACTACGTACTTCGACAAATCCGTAAAACTGAATGCATTTGGTCTCAAACCCTGAAAAATATATTGGTTTGCTAAGAGTAAACAAAAAGTCGGCCTATACATATATGTCCGAAGCTTTGAAACCCTGAAAAATTGGGAAAATATTTTTTACCAGCATATAATCCAAGCCACTAAGGCGTTTTGCCACCTTATACGGTGTAGCATATTTTATACGGCTTAACACTTACTTGTAGACGAGTCGTAAACGTTCAGTACTAAATTGCTAATATTCTCACTGAACGAGCGAAATGGTAAAACATCTTCATTCGTGTAGAGACGACAGCTAACAATGGAAGAAACTCGTCAGACTTTTTTTATTATATATTCTAAGCCAGTGGTCCAGTCACCTGTTCTCGCGACGTACTAGGCTTAACTGCGGCGCCATATGCTTCATAACAATTTCGAAGATATCTTACTTTTTATCGCCAGCGAATAATCCGTTCAGATTCAGTATATCACGTGTTTCGTATATCCCAATAAGGGTGACAGTGCTGCATGATTTTTTTTTTTAATAACCGCTTGCGTTTATTGCAAATTACTTCGAAGCTACTGCGTCTTTGTATCTTTTCAGAGTAACGAAAGTTTTTTCCCTTCAAAATTATAAAACATATTCGCGTAAGACATACTTTTGCTTGCTGCGGACTAGTCCTTTCACGTTGGCAAACAATCGTACTGGCTGTTCACGGTAAAGTGAGCACTTTTGAGGCCCTAGTTACTTTTTTTTTATTTAAGCCATTTTTAATCCTCTAATCACCTTTTGAAATAGATATTGCCATGTAAGTAATAAACACAGTGTGTAGATTACACCTCTCTTGGAAGTTACCGTCTAAGGCTAAAATAAAACATATGTATTGACTATTATTCCCAATGAGAGGGCTTTCAAAAGTGCTCATTTTACCGCGAATAGCCTCAGGCGAACATTTTGTGCTTATATCGGTCGACTTGTTTCAAAAACGTCTAGAATATCTACCAGGCATTCTCTTGTGTGGGTCGTAGTTTGCAGGAGAAATGTCGTACAGAAACATTTCAAGGTTGCTCTTACATTGCCGATTTATTTCTGTTAGTAGATTTGGTTTCCTTTTTTCATCGCGTCTTACAGTGCATAAAGAAAGGCATCTCGGGAAGGAAACGAGAAAAGAAAACACCGTAAAGGGAATAAGTAAACACGATGGGAAAAAACGACAAAGAGAGAACACAAAGGGGAGGAGAGAGCGAGGTCGGAAAAACGTTGTGGCGTGGAAATTGCATTCTGAGTTGTCACCCTTTCTCATTCCCGTGTCACCGGCCTTGGCAGTAAGATAAACGGATATCTGCAGGCTGCGTGCAACACAGGCGGGTGTGCAATGCAAATTACGGCGAAAGCGTTTGGCGCTGTTGTAGTCCGCCTACTTAAACATGGATCCACTTATCAGGATAACAAAAAATTTGTAAACCTTTAAATACAAAAATAGCATTGCAAACAATGTGAAGTACATATTTCAATGAATATAACCTCATACTTGATTGTTTGCATAGAAATAAGACATTCCCTTCAACTCACAAACTGCTTAGCAATCCATAATAATAATTATGGTTCGCTCTGATTTTGCTATCTACCTCTATAACAAGGTCATAGAAACTGCATACTAACTACGACAACTGGCAATAAAGTTTAACTGCAAACTGTAACATCTTTCTATATTCGGCCTGCAAATATTCGGCTTACGTAATTTTCTCTTTTAACCACTGGTGGTTACAGACAGCACACTTTTTTTCACGTAAATATTGTCATTATATTTTTTGCTTATCGCCTGTAAACAATACCAGGTCGCCGACTTTTGCGGTTTATAACAAACCATTGAAAGAACTGCTATTTCTGCCGTACGTACCTTTTTTTATTACATCTTATGAACAATATTAAGGTAGTTTCTAAGTCCATCTTTGATGGCTTCCAAGACATACAACGAGTAAAGGTATATGTTAATTACAAGAAGATGTTGCTTATACAATTAATGAGCCTACTTTCCTCTATATGAGTGCAAATAATGTTTTTATAAATTTTATCAAAGCTTATAGTTCGTTGATAGTCCTTGAAGTATATTTGGTAGCAATATAATTAGACATGGAACAAAAAACAAATGCAAGAGTAGTGATACAGTTACATATATGCACGTGTCTTACACGGGCTCAAAACCAGAAGACCTCCTATCGTAAGCTAGCATTCAATCAACTGCATTACGGGGTCCGATTCAGAACGTACACACCGGATGCAATCAGTCTAATGCTTGGAATGATTGGATTTACTAGACTGAAACAGGACCGTCATTTTGAAAATTAGTTTTTGGGTCACTAAAACATCTTTAAAAAAAAAAACTTCATTCTCATTTTTTTTCTATCTCGCAAAATTGCCAAAAAAAAAAAAAAGTTCTATATACAATGCTTCTAAAAGATAACGACAGAATAAAAAGTTTGATGCAATTGGTTAAATTGTTTAATAGATATGACAAAATTACCAAAATATTTATATTGCCACTATTATTAAAATATATGTCTGACCCCACTCAAATAATGAAATTTTACATCACCTTCCGTAGCACTAAGAGTGAGTAAAATTTGATGAAAATTAGTTTAATTGTTCCGTAAAAATGGCAAAGTGTTCAGTTGTATCACCTAGGACCATTTTTACAATAATAGGACATCTGCATGCATTATTGACGCTTCTAATGAATACTGTTAGTGTACAAAGTTGGGTTAAATTTTGTTGAGTTGTTTAATGGATACAAAATTATAATATGAATAATTTATAATAACGTCATTAAAAAGGGTATACCGCACCTAAATGTGTTAGTTTGCATACCCTAGTGTAGAACTACATTCATGTAAAATTAAGTGGGGATATGTTAACTGGTGTGATCTTTGGACGAATAGTGCAATGGGGGTGAATGGCAAGATGGAGATTTTTGGACATTCGCCATTGCAAAGCAGATGTCTGTAATGGAAAAACTTGTTTTTTCCTTGACAGACACATGCATTGCAATGACGAATGTCCAAAAATCTCCATCTTGTCATGTTAACTGGTCCTCTACATATGGCATGAACCTCAATTATTTTCATGTCACAATCTTCATAAATAGAGGATAGAAAGGTTATATACTAAGACATTCGATCATTGACATAGATAAAGTATACAAAGCTAATTTTAAAACTTTTATATAGCTTCATAGATGTAGCACACTAAGCGAAGTGTTATCATAGCCGCCATTCTCAAAATAAATGTCTGGATCACTTAACATACAAATTAATATGGCCTACCACAGTACAACTTCTTCGCCAAATTTGGCGTGAATATTTTGATTGCTTCCCGAGATATGACAAAAACATTATTTTTTCATGAAGGACTGTCTTAACAAGCAGCCACAAAACCGAGGCTCTGAATAGTCAAGTACGATGGTTGTATTAAATATTACCATCGTTCAAAGTTGTGTGCTGTAGTTATATGCCATGTGCGTTTGCAGTAGGCCTACATCAACAAGGAATCTATCATCGTAGAGTACGGTGTAAATGTTGCATGAATCCAAAGGGAGCCAACCTATATTATGTATATCATGGTGTGTGTACGACCTATCAAAACTTCGTTTTTGGTTTGAATATGGCGTACACTGAAGTTAACTCACCCACGAATACATCAGGTACATAGACAGTTCACAGTAAACTGAGCACTTTCGAAAGCCCTGTCGATGATTTGCTTCTCTAATGATATTGTATCCTTTCACCATATGTAGGCCTAAGTTGAACATTGATCACTCTATATAAGTGAAATCGTGGAATTGTTAGGCATTTAAATGGGTTTCATGTAACTTCTTACCATAATTGCGATAAAAAAAATGAAGCGCGTTAGAATGTCAGGGGCTCTCCCTCCTCCGTATACGCTATGGTTACTACCGTGATAGTTACGCTTGCAATACTCTTGCCGTGTAAACAACTTAATAGTTACTCTCTCTATAGTATTATCGCTATATCAGATCGAGCTATATGGTTTGTATTAACTGTCGTGAGAGTACTTGCAACTATCGCTGTACTTTCGTGATGTAAACAGTGTGCATACCGCTGTCACGATAGTGAGCGTGAATTAAATCGGCGCATGTCTTCTATATGGCAGTTATAGTTCGGTGTTATTATATTCACTGCACAAAAAAGTTTTGCATCACCTTGTACGTACAGTATTGGTTAATACCCGACGGTAATGTTACATCCGAAACATAACTCATTCACCAACAGTGTAGGGCCCGACATTATTTTTGGAAGATGTTCTTGAACCTGTTGTGCATCCTTTTCGCGCCGACATTGGTGAAAAGTACATCCTCATGGATGATAAAGCTCGTCCACACAGAGTACGGATCGCGCAGAACTTTCTGCAGGAAGCGTCCATCACACGAATACCTTGGACAGCCAGGTCACCTGATGTGAATTGCTTGGAACATGCATGGGAGATGTTGAAACGCGCGATTGACAACGTCGGAACGCAGGCTGATGGTCAGGAGTGGGACCTGATCCCTCAAGAAATTCTGGAGAACAAACTCAAGTGATGCAAAACTTTTTTGTTCCTAGTTTAGTTCGTGCATTTTACAGTTTGTCCCGGTAACTTTTGGGTTGCACTGATACTAATTCCTTCAAAAATATGTTCGAAACGTCCGAAATTGCTTCTTGCTAACCAACATCTTAACTACATGCTTTATTAAATTTCTTTTTGAGCTTAGTAACTAGCTTTTCCGCTGCAACCCCCAGCTGCACAATGTACCAGATCCGACATTTCCCTATTTATGTTAACTATCACAGTAGGTTTCGATGAACGTATAAACACACTGTCGTGACAGTAACAATCCCGACAACTGCTGTCGTGATAGTAACTATGATCGTGACAACTTGACTAAATCACAGGGTACCTACGTTAAACTGTGCGAGGAAGAAGCTCCTCAATTCCACCGCACTCTGGGTGCCTCAGTGGCTGAGCGGTTGCTATTCCGGCCCATCGCCATGGCGGATTACATTCCCGGCCGGGTCTCTCCCGAATTTCCACTTGCAGGAAATATGTTGGACGTTGCTGGTCACTTACACCCGGGCGTTGGTTGCACTCGGTCGCCTCTCCATCTCCCTCAGATGATCACGTCCTTTCACCCGGCTCACGTCAGACCACGAACAGAGTGGCGGTTCTTTGATGTGGGCGTACCCATTCTCTTATTGGCTGCGCTTGGACCTGAACAAGGGCCTTGTGTCGGACTAGCCAACCGCGCGGCACGAAACGTTCTCAGCTATGTGAGCGGTCTTCTGGCGAGTAAGTTACCGCCTTCCGACATGTTGCTGAGGAGCGACGCCATTTTGCGTGTGGTTGGATTTTGCGGTACAAGTTGGCGTTTCACCTTTGTATACTCTCCTGCTCTGTGATTACACGGATGAGTTGACTTCCTTTTACTTCAGCCTTCTGTCATTCGGTACCAGCCATCAACGACGTGTGTGGTTGTTGATTATTCTTTTTATACAAAGTAATAAAAACTCTAACTCGTATTTTTTTTTTTTGTAATTTGTGTTATTGATCCTTAGAGAATCGCAGCTCGGGGTCCAAGGGCTAACATGGAGACGCAAGTTCCTCATTGCCTGCCAAGACTACAGTTGATATTCGGTGTGTAGATCGTGCTACAACCACTGCCAAATTATTTCTGGCAGTAGTTTCAGCACGTTCTATACACGGTTCGAGAAATAAAAATATTTTCAAACAAAGCAAAAAAATTATCTGAACAAAAATTATAACAATTATATACCAAAAGCCTATTTATTGTCATTCTCACCGTTTCTTATTACATTACTACATTATGTATAGATTTAAATATTCCATTAACGATTAGGAATATTACTAGAATGTCTTCATAGTGTAGACGGTCGCAGAACACTTCGTTCTCAGGAAGGATTTTTATATGGTGATTTTATATGGTGATTTTACAATTTTTCGCAGAGTGATGTTTAATACCTGAATCATATTGTACTAAATGAAGTTATCCTACGTCAAGTACTTCATAAGTGGCGTTTGGTGCAAAACTCTAAGTATAGGCTCAATGTTTCAGGTGGAAACGACCGCTAAATATTTATAAATATCAGATCTATCCTGTGCGTTCCAAGATATGATTTTCTTCAAGCGAAATTGTGTACGAAATAAACACCGGATTCTGAGGTTATCAGTAAATCAAAATATAGCTGTTGTATACAGCGAAGAAGTAATATCCGGAGAGATGGTCGCGGTCACAAAAATTTTATGGCAGCTGTGGATGTTTCGCTGCTCCAACACAACATATTTTCTCTGAAAATTTCTGCGCGCTAAGTTGTTGAAAAATTTACAGCACGCACATAAACTTTTACGAGTCTTCTGATTGCGGTGATGAACTCCAAGTACTTCATCTCTGCTTGCATCTAAACCTCTGGAAATATATTATCAGTAAGCCCTACACGCTAACTTGTTTTGTACACAATAGGAATGTTTGAAAAATAGAAACAAAATTTCTTGTAAGTTCAGAACATGTGTCAAAATGATCACACGTAAAAAGTGGCTGTAACAAAGAATTATTGGATGTACTGTGGTTTCACTTAATAAGGTATTAAAAGTGTTTCGAGGCAATAATTTTAATTCGAGATTTTAAATTATATTCAACAAACAATATACAACCAATCAATGTTAAAAATCGGCAGATTATTTAAAAAAGATGCAATCATGATAGCGGAAAGTACTGCCAGATACATTGTTCAATTTAACCAGTTCATCGCCAGCCATGATAAATAAATACCGTCGCAGTGTTGCTTATAAAAAGATTCTCGTCACGTTTTTAGCTAAAGTGAGAAAATTGCACAAGTTTACAGAATCGTCACATTTTTCGCTAAAGTGAGAAAATTGCACAAGTTTACAGAAACACCGAACTTCTTGTTTTAATGTGATGTATAGCATAAACATAAGGCAAATGTTAAGTTGTAAATGTGTTCTCAGTAGGAGATTTGGGTTCCTTTGAAGTCTCAGGGTATTGGAGAGTGGCTTGGTGGCTTGGCCTTGACCTTGACCTTCCGACATGACAACAGCCGAACCATCTGGACCCACTAGTGTATCATCTACAGAACTTGCAGTGGCTAATCGGTGCCGCTTTTTGCTGCAAGGACTTTGTGTTCAAGCATACTGCACGACGACACAAAGTTTATAAGTGTCAGAAAAGTCGGCTTCATGTTTAACGAAGGACTGAGATTTGTATAAGGATGTAGACGAATATGAATACTTTTTAAGTGTTTGTGTAGTAATAAATTCAAATAAAATATGAAAAAAATATACTAACAATATATTTGTAATTGTACGAGGGAATGTAGCTGTTACAATTGAAACTTATATACAAGTTTTAAGCACTTGACTTAGTATGAGATTGATGGTTGGGTGGTAGAGTGGTGAATATGTCCAACTTCTAATCCAAAGGTTCAGGGTTTGATTCCCCATCCAAGCATCAGAATTTACTTTTTTAATGTTACCAGCTGTCATGGGAAAGTATGAAATTTACAAAATTTAAGATCTTTGAACAGAATATTCTTTGCAAAATGCATTTTTGAAAGTTTATAAAAGATTATTTTTTTCGGCATTATTCAAATGATAAATGAAATAAATGTAAATAATTCTACTTATTAATTAATATATCGATTCCTAGATGTATGATTAGCAGAGCCAGTTAGTCCAGTGCCTCGCGATTGCTTAAGTTCGCAAGCACTTGTCCCTTTCCTGCGCGACGTCTGTTGATGTCACTGCTCGTGCATGTCGATGACGTCACTCTTGGCGGGTTGCAGCAGGCACGTCTGCCTCTGCGGACCTGTCACAGCTGAGTTGCAGGCATATCGGTGTGTGCATGCGTATACGGTTACAAGGCTAGGCTTTTTTATATACTTTATTATGTATGAAAAATTGCATCTTTAAATTCGTTAATAAATATACGCACTGACGATTCGCAGACTCTAGCAGGCGATGAAAGAACTATGTAGATGGCTGGGTCTAACATGTATAAGTTATCAGTGGAGCAAATTTGACTAATCGAACAGGGGTGAGTAAATGGCCGAACGAATGTAGGAAAAGTGAGAAAAAGAAGTAGAGTAAAAGACAATATGGAATAAAAGAGAGAGAATGAAACGACAAAAAATGGGAGCACTCTTAGAAAACCCTCGGAGAGGGAGAGAGAAACGAAAGAGAGAAAGAAAGACAGACAAAAGAGATGAAGATAAAGAGATGGAATGAGAGAATGAAATAATGAAAGAGAGAAACAGATGGAATGAGAGAAACAGAGAGACACGAGAGGAAGAGATAGAATGAGAGAAAGAGGTGGAATGAGAGAGCATGAAAAAAACAAGGCAGTATGGTGGTATGACATCACGATCGTATGCACCTTGAAAAGATGAGTCCGGGGATATATGAAACTTAATACTTATGATTTTAAATTTTTTGATTAAAAAAATTAAATTTAAATGAATATTTTATCATCATAATTTTATAATGATATCGCGATCGCATGCGTCGTGAAAATACGAGTCCGGATATATATTTACATCACCTAATACTTATGCCTTTAAATGTTTAAATTAAAAAGTAGATTTAATTTTATAAAAATAATTTGTTAAAAATAATTTTATTTAATTGATGTAGGCTGGAAGCATTAAGGAAGCCCCCCCAACATCTTAAAATCTTATTGTTTTTGCCTTTCGGAGGCTTACTGCTACACATTCTGCACCTAGCATTTTTTGAGGGAAAAACGGGAAATGTTTAGGGAATAACGGGAAATTTGTTAGGAAAAAGAGAAATTTCAGGCATTTTTGGGATAACACGTAAGATTTTGTGCGAAAATGAGCGATTTTTGAAGGGGAAAAAACGGAAAAAATTGAGGTTAAGTTCGAGCCACCGAGCCACTCCTCAATGCCCTGTCGCTTCGAAAGAACTATATCCTACTACTGTTCTCTTATTTTGTCGTCAAGCACTAGATAGCATGGCGTAGCAAGGCAGCTAGGGGAGAAATTGTCGGACAATGACACAGTTGATGGCCCTCAAATTTTGTATGAACTCCGGGTAAGGTTTAGGCCGCGTCCTACATGAGATTCAGCAGACCTACGAATAAGCTGTAATTTCAAAAGTCATTTAGGGCCAGTTTTCCTCGAGATTGTACCTGTAATCTGAAAATTCATTACAATAAATAAGTGCATAATAACATATATATCTATACTTATATTATAAAGAGGTAATGTGAGTTTGTTTATACGTAACGGCTAATCTCGGTAACTACAAGGCCGATTCTTATAGTTCTTTCACTGTTAGAAAGCTATATTCTTCCAGATGGACATAAGATAGGTTTAATTTTTTTCTAATCCTTGAGAAATTTCTAAATTTGTTCACCAAGTCGGAAAAAATTAGCTACTTGGCTGCTTTCTTAGCCTGCTCTATCAAAACCATTAAAGATAAATTGAAAAGTGTTAGAAAAAAATTGTGTATCTTAATATAAGAGAATTCGCAAGTATTCGCAAGTAGTCACAGGTAGTCGAAAATAGTCGCAGGTAGCAACGGGTAGTCGCAGGTTGTCGCGAGTAGTCACAGGTAGTCATAGGTGGTCACGGGTAGTAGCAAGTTGTTGCAAGTAGTCGCAGGTAGTCGCAAGTTATCGCAGGTAATCGCATGTTGTCGCAAGTAGTCACGGGTAGTCGCAAAGTTGCGCAAGTAGTCGCAGGTAGTCCCAAGTTGTCGCAAATTATCGCAGGTTGTCACAGGTTGTCGCAAGTTGTCGCAGGTAGTCGCAAGTTGTCGCAAGTAGTCGCAGGTTGTCGCAAGTTGTCGCAAGTAGTCACAGGTAGTCGCGGTTAGTCACGGGTAGTTGCATATATAGGTAAGTATTTCAATAACTCCATAAAACCTGAGCGAAGCGATGGCGGGCTGCTAGTAATAACATAAACAGATGCAATTTATCGGAAAGAGCGTGTTCTGGTGGATTCCATCATTTGTATGGGCAGTTTCAGAAATACATAAACAGGTTTTTTTTTTTTTTTTTTTTTTTTTAGACTAGGAATTAAGTTATGGTAATTTTACTTTCTAACGTCCCATAACTCACGTCTCTCTAGAAATTCTTCGATAGGCAACTTACAGCAATCATTTTCACTCTTCATTTCTCGTTTTTCTCTAACCCTGACACCAGTGATGCCTGCAGACGCGCGAACTTAGACTAAAGATGAGGTAGAGCGATCCGGTTGGTTGCGCACGATGTCTCCGTGTCCCAACATTGAACTGCTTCTCTGCCAGCACGTCTATCAAAAACGACGAGGATTGGATTTGAGCTTAGAACACTGTTTAGTAATATGTGCTGTGCTTATATATATATATATTCCTCTAAACAATTTTAATGCAGTTTGATTGAAATAAAATCGTTAACAGTATTTTATTGATATAAAAGTGCTTGTCATTGGTAAAGAAGATATAAGTATACAAACACGTCGATCATTGTTGACTATGTGAATTTAACAGTTGTGTTCCTCAGGGGTAGGTGAATGTTGGGTGCGTGCGCAGAAGACGAATAATCGGTCTGCCTTACCTTCAGTCTATGCGCGCGAATATTCTTGAATTATTCGTGATGCTCTTCTTGACGCCCGTTGCAGCTGGTTAACGCTAGGGTAAGGTTGCTGCCCTATTCAGCTCACAGAGGACACTGCCATTGCCCGTCGTGCATTTGAATTCTGATGCTTGAAGCTGACACCCGAAATTAAATTCCACGCAGGGCACGACCTTATAATTCTCACGTTGGGAACAAAACGAGATTCCTAATTGGAGAAAAAAGCATAGAGGAAGTTTCCGCTGCAAAGTGCATTCGTGTTACAAAGAGGTCGATTTAAATCTGGCGGTAAATGTAATGGAGAAATTCTAGTTTCGCAAATGTTAGTTTATGACCCGAACTATCTTTTATACTTGGCTCAAGTCAAAATATTAATTATTAATTTTATTTTGTTACTAGTATTTAACACCTGCAATGGCGTAGAGGGTCGACGGTGATTTTAGCATGTGGCATTCTTAAAGAAACATATTTTAGTAAATAAATATGTTTTAAATTTAACAGCGAAATAAATATAGCTGCCGTTATAAAGAATTCTTTGATTCAGTTGCCACATTTAAATAAAGTACTGTAATTGTCTGAGACAACATTTTTTTGAATCCAGATTTACGACCGAATATTAAACAAAATGTGAGCGTATCTCGTGAAATTTTCAAACTAGTGCGAAGAAAATGTTCATTATTCACGAAGTTTCTAACACTACAGCCTACCAATCAGAAAATTTTACACAATGGTATTTATTTTACGAATATAGCAAATATCCTATTTTATACGTACAAAACGCAGAAAGCCTTAGTTATACACAACAAACTACTCTGATTGGCTAAGAAGTTCACATCATCAAGTTTTTTTGTCAATGCTTGGGTGAACGCGAGGGAACTTTGTGCCCACAAAGTACTCACGTAGACATAGACTTTCAGTAGAAAAAGTAACATTCAAGTAACGTTATTATCATTGCAGTGCGAGTTTCAGTATATATGCACGTGCAATATCCTATACCGAATCTCAATTGTTTTTTTTTTTGCAATCCTAATAAAGGCCAGTTTTGCAGTATTTTGTGTTTGAATAAAATCGATTTCTGTGACATTAAAAACACTTATTAGAAGTGTTTGAATTTCTTCATTAGTTACTTACTACAATTTATTTCAAACAATATAACTGTTTTCATTCCCTAGTATAGATACTGCGGAGGCGGTGATAACTTGTCTAACTGATTTAGGATAAGGGGGAAGGAGGGACGATTTCTTTTTGTGTGCACCATCTAAAGGAAATTGTTCAAATGTTTTTAAGTAGAATGTTAATACAGCATTAATATTTAATAACCTAAAAATATATGTTTTTACTAATTATATTTACGATATTTAGTCTCAGTTTTTTTGTGTATTAATAATGTGCAATAAAAGTTCTACCCATAAATTAAGGCAAATTTTCAAAGCTAGAACTGTATGTATTTTATCCGGCATTACAAAAGAGAGCCAAGGCGAAAAAAATATCAGCAGAGATAATCCAAACGGCCCCAAGCAAGATAAATGTAAAAAAAAAAATAGTTTTATCGTATGCATTTTTTCCAACACGTCTCCAGGGTGAAACTGATGCATGATGCGACAATTATTCTTGCACGTTGTATATACACCGTTTTTTACTTATTATTTCTTTTGTCAATATTTCCTTCGCTTGTTCCTTAAACGAAACGCTGCTTTGCTGCTAATATCAAGCAAGGCAAGTAATTTAGGTATCGCAGCAATCCATTCATCTGGTTCACCAGTGATTGCGTAGTTATTCAAGCGTCATCACAAAAACGTACTCTTGAAATGAATAATCTCGCGATAAACACACTTGCAATGACAATACACGTCCATTGTTCGACAGTGCTCCATGCTCAGCAATTAATTTCTACTTAGAAGGAAGGCAATAATTGCTAGAGAGAATGTCTTTAACGCAAAAAGAAAAAATTTAATGATATAAATCCTATTGTTCCTCTTCCTTCGACTGTATTGCGGTTACTTACAGCTTCTTCCTTGTAAAATGAACTGAAGTATTTGTCGTCTGTATAGACGTTAGGAATTCTCATTATTTTGACTTATACGCCTTTTGGGGAGAAAGCTCATTATTCCCAATTTTCCGTTATTTCATTAAACCTCGCGCTAATCTCATTACCTGTACTGTTCCTATCACATCGATAGCTCCGGTGAATACACGAACTAATATTGTTTAATGAGGTTCAGTATTTCCTATATTCGAAACAAAGGGTAGGTATAGGCGCAATAAATTACTACGCAAATTTTCATAATTAAAGATTTTCTGGTAGAAGCTCTTTTTATACTCCTAATATCTAGAGCCCAATGTATGTGTAGTTAAAATATCCATGTATACTTCACAAAGCGCGTGAGTGAGTGAGTGAAGAGATTTGGACGGCTCTTAACATCGAGATCTTCAGAGCCGATGAGTATTACTGAAGTGAGAATGAAGCAGCGCCGGGATGAAAGGGTGAGGGATATCCCCGAGAAAACCCGCCGACGAACGGCATCGTCCGGCACGATTCCCACATGCGAAAATCCGGAGTGACCCGGCGGGGATTGAACCCGGACTGCATTGGTGGGAGGCGAGCAGGCTAACCGCTCAACCACCATTGCCCCTATTTCGCAAAGGGCCAAAAATAAAGAATAAAATAATTATCTATCAACGATGTGAGCTCGGAAATCAATTGTGACAGCAAGCATTGTCCAAATACATTTCTTTTATCTATATTACACTTTCGAGGAAAACTTAAATTATCTAAACAGCTTGTAAAGAATCACGTGGCCTGCAGCACTGACGGAGAAAAAAAAAAATCGTTCCGTAAAAAATAAGTTGCAAACACAGATATCGGTCGGAGCACCCGTTACGCTACAGCAACTTACAAGTCCCATACAATCACGCACTTTTAGACAATGAGCAGTAAAAATCAGAATCAGTGATATCTATCTCATGAGACTCCTGGAAATGCATTTGGGTGGTAGGTGATGCACAGACGACACACAAGTTCGGCAAGCCGTCATCTCGCGGCTACAGGGACTGGCTGCAGATTACTTTTATGTTGGCGTAGATAGCTTGGCGTACCTTTGGAACAAACGCTTTTGAAGACTGTTCGCGATAAAGTGAGCACTTTAGAAGTTAACCCCTACCTGTATATATTTTAACGGGCGCTCCGAGTGACACACGCCTAGTAAAGTTGGTGATGGTGTATGGAAAGCAGTTCCTTATCTTAACGTCGAATAAAAAGTGTTAGAAACCATTTGTGATAACTCAAAATATTTATTTCCCTTTCTGTTTCTTTTAATGCATCGAAGTGAAAAATTGAAGAATACATAACGTGCATACAAGTAGATCTTATTCAAGGCTTTCAGAAGTGCTCGTTTTACCACGAAGAACCTATAGAATCTTGGTGACTATGTTGGGGAGTAATTTTGAACTAGTGCCATACGACTGTGTATCTATATATGTGCCTGTGGAATAACTTTTGTCCACGAGAGCTCTTGTCGCCCTACTTTGTTAATCATCCTCGTATGTGTTCACTGATATTTTCTTTGGTAAAAACGTCTGACCCGATGTCCTTTCCAGACGACTCGTTGCATAGCTTGCACAATTATGTACTGCACTGTACGTAGTAACAATGAAGCCTCAATTATAGTAAATCTCTCTTCATAAGCGCGACGTTGTTTGTATATGAGATAGCACATCATACTCATGCGCAGACACTGAAAATAACAAGTACAGGCGTACAGACAACGCTCTTTATTATTGCACAGTGATACGGTATGTTTCAGTGTGTGTCAAAATGCAGTTTTGATAGCAGAAAATTAGTGTGGCGAGAAGTAGAATGAAATAGCCGTCTTGGGCGCAAGGTGCTGGGGGATCGAGTCACCATAGCAGTTCATGCTCTGTCATTCCAACCCCCCTGCGGCCATCTTGTCCATCATATTGGATGTAGATGACTTTGATATTGACTTTTGACCTTGACCTCTGTGACCTTTACCTTGAAAACACAAAATAATTCCAAAAAATCCCAAACATTTATTAAAAAAAACTAAATTTATTTAAAAGACTATCAAAAATTTTATTACAAAACTGTTACAAATATTACAAATTTATTGTTGAAAATTATTTAAAAAAATATTATTTAAAATGTATTTAAAATACTTACATTTCTGGAGGTTCTTCCAACACCACGTCCAGCAGACGACTAACCTACCCCCCTCCCCCCTCGCACAAACACTCATCCATTCCAATATATTTAATAGCCCAAATACTCATTTTGTTCGATCCTCTTATCCACATCACCTTTCCTCATTCCGTCGTATACGGCTATATTGGTGGTTTTTTCGTTTGCCATTTGTTTGTACATTGCTGGTGGCGACCATCTTGGATTTCATACGTTTACTTTTACATTACCTATGTGGCGCTTTTCACGATTTCGTCACCGGGCGAGCTACAGATGTAGCCACTAGGCGGCAGCCATATCTGTTTATGTTTTTAAGGCATAGGGGATGTTGACAGCAGTAGAACATAAATGGGAAGTCGGCTACAAGAGGATGGGGATCGGAGAGTCGGGGCCGTTCATGCTCTGTAATTCTGGTCAGTCGGCGGCCATATTAAAGTTGTGTGACCTTGAACTTTGATCTTGACCCTGTGCCCATGACTTTAGATGAACTTGAATCCCAAAAAATCTGAACATTTCGAAAATCCCTAAAAACTCAAAAAGGTTAATAAATAAAATATAGAAAATTTATAAAAAAAAATGTAAAAATAATATTACTAGAGATTTATCTTAAAACTATTATTAAAACTTTTTTACTTGTGTTTTTTAAGATTCTCCCAGCACCACGTCCAGCAAACGACTTAACCACCACCAATGATACTCAGTGGTTGATTAAGCGGCAAGCCTCCACCCCACTCACCCATACTAATTTCATTGTATGCAGGCATCTTGTTTATTTTTTTCGTTTGTCATTTGTTTTCATTTTCAACTCCTAGGTGACGCCATTGTATTTATTACCGATTTCGGCACCAGGCGAGTTGATGATTTAGCCACCAGGTGGCAGCGATATTTGTTGATATTTTAAAAGTGTATGTGGTGCCGTCGTTTCCCTCCATATTGGATTACATTTTCAAAACATGGGAGGGGGGGCGTTAATCTCTCGATTTCACCACCAGACGAGCTGTCAACACTCATATTTTTTTATTGGCACAGGAAAATCTGTAATTTTCATCCTATCAAAAAAATTATATTATCAATTAGCACTATACCTACATGAATTATGCGGAACTTTGAATAAATGTATAATTTATTAGATCTACATTTTTATAAAAAAATTAATTATTAATTTTTTTTAAATAAATTTTTAATTTAATTATATAATTGCACATATAGTACACTAGTACCTTATATAACACATTTTAATTATATTTATTGTATTTCCGTGCATCTTGAATTTTAATTATATCCTGGGAAATCAGGTAAACATGAACTAAAACGAAATTTTTTTCACAGCTTTTTTTATTCAATTAATTTATTACAATCGCCCATGCCTTCAAAAATTATAATATTCTTCGATATATATGCATTTAAATGTATGTATTATTGGTACGTTACAGTCTTTTATGCAACTCGCTATTAACACTCATGCTGTCCTTGTGCGGAAATATTGTGACATATTTAGGGATAGGAAAATTTCGCGAGTTCAATGACCTGTATGCTAGGTTCCTGGCACACTGGAGCCTCAGCTGTGTGTTCATTGGCTGTTGCCTCACACCTGGCAGTTATGGGATTTGCAAGCTGATTCCTTGCAAGTCTTCTGTTGGTTCAGAGGCGTGCAGGGAGTGTCTAATAAACCGAGATCCAATTGCGAAGGAGACTTCACTATATGCGTGTTTGGCGTCTATCTTGTCCGTCAGACCCTGTGGAAACTGCCTCAGTCGAAGACATTTGCTTCCAAGAACGACCCGGCGATGAGGAATCCAATCTGGTTTATGGAACTCGATGAAGTTTGGGATAAATTTGTGAACAACTTTAAAAAAAATGAAGGAGTTCTTCGTTTGAATGTGAACATAGTTTTTAATAACAAAATACTTTATGAACTGTATTGCAATAGTTAGGTATTTAGTTTGCAAAACGATTTTACCATGCAGATTTCACTCCCGTACAGCGACGACTACCGGAAAAACCAAAGTTTCCATTTTTTTTTTCCTTCGTGTCCACGGAAGCACCTCGATTGCACCACTCAACATGCGTGCCGTCAGAAGTCGTTCCAGACGCGTGGACTGAGGAGCCATGCAGGGCATATTCCATACATGGAAATTCCGACCATTTACGACTCTTCATAATTCCCGGTTATCCTGTGTAAGTGCTTGGAAGTCTATTTTTCTACAGCGTGCGGAGAACGGAAATTATCGACGCCCGAAATCAGTGCAATTTGTCTTCTGACTTAGTTACCAAACAAGCCGGCATTACCAATCATTCGCCATCGTTCAACCTCGTCGAGATGTGCAAGAAAAACTTTGTGAGTAAAAAAAAAAAAACAGATCATATCGCACCCAGTGCATTACCGAGGCCCCGAGATTCTGGAGTTATGTTAAGTACTTTGGATTCTTCGCACGTACATTTCTGTGTAAGGTTCTGAAGTCAATCTAAGTTAAGTTTAGTTCGCATTCTGAATTTTATAATATAACTTTAGTGGTTTCAATGTACGAGTTTATCGATGTTCACTAGTACCCGCCATTTTCCAATGCAACAATATACTACACATTTAAATGGATATTTTTAATGACGGATTGATATTTAATAATTTTACTAATTCGGCAGTGAGATGATTCAATAAGATACGCGGATTTCCACCCACAAAAGTGGGGTTTTCTGCATGTTGGCTGATCGAATAATAATTAAAAAAATGACAAATTTTATAAAATAATCAAATTTTTTTAACGTTCCACAGTTATTAGTAGTCGATATTTCACTTAAAAACAACAGTTATACTCTGTAAAATCTGGTTGCGTTGCAAAATGGTGGATACAAGAAAACAGCGGGAACCTCATTAATTGAAATCACTACAAGTTTGAACGCACAGAATCTGAATTAAACGTAACTTATATTAATTGTCGAACATTCCATGGACATGTGCGTGCGCAGAATATGTGTATATTCCGACTGCACGAAGTACTTTCACATTACGAATGTTATAGCCGTTTACCATAGTATGTTACTACTACTACTGTGCAAAATAATAGTATAGTGATTACAGTTGCAAAACAACGAAGTTGGCAAGTCGACAGAAATGAGGACTGAAATATCCGTTGCATTTTGGGCGAAGGGTCGAGTCTTATCATATTCCAAAATTTTTTGTACAACTAATTTTTTTTGCAGCAAAACAGTTGTACTTAATTGATTCCCCACCGTAATACACTAGTTCTAATGCTGGTGCTTATTATTTAGTTACTTACCAATAACTAATTTTAAATTGTTTGAATTAATAGATTTATTTTACCTGAAGAGATTATTAATTTTCTTTTTTCTACTGATTCCGGATGGAGCAGTTTCAACTGGCAATCAGCGTATATTCACTTATTCCGATTTAGAGTTTACCCCTTGTACTTGAATGAGCTATCTTAAAAGAAATACTGAATACATGTTGTTTATCTAAACAAGTTTAGCAAAAACTAATTTCATTGAAAAGTTTTTGGTTTGATGGCGTATTTTAAAAACTATTCGTCCAAAATATTTAAACTGGTCTTTAGCTTAAGGTGTTTTGAGTAACATTTTCTAAACCGGCGTCTTTACCAATATTCTACTTCCCTGAGATATCTGCGTCTTGCCTAAAGCTGACACGCCGAATAGTAGTTCACGTGAAATAAGATATCTGCATTTTAACTTTAGTCATTCTCCCTAACATTTACCCTAAGTGTTCATTGCGCAGAGAGATTTTGATTAATGGTTATTTACTTGACCGGCGTGATCAGTTTCTCTTGTAAGTCAAAACGCCGCCGTTTGGCATAATAGTGCGACCTAAAGTTTCCTGGACAAGAGTAAAGATGTGTGTTGTATTTCTGTACAAAGAATAGTTTGTTTGCAGTCGTGTAAATAAGTAAATTATGCGTTGTTAGGGCGTTTGAGAAAACAACAGACCTCTCTCTTTCTCTCTCTCTCTACACAAGTGAACCGTGTTTCAAGGAGTGGATGACTTTTCGCAGTGCCATCAGGTGAGGCCACATTACCGAGAAGAAAAACAACCCCCAGACATCATGTCGTTCGTCTGTTCGTCACTGGCTACAAATCGAAGTTTGAGTACTCCAAGTTCTGCCATTCCTTTTAGCAAATTACAATTTCTCAGCGAGTCCGCGTCTGTTATCAGGGCTTTGAAACTTTCTGTACTTGAGAACCAGTTAATCGCTCATTCATTAATGTTTTCCTTAGACGTTATCATAACGTTGATTGGAATTCAGTTATTTTAAATACAAAAATGATTGGCCAGCATGAAGAGGTAAATTGTATCCTTGTTTAATACTGAAAACGAAAGTAAGTATTGTAATTAGATCTTTATTTTCACAATAACGAAATTTGGTGTTCTGATGATTCAATTAATGTCCAACAAAGTCTTAAGATATGACGTAAGGGTTAAGATTTCCTTAATAAATTGTGTTGATAAATGTTTGGGAGATTTCTTGATACCTCGGCAGTTCGCATTTTCTTCTCATGTTCCGAGTAATTTTGACAAGGTAGCGTTTGTGTCTGCTAACTTGATCCACATAGCTGTGCCAGTAAAGTTGTTCTGATGGAAAAACTCCAGTAAACAGGTGCCTCTAACTTCTCCCCGTATCTCTTTCATTGCCCGGCGCTTTCCGCCGAGAGAGTATTACGCCATCTGATGGAATATCCGGGCCACAAATTCCTCTCCTTTTCGAGGCTCTTTCGCATTATTGTATTTCAAGTTTCGCTCTCATGCCCCGCGCCAAACTTTCGCAAATAACATTACCATAATATATGGGGCAATTCCCCTCCTCCGAGGCTAAATAACTTCACAAATTCAAATTACATTTTACTTTTGTAAAAGGCTTTTTGAGGACCCGTTTATTTTATCCCAGCTGGAATGCTTTACGTCTGTTTCTTCTTCTAGTTCCTTTCTTTATCTTTTTTTTTTTCTAGATGCCTGCGGGCGTCATTTGGAAACGACGGTAGAAGCTGCACGATAAAGGAGGGGAGAGGGACAAACGAAAGCATAAAGTGCCTCTTTTTCCTCCTATTTTACCCCCTAGGTGCTTCACTCTACCCCTACAGCGGTATGTAGATAGATTAAAAAAACCACGAAGTCAGATTTTATTAAATTTTGGTGCAACATATTTGATAAATGTAAATTATTTTTCATATCTTTTCCGTCTATAGAGCATAATTACCAGGAAAATTTTAAATAAATTGAAGCAATTTTATTGCATTCTCTATAGCTAGTAAATAAATAATGCACAATTTGTGAAATTCATCGTTCATAACAGAAGTGGTATTTAACATGTTACCTACCCTGCTACGAGAACATAAACGTACCTTCCCGTCAGTTAACACAAATTGAAAATGAATCACATAGCTGTAATACACGTGAACTTTCTCTTCACTAAAATGTACAGAAATAGTATTTAAGTAATACTTGTAACGCTCCAAAACTTGACGTGCGCCCAGATTACAACACGTTATAAGATAACGATATCTTAGGCAAAGTATTAGCCTCAGTTACACCCTAATACCCAGTAGTATTGGTAGTCTATCTTTAACATTAGACTACTTTAACCTCACCTTCAGTTAACATTCCACTACGAAAATGTTTCAAATTTACATAGACCTTTATCTTATTGGTAATACTTGTATAAAATTTCTGAGCCAATTTAGTCCAATATGAGATGCCAGAAACTCAATATAATGCTTTCGACCAAAATTCAATCCAAAACATTCGACAAGAGGTTATCGATGCATACAACTAATGAGCCTTTACATAGATGCAAATAATTTCAATGAAGTTATTAAAATGTTAGATGGTAGGCGAGTAAAGAGATTTACGCGGCTCTTAACAGCGAGGTCTTGAGAGCCGATGAGGGTGATTTAAGTGGAAATGGAGCGGCGCTGGGAAACGGGAGACCCACGAGAAGACCCGCCAACCAACGGCATCGTCCGGCATGATTTCCACAGGCGAAGGTCCGGTGACCCGGCCGGGGATTGAACCCGGTTCGCCTTGGTGGGAGGCGAGCGTGCTAATCGCTCAGCCACCGTGACGCTGGTAGGCGATTATTGACGTCTTGTCAATAGCGATACCATTAGAGATGCAAACACACAGAAATGTAATACTAGCGAGGAAATTTAAAATACACAAATGCATTACCTCGGACTCGAACACAGATCGCCACACGCCTTAAGCTGGCATGCAACAAACTGCATCACGGAGATGGGATTTGGAACATCAACTTCGACAGACTTTGGTAGACTAGAATCATGATATTCATCTACAGGGACATCATTTTGATAACAAGTGTGCGTGTTACATCTATCATTGCAGTTTTTTATAGGCTACCGTAACACTACTTGGTGCAGGATTTGGTGGAAATAGCTCGACCAGTTCCCGCGTTAGAGTATAAAAGCTTTAATTTCTCATTTGGCGCTATCTCACAAAAAATCTATAAAAAAAATCTCCGTATAGGCACATCTGATACTTATAATAGCTATTGAATTATGTCACATTATTGAATATAGTTGTGAAATTTATCAAAAAAAATTATATTGCACAATATGGAAAAAAATATCTCACCAAATTAAATTATGTCAGTTTACAGGCCCACTGTAGTAATACATGTGTGAACAATTTGGTGGGAATTAGACGAATGCTTCCCGAGATATGACATAACACATGCACGTTATCACCTGGCATTCTCTTTCTGAAAGGCGGCAAAAGGTGATCTCTGTAAACATATTAGATGCTTCTAATTAATACTGCCAATAATCGAAGGTTAACTTAGATTGGTGAAATTATTTCATAGATATTATAAACGTCTCTAAATAATTCATATTGCATATACTGCAAATAAAGACACACACTTTAAACATGGCCTATTATAGCACCACTAGTGTGAAACGTCGGCGGGAATCAGTTGAATGGTCCCGGACATATGACAAAAAGCTCCATTTTCTCATGTGGTATCTCCATTACTGGAGAACAAAACGGAGTTGTACTGGCACGTTCTATGTGTATCATATATACTGTTACATATGAAATCGGTTTAAATTGTTTGGCACATGTTAGCGTACTAACATAAAATATAAACTTTACTGTGATTTTGAAATGATGTGACTATCTCTTGAAGTGACATACATTTAAATGTACTACAATAGTATAACTTGTCGCCCAAATTGGGTGCTTATCAGTTAATAGTTTCCCGAGATAGTCACGAAAACTTAATTTTTCAATTAGTGCTGTCTTAAAAAATGGTGGACAAATAAGTTTAGGTATTCGTTTATTTTATGATTGCATAGATACTGTCAGCTTACAGAATTAGGTTGAAATTGGTTACATTGTTTTATAGATATAGTGTGCTATGCTAAAATGTTTATGTGTGCACTATTTTAGAAATAAGTGCCTGGGTCTGTTAAAATATAGTCTATCAATTTACATGACCTACCACAGTATTACTCGTTTGCCAAATTTGGAAGGAATTGAGTTATTGTTTCTCGAGATATGACAAAACTTTACATATTCGTGTGACACTATAATACAAAATGGGGGAGAAATGGGCTACGAG
The DNA here is from genome assembly GCA_029891345.1 of Dryococelus australis. Lineage (NCBI taxonomy): Eukaryota > Metazoa > Arthropoda > Insecta > Phasmatodea > Phasmatidae > Dryococelus > Dryococelus australis. The sequence goes on along the minus strand of CM057003.1, from coordinate 63,182,780 downwards.
TTGGCAAATTTTATGATTATAATAGATACTGCCAGCGTACAAATTTAGGTTGACATTTGTTACATGTTTTCGTAAATATAGCATAGTATTATAAATTATTTATAAGGCCTCGATTTCAAAAATAATAACCTAACCCACTAAAACAGGTCAGTTTACATAACCTACAGTAGCATTACTTGAATGCTGTATTTGGTAGGAATTGGTTTATTTTTCTCAAAATATTACAAAAAAAGCTTTATTTTTAAGTGGCGCTATCCTTCGAAATAGCGTGGATAAGATTATATGTACTAACACTTTTGACACTTTGGAAAGATAATTTTAATAGAGCAAGTTTGGTCGAAATTGGACTATTGTATTGTAGATATTGCAAAAAAACATTATGTATTTATATAGCTGGCATTTTGAAAATAAGTGGCTTACCCATTTAAATTGCACGAGCATGGTGTACAATAGTATTACTTATATGCCGAATTTGGCAGGGATCTGTTTCGTATTTCCCAAGCTATAACATGAAAGCTTTATTTGTCATGTTGCACTATTTCGCCAAATGGTTGGCCAATGACATTATCGCTATTCAATGCGTACCTCTATCACTGTCAACGTCCCAAATTGGTTTAAATTAGTTAAATATTTCCCGAGATGTAATGTGAAAGTTTATATATATATATATATATTTAGTTCGCACTATCTTCCAAAATGGTTAACCAATAACATTATCGATTTTTAAATTCAGTGCTTATATCATGCACTGCTAACATACCTAATTTGGATTAAATATATGAAATAGTTCCTGAGATATGAAGTAAGAGCTTTATTTTTTTTTTCAGTTTGCACGATCTTACAAATTATCCAGTCAATAACATTATAAATTTTTTAATTCAATTCTTATATTATGCACTGTAAACGTATCGAATTTGAATTGAATCATTTATACGATTCACGAGGTATTATGGAAAATATTAATTTCTCAATCTACGCTACCTTCCAAAATGTCGCATAAATATAATTATCACTCTCTAAATGCAATGTTTTATAATGCACTATCACTTTTCCAAATTTGGTATAAATATAATAATGATCAAAAATACCGCCGTTTTGAAAATACGTACCCAGCGTGATCGAAAACTACAGAGGTCTCATGTCCTTACTAAATGCCATATGTTGGCCTAGTTTGGTTAAATTCATTTTTCTGATTTAAAAGTTATTAAGGGGGGGGGGGGCTACATTCCAGACAGACGACTAGGTGACTGAGTAAGCATATCTTACCTTCGAAAGAAGGCTAAAAAAAAAAAAAACGCGAAATAAGAGTAGCTGTAACGTGTTGCCTAAAACCATTTTGAGTTGTGATTTTTGAAATTGGCGTAATTGACATTTATAAATATGCGAATAATCTCCTACATTAAATGATTTATACGTCAAAACAATTACCTTCGTGTGATAATGTAGACCTACTGAATAATTTAATGGATTTTTGAGTATAATTTAAATCATATTTAGCTCTTTCTACCCGAGTGTTACAAAAGAAACCCTCACGTTGAAATTTTTACATGTTATCATATAGAAAATATAGAAGTTACTTAAAAAAATATATATGTACTTGAAATGAAAAATGATGTAATTGCTACATAACATGAAAAGCGATCTCTCAACGGACTACCCATCATCTTCAGAATGTTCGTAGGTAGGTGTGTGAATATATTTATGAAGATAATCTTCGTTCATGTATATTTAATAGCGGAACTCAGTGCCATGCAATGTAGTATTATCGTTGTAATATTCCTGGAAGGAGGTTTTATAGTAGCAGTATTGACTTACATGCTTTTAGATGATTAACCAGTAACGGAATGGAGCATACAGGCTAATCGTAAGTAATAATGCGATTTACATGTTCTTCAACCTCGTACACCCTGTAGCGCTCAGTGGAAATTTCCTTCTCCTTTCTGTTTTGAGTTGGCAGCAAGATTTATAACTGAATCCTCTGGCGTAATTTGCGGGGTTCGGAGGGAGGGAAAGAGTGTGGATTATGTGGATTAGTTCATAAGAGCCGGCTAATTATTTGGCCAAGCAGCCGCGACTGGAGCTAGCCGGCCCGTGCGTGCGTACGTGCCTGCCTGCCGCTGTAATTGAATAGTGTGTCGAGTGTTGACGGGGGGGGGGGGGGAAGCCTTGATCTCGGAGCCACTCGTGCGTCTCCGGCCGGGATCGGGTTTCAAGAAAACGCACGAGTGCCTTTCTTTCCCTTCTCGGCGCCTGGGTAATCCCCTCGGGACGCCTCCTCGGGGATGGCGCCCGACTTCCCAAGGATTCTCGGCAATCTTACTGGCGGCCCCGTTTCTTTCGCACACTTGCAATCAAGCTGGTTCCACAATAGCGCGATGCGGTGTGTTGCGTTGCGATGGACAGTAGCCAATCAGGATGAAGCAGATTACCTCGCAGCGCGTCGGCGTCGAGTGCGTTGTGCGAAATTCTTGCGTTGCGATCGTCGGCGTCAGCTTGAGTGTTTGTTTTCAAAGAGTTTAAAAACATTTTTTTCTTATTTGAAAACGATCGCGTTTATGCCGACGTTTTCGTATTTGCATTTTTATTATTGCGGCGTTGATGTGCAAAATATAATACAAGGCTTCTTATAGATATGGACAATGTCATAAAATTCGTTTATAAACATCAAAATAATTATCTTTCGTCTTACTATGTCTCGTTCCCGCAAGTTTTCGTCAAACATCGCGTACATACTGCCCTGTGTTTCTTCTCTTCCACTTAAAATATGCAGTTTAAATTTTTTTACGCGTGTCTTTTGTTACATTTATTAGGTCTGAAAATGTAATTTCCACCCTTAAACTAGATAGCAGCACCGTCTCAAACGGCGTCCGTCACCGACAGATATCGCATAATTGTGAAACAGCAAGTGTAGCTCGTCGCAGCCAAACGCATCGCACTATTGTGGATCCAGCTTAAGGCGGGCTCATTTAAGGTGGAACGGTGCATTGAAAGCAGTACATTTACCTGATTGTCAATATAAGTCGTGTTCCAAACAGTTTATTGAAATTTTTAGATCGACAAGAAGTTTATGATAATTTTCAACGCCTTTTTACGTTAATAGATTTTCGCTGCCTTCGTTATTCTCGGAGCACTGGTGTAAGAAATTAAAGGAATTTTGTTTTGCTATCTTCAATCAGAGCTCCGAGAATAACGAACGCAGGGAATTTTTTAACCATGAAATAAGATGTACAAAATTGTTATTTACGTCTCGTCGAACCAAAAGAGTTTGAAAAATTCCTTTGTAAAAGAAATTGTGACAAAATTATATAAATGTACGAATTTCGTCCACCATTACCCTTAAGACTGCGTGCAAGTCAAACATTCGTTAATTTATTTTTGGGCGAGACGTTGTTGAATTCATAGACATTCAGACGGAAGCAGCTTCCCACAAATAAAAAAATATGCATATTATATTTCACATGTTTTGCACTGTCCCGAAATAGCAAGAAAAATGTTACTGTTTAGAATGCACACAAATTATATTTACCTTGCCGAAATTAAATTATTTACGAGGCGTAGTGTTGTGAACTTCTTCGCGGTAGCTATGCAATCAGAATTGAATACGTCACTAAATATATTTCATTTGTGGCTTTCGGTCATGCTAGATGTAAATTTTCTACGTTATTTTATATACGAGTTCCTAAAGTAGTAAATTTTTTTATCTTTTGGCTACGGTGTTTATTACTTATTTGTTGTAAAATGCATAGCAAATAATATAAACTTTAAATTAGCTGCCATTCTGTTGTAAACGGAATAAATTTTTGCTGTCTCCTCTCTTTGGGAATTTACAACCAACAAAAAGAATCCAAGCAAATAAAATAATTTTTTTTTTTTTTTTTTTTTTTTTTTTTTTTTTTTTTTTCAGATTTTTTTAAATTAGAAATATGCAAATATTGTTTATTTTGAAAGAGGCCGTAAAAATTGCGCAAATTTCAAACGTAAACGAATAAACCCAGTGGTAAATTACCACAATTAACTTTGTATTCGACGGAAACTAAAGTCACTGAGTTACCAAAAAAAAAAAAAAGTCTTAGAACTCACGATTTTTTAAATGTTGTTCAAATAACTGTTGAAACATATTTCAATTATCTGCCCCCTCCCCTTTTTTCGTCCGCTTCAACAAATGTAGCTGTGCCATCAGTGCTGAAGTAAATACTTGTATTTAGGAAAGAGACGTTTCACGTCAATGGATACAAGTGGTCCTTGTATGGTTTTTAAACAATGTCCTTGTTATGTTAAGTTGCAACACCTTCGTTATCAGGGTTTTAGGCTAAACTTTGCTACAGCTTCAAATTGTAATACCCTTCAGAGCTTTCTTGACATCCATCAGAACAGTTATTTTTTGTGCTTTCTTCACAAAGCTATGAACCGCCAAAATTTTCGTAGCTCCTGTTAAGCATGATAAACTTTTCTATTGCTAGTTATAAGCAGTTTTTCCAGTTGAAGAATGATTTAGCAAAGTACCAAAGATACTGAACGAAGCTTGGAAATGGTAACATATTGCAATGCACATTTAATCAAGTATTCTGTGTAGTAGAAGTCTTTTCTGGTATAATAAATTCAATACACGAGTGATTTCACACGCAAAGTGTCATTTTTAGTGCTACACAAACCCTATGAAATTCACAAATGTCGAGTGTCACATGTTTTATGTTATCGAATAGCGTCTATTTTGATGTTGCCGAAGACATGTACGAATCTTGATAAATGACAATTTCCCATACATTATTTTTTGTGACCACTGCATGCTAAAGTATAATAAATGTACTGTTAAATTTGCGTATCACTATATAGTTATAATTGATTATTATATTGACAATGCTAGTTTTACAGTATTTTTTTTCATTTTCAATATCATTGTCCGGATTATTATACCCATTACTTTCACAAATTATGAAAGCCTTCAATATGTTAGTATAATAAATAGCTCACATTAGTTAAACTCTACAAGAGCTCATTTTTACTAGTTTGAAATTTCTTATTCTTCGCGTGTTTTCCACAGTCTGCATGCTCCTGAGCGCATTTTCACGAGTATTTATTTCCTACAATTTCAAATCATGAATCACAAATATAGCTCTTTCTACAGACCAGTCACTCTGAGTGGCATCACTAATTAACTGTTCAGTAATCCCGTCAAATTTATCGGTACGGACTCTGGTATCCAAAGTGCAAGAAGCACGCGGAAAGAAAAACAGATAACATACCGGCCTGCACAATACTGACCAAATTTCTTAGGCTACTGCTCACGGAGCTTTAACTTTGCCGTTCTAAAACGTATTTTATATGAAATAACATATATGTAGGGATATTCACGCTAAATTTGAATCAGTGGTTTCAATCAGTAGAATTATTTGACTGACATTTCAGTTAACGAGCTTTTAGCTACTGATAAATCAGTGTAATACTCTCAGGGTTTTCTGCCAGGCCAGTGCAGTTCACTAGCGATCAGTAGAAACAACCTTTTAGTCAGAGAATACCTGCAATTTAATTGATCAATAGAATTTTACTGATTCAAGAGGAGCAGTTTCAACAAATCTTCAGTTAAAATCACTGATTTGGAGTATTTTTAAAAGTTTCAATTTTATAGTGTAGTGCTTTGCATATTGAATTTTTCTTTATACATCTTTTTATGGCGTTGTGGTAAATTCACAGACTAAAATATAAAGCATATGGCGATGAGAATAGGTGAAAGGCGGTGGGAACAAAACACATTCAGAAGTGTTCACTTCATTACAGTTTCGTGGTGTAAGTCATTTCGAGCCACTTTAACTACAAAAATCTTTCTTTGTAGCCCCAAAACCCCTTGGCTCTCATGAGTAAGTTTAAGTACAAGAACAATGAATTAGTTGTTTTCGTTTAAAAACTTTTTCTATCCATATTTTCCAGACAGCGGCTTGTGAAATGTTCAGTGTTAGATGCAGTATCTTCTTTCTTCTTGAAGATGATTATTTCATCCACTTCGGGGCCCCGGTTTTTACGCGATACTTTCAGAAAATCCCTTGCAGCGAATAAACATTCTTCAACAATGGCATGTCATTATTCCTTTATTTTTATTTCTGTAATGAATTCCATAGTAAGATTGTTTGGTATATTTACTTATATATTCTTCCGCAGCCAGAACTTATAATACCCCTATTATTCGTGATTTACCTCCTCAGTGACTACGTCTCTTACACATTCACTATTGTGTTACACAAAGAATGTCTATTAAGTCTCTTTTTGATGTTAACCCCAATGGCGGTAATAACTCAGGACTCAAGTCGACCTGCTGATGTTAACGACAAACCAGTGACATGGTTCAGAATGTGTGATCATTGGGAACCGGGATATGTTGTGAGCTCAGTGAACTGTAAGCTGTATTACACATTCCTGTATACGCTTAGCCTACAGTCATTGGATCAGTGGCTGTTTCCCTAGCGTGACCCGTGTTGCCTCTGACCTCGTGATACGGGATTTTCTCCTTGTTTCCTTACAATCAGGTGACAGACACAGGAGTCTTCCACGCGTCTTTTTAATCCAAATGTAAGAGTAACTGGAACTTAGACATAGTTTGTAGACAATATTGTTCCGAATTAATTTCCAAAGTTTTTGGTTTCTACTCATGAGTTAGTACAAGCGATTTAAATATGATTCAGTGATTTCAGTCAATAATTATTTTACATAATCTTCAGTTAATGATCTTTCAAATGGTGGTGATTATATGGAATATCCTTAGGTTTTACTACCAGGCCAGTTCAGTTCACTAGGAATCAGTACAAATCACTGTTCAATCAGTGAATCACAGCAGCTTAAATTATCAATAGAATGTTGCTGATTCAAGTGGAGCAGTTTCAACAGATCTGCTACCAAATCCGCCAGTTTCACTTGCTTCTATTTTAGAGTGCAAGTGTTGAAAACTTCTGTAATTACGTCTCTCTGTGCCCAGCATTAATGAAATAAGCACGCAATGAAAATATCTCACGTTAACGCCATTCAATTAAAATTACGTTCTGCATTCGTTTATCAATACTTAACGTCTATGAAAATCCCACTCAGTCATCACTAAATTTATGTTAATCTTCCTTTCACATACTTGCCACATTTTTATAGTGCTACATATGCAAGATTTAATGGGATGCTCTTTACAGTTCAGTATTACTGAATGTTTGTAGTATTCTTTTTAAATATCAGCGTTCATTTAATTATATAAAACAACATATTTAATTTGTTCCATTTCTCTTACTAGATTACATAATGTATACTACGATATATTTCAAAAAGTTAATATCATTTTTGTGTTTCACATAAATATGTATTCAAGCAAAATTTCTACAGCAGACAAGTACTCGATATTTTAGTACAATGATACATCAAAGAATCAAAATATTCCTGCTAGTAAAATTTATAGAGTGAAATATTCTAATTAAACCAGATTGCATGAAATGGGTCAGTCACTCGCAAATTACTCAGGTCAAGAAACGTATGGGCACTTATTTTGATTATATAGGTGATGCGTGTACGTGAATTTACTAGTGTAGTGAAGTAAATTAATAGCGTACATAAAACACTAAATGAAGCACCCGTTAACAAATACTTAGTTTCACTTTTGAAGGACTTTCGTATGTCACAGAGGTATTTCACTAACCGTTAATATTGCAGTTTAAAATATGAATAAAACAAGAGAACAAATAGGTGTGTTGGTAATGCCTAGTAAAAAATTGTTCTAATGCAATATACAGCTCGTTCGAAAATTAAACGCCCAAACTGCGGGAGGTGATTCCTTACGAAAAATAAAGTGGGATATATATATAATCATATACCTAAACAGAATATTAAAGGATATGTGTGCCTGTGCAAATTGAGTTTTGAAAAGTATTACTTTCGCTGAATGCCTTGTACTTTCTGCCAACGGCAAATATGGCGGCGATTTACCCACAGTACGTCCAATACGGTTGAATGGGACACACCCATTTACCGCACTATGGAGCGTGTACTAGTGGAGGGCACGTTGTTGATGTGATGATGTATCACTTCCTCAAGCCGAACGGAGTACACAAACCGAGGACGGCCAGCATTACGTGCGTGTGGCTGAATGCAACATGGGAAGCATAAGGCAATTATTTTGCCGCGGACTTTGTAGGTATTGTACAAGGCATTCAGCAATAATGGGTAAAAAAAAAAAAAAAAAACAATTTTCATAGTAGCATGCCTCCTTTAATATGCCGTTTAGGTTTGTGGTGCGATATATATGTTCGCCTTTATTTTTCATGAGGAATCACCTCCCGCAGCTTGGGCGTTTAATTTCCGAATATTCCGTATTATTAAAAGTGTGTCCACATTAATTCAGTGGGTTGTACTTCTGGCGTAATTTTCTAGGCTTTAGTTTGCGTGATGCGGCGTAGCAGTGTGAAAGTAGAACTTGAACAGGGGCTCAGGAAAGACAGAAGTTGCCATGAATGAATTATGTGTATAAAGTCCCGTTCACACCGGAGCAAACAAAAGCGAACACATGGGAGCGAGCATCAACGAGCCGAGCAGCCCCACGGTTGTAAAATTTATGCGGGCCAGAAAAAAAAAACCACTATGTTCGTTCAGGTTCGGGTTCGAGTTCGCTGGTGATCCGAACTCCGTGGGAGGGTCTTTCATCGGAACAGCAAAGAATATGTGTGTTCGTCCATGTTCGGTGTTCGGGCGTACAGCTCCGAATCGAATAGGAGCCAATTGTGGTAAACTTGTCCCGATGGTTCGCTTATACTCGTTCGCGCATGTTCCGTTGTGTGCTCTCCGGTGTAAACAAAAAAAAAATTTCCTTCACTTTACGGAAAAGTGTTGGTAAAAATTTATCCAGAAGTTTCCGTAAATTCTCAGTAAAATTACTGACACATTGATTTTCAGAAACGGACATTCCGTACGTTTCACGGAACCTCTCCGTTAATTTCCAAGTTAGTTTTCTGTACTTTCCGTTTTAAGATAAAAAGAAATAGTGAAAATGTTTTTAATTTTCGTTATATAGGTGTTCTACCGTGTATAAAAAATGCTATTAAAAAGTTAATATATTTGTTCTTAAGTGAGGTTTGAACCCGAGTAAAAAAAACTACCAGTTTACGACTAACCAGTCACCTACAACTCTCACTTGAGAATTGTGGTATAACTTTTATATTTGTATGAAAAAACTAAAGCAAAAATTCAGTTGCTAATAAATTTAGCGTATTTTCAGTGCTTCCAAATGGTACAGACGCCTGAATCTATTTTTTAATGTTTGAAATAATAGATCATAATTGCCGCAGAAAGATCGTTTTCTTGGTACAGTGGCGAAGAAAGCTTCGTGTAGAGTCGGCATTGCTCGTCCCCGTAACTCAAAACTAAAGGGAATACGGAGACTTTCCGTATTTTGTATTTACGGACTTAACACTGTTTTTCGTTATTACGGATGGCCTTTCCGTATTTACACTGTACATATCCGTAAAACATTCCGTAAATATACGGAAATTGTTAACAGTGTGGAGATCTCCACGAGCGAGCATGTCGCCCGTTACCCCGCTGCGAATAACTACAGCGGGTAGTTAACTAAAAGCTGTTCACGAGACAGTGAGAACTTAAGAAATGAACCTTAGAAAAAAGTCACTGTCCCTGCATGCATATATTTTAATGGGCGTACTGTATTGCGTTCGTCCAGTAAAGTGGTAACGATGGATGGAAAGTAGTTTCATATATTAACGTCGAATAAAAAGGGTTAGCTAACCAACTGTGGTTACTTAAAATTATTTCTTCGCTTTTTTTTTATTTAATGCATCGAAATGTAAAAATGAGCAAATTTGTAAAGTTTTTACTTTTTTAATAATTTCATATTTTCATTTCACAGACGGATGAATAAAATGATGAGGCCCATAACAATGTTAATTTTGAAGAAGGCGGAGGAAAGTATACAAGTAGATCATAAGCAGGGCTCTCAAAAGTGTTCATTTGTAACGTTAACAGTCTATATTAGTAGTTACTTAATACTTTCTTATTTCTAGATTTGAGTCTGTCATTTACTATTAGCCGAATGTCTGTGAACTGTAAGCAAATACGTACGACATCCAATCAATAAAGTAAATGTAAGCTAACGTGTTTTAAATTAAAATAACCTATAGCAGTAACAAATAATGAATATTAAATTCGCACCAAAATAATGCGTTTACAAACAACCATTGTTTATTCGTTTAATTTTTAAAGTATGTCATGTCTGTACCAATCTATTATATTGGCGCATCTGCGTAGAATCTGGCTACATAACTGTACTGAAATATAAAACCCACCACAAGGTGCTGCCGATTCTTGGCAGGTTCATGAGGTTACTCAAGGAAACCATACTTGCGGTAGTGAGCGTCTCCCACATGGGACAGCACCCACTATGTTTTTCAAACCGTCTTTCGTTCTGCATCGGATACGCAGTTTCGAAAAGTAACTGTTACGCATAAAAGTTACGGGATGGGTATCAGTAACGTTATGCATAGCTTGGGCGTACATTTTGCAGCCTTTGCTGTGCCCTTTATGGGGTTTATTTTATTTGCGAGTTAGTTCTCTTCGCCCGAACATAAAATTTAATTTAATTTTATGAAAAAACTGTGAGATAATCTTTATTACAGAAACGAGTTTAAGTACCGTGGTTTCATTACAGTGATGCAATTACTTTTCTAGCCATTTTCCATTTTATTTATTTTGGGGTTGTGCTCGAAACTATTCCGGAAGGCACGTGTCTGAAAGGAATTAACACATGCGCACTCACATACGCACTCATATATATATATATATATATATATATATATATATATATATATATATAAATGTGTGTGTTTGTGCGCGCGAGTGTACGTATGTGTATTATTATGTATATTTGAATGCATATTTTTTGGTCTACAGGTTAAAACTAAAGAAAGGAATTTGATCATAAACAAAATTCATATAAAACTTACAGGCAAGCCAAAGACTGCTTTCAAAACGCATTTTATTCTCAGTTTGTAGTTTTTTATCTGGTTTTGTAATATTAATTTTAATTTGATTGGTTCTACATAACGTCATTGATTCTATGTAGGCCTAGTCCATTTAGCCAGAGACTGGGGTTCCCTATATTCAGAACATCACTCCAACACAACACGTACATAGAAATGTGCGCACATTAAAGTATTACTTGGGATGCCTTGAAATTAAAAAGGAAACCTTCTAATTGCCTTAACGACATAATTGGATTTTAAAATGACTTAGCTAGTGTTATGTCTCTCTGGTAACCATGAAATATTATTGGGTAAACGTATTCGTTTTGAAATCGAAATTTTTAGCAATAATCCAGAAGAATGATTCTAATATAAAATTGTGAAGGTGCTAAATAAGTCACGTGTAACTGCTTAGCCGCCGGTTTTAAGATAGGGTCTTCGCATATATTACTCTCAAAATAAAATTTGTTGCCAAATATTCTGTTTAATTTACTAAAACTCTATTTACAATGCGTTAAAGTGATCGTGAAATTTCCTGTCTTTATATATGTCTTAAAATTCATACTCGCTGATGTTTTCTGTCTGCGCCGTCCGCAGGTACAAGCCAAACATCTCCAGCTCACGGAACCAGAAAATTTATGTTGTTTCTCCTCGAATTCTCCCTGTTTGGAATTCAGAGATCCTAAAGGTGCCTATTTCGCGCGTCCTGTGTTTCCCTTCGCCGGAAAGTTTCTATATCAATACTTCCACTACTTTTGCGCGGAATTTTTCCCCCCTGCTTGTTCGGCGAACTTGGCCCTTCTACCTTCACCTGTTTAAAAGTCAAATTAGTTTTAACAAATGCTAACACAACACAGACGTTGAACACCGGGGCGGCGTGGCTATGGTAGCAAAAAGCGGAACTTTGCCTGTTTATTCTTTGTTTTCTTCTGCGCCATACGTTTCTCCCCTCTCCCCGTGTTTTCAGCGTCCGTCTTTTTGCACTGCTCTAATATATACATCTGAATATATCAGGACAGAAAATACACCCGGGACTGAACCAGCGCTGTAGCTGTGTTCCGTAACGTTTATTTCGTCTGCTAAAGTAAATTCTATTTTCTCGCCTGTGTTTCGGGAACTTTTTCAACTTGCATAAATAAATCTAATGAACGTCTTATTCACCTGCGTACATAATTCTGTTTCGTGATGAAATTACATGGGATATTGCATTCAAAAAAGCGTTTTATTTGATGTAGCATTGTGCATTTGACCATTGTTGAAACCAATCAGACAAGTCCCTTCGATACGTCTGAATAAAAGCGTTGACTTGCCATAGTCTCGCTTGCGTACTGGGAGACTATACGGAATGTCCCAAAAGAGGTTTACACTCGCTGGACGTGAATATCAGAGGAACTTAGGAACTTTCAAACACAATTTGATAGGACTACTTTTGTTTGACGCAAAAAGGACAACGCTGGTCGTGTGTGAGTTTTGGTTACAGATACAACTGTCGTCGTCAGCCTCTCCATTTCCCAACAGATGTTCCATCCAGGAGAACCGTACATCTCAATGGAAAAGTGGCGGTGCACAATCCCGTTGGATAAAAACAATCGTCATCTGGGTAGAGTTGGTGAACAGCTGGCACGATGGTTTCTTACAACATGGTAACATTCACCTGTCACTATTCCGCCAAAGCATATTGCCCCACGTGTATTCCGGCAGACATACCTCAACACATTGTCGACACAGGAAAATTTACTGCTTCATCTACCACAATGTGAGGATTTAGATCAGCCCAGTACACAAAGTTGTGGCGTTAGACAGTTCCATTCAACTTAAAGGCGGTCTCGTCGGACCAAACAATGACGCCAGTAATATGTTCGTTGTCGTTACACATGTTCACAAGTCACTCTCAAAATTCGACATGCCTATCTGGGGCGTCTTTACCCATAGAGTGAAGTAACTAGGAACAGTAGCGCCTCCACTTAACTTTGCTTTAAAATGCGATGGACAATCGATTTTTTTACTGACAACTGACTCACGCGCAGATTGACTTGCGTTCTTCCGCCTTCCCAGGGGAACGTGTGAATGTGTGCGACATAGCCCCCACACTTCCTTCGTCCGTTACTGTTCTCTTCCTGCCACATTGTCCTTTCTTCACATCACACACAGTTCCACCTCTCTCAAAATTGTTACGTTATCGTGTAATTGTGTCATTGTTATACGCTAAGTTGGCGCAGTATCAAATTCTGTCCTCCATAGTGTCTACGCCTCAATCATATTCTGAAATTTTCAGTAACCCTTTAAAATACACTTACGTAGCTCTAAAGACAGCCTTATCACATACGTCATTCCCTTTACAACTGAAGTGCTGCCACTTGTGGCTTTAAACGTAACTGACAACAGCAGAATTGTTACACGATCTCACACACACACACACACACACCTCATTGACCTTGCAGCGTCTAATACACGCAGTCCCGTCAGATTGTCGTTAATAGTTTCTGCATTATTAACATACAAACTATGTGAACATTAATTTGTTACACGCGGTAATGAGCATGTTGGATAGATATTTTCATCAGATATACGTATTTTGTAAATTTGAAAACTTATAGGTTTGTAGAGCCCCGCAGTATTTCAGATATCACACACTCGCTCAGGAACAAAGGCTCGGCGTCATAGCGACACTTGCATCCCTTGAAAACTTTACTTTTCGTGCATTCAGATGGTGATCTCATCATCCCACCACATCCCAACCCAACGTCCGGTTTGTCTCTAGAGCTGATGCATTTTCACCCCGCAAACTTTCCCCAGATGGAGGCACGTGGGGCCGATTTGTGGTCATTTGGCCTCGACAACGCCTTAACCAAAGCCCTAGAATTTGAGTGCGTATACCACCACTCAGATCCTCAAGGGAGAGACAACTCAGAGACAACAGAGAGAAGCTGAAGACATAGCTCGTGCTGGAGCAGTTTCTCTTGAAGGAAGGCAGCCCGTTTAACATCGCGTAGCTAGCTCATTATGATTTTTAGTTTGATTTTTATTCTTTGCCTACAAGGCTCGTCATCAGAAAGTAAGTAATTGTAATTTTATATACGTCGATGAAGGTAATTTTATAAATTCAATACTGAATTATAATTTACTCTCTTTATTTTGAGGCCCACATTACTGTCTAGGACTAGCATCTCGTCAGGACGCTACAGGTCTATAGAAGGTAGGTAGGTAGGTAGGTAAATGGGCTTAACGTCGTCGACAGCGAGGTCGTTAGAGACGTTTAAAGTTGCACGAGGAAGAGGGATTAGGAGGAGTGGGAAGGAATCGACCATGGCCTTTGTTTGGGACCCATACCAGCATTCGCCCGGAGTGATTTTGGGAAACCATGGAAAGCCGAAATCAGGATGGCCGGACTGGGAATCGAACCCTGGTACTCCCGAATGCGAGTCCAGTGTGTTTCCACTCCGCCACCTTGCTCAGTACAGGTCTGCAGAAACAGTCAAAAATGTACATATGCAAGTACAGTACATCATACACGCAGGAACGGAGAAGAAACAGATAATGGCTTGTGGTGAGAATATATGTAGGCATTCGCCTTGAGTGATTTAGGAAAATCGCTCGTAGCGGCCTATGTGCTATGTCTCCGGAACTACTCAACCGATTGCTGCCAGATTTGTTGTCTAGTTTGAACAGCGAACCGGTGCTATTCAAGTTTATTTTAAACCAATTACGGACTTTAAAAAGACCTTCGTAGTTATAGAGGGATCTTCCATATCTAAGCGACCACTATATTTATTTTAACCGACTTCCTAAGAAGAAAGTATTTACGTAATCCTTAAAGTTATTATATTTTTTAATATTCTTCGCCACTTCTGAAGAAAGACAACTTCAAATGATAGAAACTTTATTCTCAATATTTTATATAATAAAATGAGATCCGCTGGATTTCGAATGCAGGAATGTATCGAAGTAAATGATTAATTTATATATAATTTAATACATTATAAACTTTATGTTTTCAAGCTGTCTGGTATCCAATCTTTTATTATATCAAAATAAATTTGAATTTCTTATCACCATGAGTTGCATCATTTAGAAAGGTTAAAAATTAAGACGTTCATTTCAATCGTTCAAAACTTTTGTTAATTGACTGTCACGATTTTTTTTACAGATTAAGATATATAAATATATATCAAAATATGTTGTTTTAAAATTATGTAGCATGTTTTCTTGCAAAATCACCTCATTCTAAAATTTAAAACTCGAGAGCTTAACGAATTCCTAAACAGATTATATTCATTTAATTTCGACACCAGCCATTAGCATCGTTAAAAATATCAGATGCTTATATGTATCTCCATCATGATGAAAAATAATGCTGTCATTCCATGCAAGTGAGCGGTAATGTATTTTGGTAATTACCCAGAGTGTTTTGAAATTCAGTAACACACTTGACAGATTGATATGAATAGTGATATAAGGTATTTCCGAAGGCATCAAGGATCAGGGAGAGGCGCTAGGCACCAAGGTCACGCAGGTGCCATGATGGATTCTGGACTTCCTGTTCTATCATTCCGCTCACGGATCCGCTATCTTGGATTCCGCCATGTTGCTACCCAGTACGCCATCATCTTTGGAGCCAGTGTGCTGCAACCTTGGACCGCAAATTTTGTAGCCAGTATGCCACCATCTTGGACCGCCATCTTGGTAATCTGTCAGCAATTTTTTCATGTTCTTGCAATCCAAGGGTTTCCTCCGAGTACTTTAGAATCTTTCTTTTTTCTTTCTCTTTCTTTATTTCCTTCTCCCCTATTCTTTGATTCTCCTTTATTCTTTCATTTCGCATCCATTCTCCCTTTATATCTTCTTTTTTCCTTTCTCTCTTATTGTATCTTTCTCTCTTCTTCTTTGTTTACATCGGCTGTTACTGGGGGCCACCATATTTGTTGCTGGAGGCCACCGTCTTTGTTACTGGACTGTTACATTTACATAGATGCCGCCATCTTAGTTTTTAGTTTTGTCATTTGTCCCCCCCCCCCCCCCAAATTAGTTCTGGCTGTGATCACTGGGGGCGCCGCCATATTGGTTCTGGCTTTAGCCATTAGGAGCGCTGGTTTCGCTCTGGAATAGTGCGCGTTCAAACTGCCAAAACTTGGCTATCACGACATGCACTCGGACGAGAGTTCATAAGTAGTATATAGCTTGTAGCCGAATAAATAATATATTGCCTCTCATTTAAGACATTAAATTTTTATTTTTTACTATATAATTTTTAAGTTTTTCATTTACATATCGCTATTTTTTACGCAAATCAATAACTTCTTATGTATACATTTTTTTATATTATTTTTATTTTTTATATAATTTTTTTAAGTATCTTAAATTTATTTGAAGTATTTTAAATCATTTTATTATTATTATTATTTGGTCTAACTTACACATATATTTGGTTTAACTTACATATGTATTATTTAATATTTAACTTGTATACTTTTATTTTTAAGTATTTTTTACGAATTTTTTATTAAACTTTAGATTGTATCGAGTGAGGAGTCTATGGATTCGTCTTTTTCATACATATAAGAATATGCCATCAGAATATATGATTACTTGACTATGACAAGCACCATAATCGAATTTTTTAAAAGTATATATATATATAATTGTTTATGTAAATATATTCCAAGTGTCTTATATTTTGAATGTTGGTCATTCGTACTTTTTCGATTATTATTTGCATATAATAATTTTCTTTATTCCAGACTTAAGTATGTAGGGACTTATATGTTGAATTTAGAAAAATATTTCCTACTCCTATGAAATATAATGTTAGTAAATTGTTTCCAACACACCATCCCATAAACTGTTCAGTATCCAATTAACTTAACCTAACATTACTTAACCTTACTTCACCTAACCCAATCATATTGTAATAACTCTGAATATAATATTATTATTTCTCTCGACATTCAACAGTCACACTAGTCATCGCCAGACCCCTCTTCGCCCCCCCCCCCCCTTCTTCCAGCCTTACTTAACAGCCATATCATATCGAATTGTACTGAATGTCAAAACAGATCTATAGGCTGTTTACGATAAAGTGTTCACTTTTTAAGGCCCTTACAAATTTTTCCTTTCATCATATTTCCATCTCCCTGCTGCTTTTTAATATAAATCTTGAAATGTGACCAATATACAAGGGTGTATAGATTTTACCACCATCAAAATTTTAATGCCTGAGGTTGCAATAAGATATATTTATTAGCGGTTAATGGCTATTGGGAGGGCCTTAAAAAGTGCTCTCTTTATCGTTAACAACCTACATTACCTTTCACCATGCCATTAGCTGGCCTCATTCATGCTATTAACAATACAGTTCCATATACACCACCTTACCTCAGACTTACTGATCCATAATAAAAGTCAACAATAGTGACAACCCATCAATAAACAAGCCATACCAGCTGCCGAACCAATCAAATATTCCATCCATGCTATCATAATATCAACACAATTAATTTAACCATCTACGACGTCCATATCGTCTTAATTCCCATCAAACCATCCCGCTCATACTAGCCAAACATACCAGCTAAGCATTCTGCCCTCTCATACTAACTACATAAAAAGAATCACACAGTTAAACCATTCTCCTCACACCATCTACGCTATACTTTTTTTCATACTGCCAAAATAACCGAAAGTGTGATCAGGTTATACCAATCAGCCATACAAGCAAACTAACTACACAACCAAATCATACTTGTATGTGCTCAATCCCATGTCAGGACTCCGAATATTGTTTATTTATCTCGCCATCCACTAAATCTAACCACCAGGACATAGTCATGCATATAATAACTTAGAATGTATTTTCATATTGTGTAGGACACTGAATATTTTTAACTTAGTCATGTCTATTCTACCCCGTGCCAGTACTTTGAAAAACGTGTTAACCTAACGTAACCACCACACTCTAGTCATGTACGATAGAACTTCGAATAATATTTTTAGCAGGCAAAGCATCTCGCATGAACACTCCTCTAAAATTAGCTATCTTCAATTTTCGTGCAAAAAGTTCTAAATCCTTGTTCGTGAGCAGCCGTTTCGATAGAGATTTCATTAGCGCTTTCTCCTGCTGCGACCCTTTTTCTTTCTCCCCACCTACTCATCGGTAGGGTCGTCGTATGTAAAGTCATTTGCCGTTTGTTTTTTTTTTTTTTTTTGCCTATGGCGCTAGCATACAATTTATTGTTGTGGCAACGGTTTTCCTCCAATTTCTTACGTTCGTTCGAGGCTCGTATTACTGCACTAACGATATTTGTTATGGCCGATTGCAGGTATCAAGTAGGAAGGAATCCTCCCTTCTTTTTATTCCCTCTCCTCTTGGAACTTCGTCTTGCTTTCTTCGCTCCCATACCCATCTTCACCTTGGCTTTCATCGCGTTGGAAACACCTCACGCGGCTATTTTTCACCGAGTTCAATATCTGGCGATTTTCTTATCTCGTCGACCTAATGTGCAAGTATCTTGTCTGCCTGGTGCCTGATGTGCAGAACCTTTTGCTGGGAATAAGCGATCTCGTGCCACTTGTACGCCCCGTCCAGTCGACTCTACCTGCTCCAGAATATTCTAGTGGTAACATACAGATTGTCAAGCCAGATGTTACTCTACCCATACGCATTCGTGCTGAAGATGAAGCTATCTCCCTGAATCGTTACATGGAAGCCTATTTCCGAATACTATGCGCTGCATTATCGCAGGACTACCGGGTTGCCGCAAGACACGTGTCCTACTGAGCCTGCTGGATGAACCGAATGGTCTTTGGTTCGAGAATATGTATTTGTACTCAAAATCACTCCAGCAACCTAAATATCAACAATTGCCAATAATTCTGCAGGCCGGGGAAGGGCATGGAACGACACGCATATGTTGGCTTTGTGTACCTCGGACAGACATATTCGCGCATACCCAAACAACTGCTTCGCGATAATGACAATGCCTTCGTACTGTTTCGCATGGATGATATGAACTTGCGGCATGCGTACGATGACAACGTCAATACAGACATTACGTTTGAAGAGTTTAAGGATATATGCACCTTGTGCTGGAAAGAGAAATATAAATTTTTAGTGATCGTAAAAGACTGGCCTCTATATAACGGCAGGTGCAAGTGTGGCTTCGATCAGTTTATAGTAAGACACTGACCATGAGTCACAATACAATTTCCAAGTTCGGACATGGTCTACACTCCTATGATGATGGAAATGTGCTACGAAAGCTCACCTCGCCGATGTTCAGAGGGGTCAGTCGATTCTTGAGTAAAAGATTGAAAGCGTGAAAGATGAAGTAGTGGACGATATGGTGGCTATCGACCGGTAGACAGGGGACGTGGAGGCACGGATAATAAACCTGATCAACGTGTCGAATGCACAGAGACAGGTAGAATTGAAGACACATGTTTACGTCCAAGTTAGCTGCCAAAACCGATGTTGCGAGGCATTGCAAGAAGGTGCTGGATGCGTGCATCGGCCAACTGGAAAAGATCGAAGATACACTTTCCTCAACTCCATTCTATGAATGATGATGGACCGAATCGAACTGATGACGGAGCTCCAGAAAGCCATCGAAGATGTTCATGTGAAATAGCTACTCGCGAACAGTTACAAACTGGCTCTCGAGAATCGAAGGGAAGAGGCTCACAGGCCGATAAACAGCCATCTCGACGAACTTGGGCGACGAAAAAGACATTCTGAAGTAAGACTTTTTTTATAATTGGTGATATGTACATGGAATTTTTTAAAAAATGAAAGTGTGTTTTTACCTTACTTTGCCTGTCCTTATACATATTGTTGGTAGCTCTGAAAGACTGATTAATTTAGTTGTGTTGTAAGAGTCTGTTTTATTCCATCATGAGAAGTGTTTATCAGCCCCTAAAAATGTTTATATTGGTATGAAAACTTTCACTATTGCTCACTAGTTGAACTTTTAACACTATAATAGTTTTGAATATACTTAAGGCACATGGGTTATTAAAAAAAAATAGGAACTGAATACATCAATTAAATTTTTTTTACTAATTTTTTTTGTACATAAATGAAGTCGAAATATTAGCCTATTAATCTTTTCAAGGGAACCGCGTCATATTCTGTGTGAATAAAGATGGAAGGCTCATAGGATAGAACTGCTGCTAGTGTAACCACTGGAGATGGAATCACTAGTTTCTTCTGGTGTAGTGTCACTGAAGGATGAGACACCACTGTTGCTAGCATAGCCACTGTTGTTGGAATACATAAACTATGGTTAATGAACAAACATATCTGAATTAATTATTTAGTTCAGCTTGAATTGATATGAATGTTTTGGGGAAAATCTAGCTTCTCGAAGAAGTTTTAGCCTTTATACGGAGCACAAAACTGATGCGCGAGATGTATCCATCGTCGGTAAACGACCAAGTATGTCTTTCTTAATACTTCTATAATGTGGTTTACCATTGTATGATTATCTGTACTTGATTTCCTTGGGGTCCCCGGGCATCGCATAAGACGGTGCTAGCTTCGGAGCACATAGATGAACAGCGCAATTACTATCTCCGCACACGAAGCTGGTTACTACCCTGGAGGTTTCGTATGACAAAAATTCATTCCACTGTAGACGGAAATGTACGTTCTCACTACACATTTCAAAGTATTTCGAGCTGTAAATATCACCACACACATCTTTAAAAGTAATATCATACTGCACACAATGTAAGTCTTCACGCACGAAGTCGTAGCAAATGCTAGGGTTGTACATTATGCATGGCGACGACTCGGTGCTAGTAGGATCAGGCAACAGGAATACCATTTCATCTTCCTTGCAGTCTTCAGAAAATTGTTCATCATCGTATTCAGGGTCCATGGTGGCTGGGTTGGCTGACTAGTTGACTGTAGACTCGGCAGAAGAAAACTGGTTGCAGTCCGATCCTCAGACAACGAATGTGGCGTACACATCACAGGTTAGTGGGGTGCACATAGTCTCCCAAGTTGTTCTACTATGGTTCAAAATGGTGGTGTGACGTTCTCCATCACAGTGCTTGGACCAACAGGAAATCATGTAGCTGTCTGGTCTTCGGAGTTGATATACAATTGTGCTATTACCCCAAATTAGATGCAGCCATTCTTCTTTTACCTGTCTTACCAGCTCTCTGGTAGTACAAGTTAGCTTAGAGTCTGGTCGGAGATGGTACACTGGGCAGGTAACAAAGCTGCATGGCACTGGAACCAAGCTGAAAAAACAACCTCCTTCATTCATGCTGACCCAATGTTCAAACCTGTTGCAGGCTTGTACTTGCTCTGGCATGCCACATATCCAGAAATGAACACGACGGTAGCCCACAGCAATATAAGAGTTAATGGCTGCATCTTCAGGTTGGAACTGCACAGCATTATGGGATGAAACTAATACTATGAGCCTTCTCCTCCAATTTCATGTATTAGCTTCCCCATCTCTGCTGATTTTTCCCAATCCACCACCATTCTAAATGGACCAGTGTTCAATTCAGTTGCAGGCTTGTACTTGCTCGTAAAGCCTGCTGACTCATTCTCTTTATTTACCAGACACCATGCAGTTGTAGAAATGATAAAACAGTTATTTCCATGCACATGGTCATCCGACACCACTCATGTGTGAAAACGACTCGTAAGCTCATACAGACTCCAGTTACTGTGCAGGTACAGACTTGATCTTGACATTTACAAGGTCAACTGGTCCTCGGTTAAAAATGTAGGAGGCGTGGTGAGTTTAAATATAGCAATGGTATGTTCAAGGTGTCTGGGCTGTGGTCTACATGACTTCTAGTTCGAGGTATGGATAAATTTAGGCTGGTTTGCTTAATAGAACAGATATTCTACAAAAGAATGTGGTGATCTATCTATTGAATATATGTATATGTGAATAAAGAAATTATTTAAATTCATAGTAATATGTGTATCTTCTTCTCTGAAACACTTATTAATTCAGTTTAAATCAAAATTTTTGCGAGTGCATGCCGTAGGAGGGCTATAGTACTCGTTCTAAAATGACCAACGATAGCTGTTAACTAATCATCACTGCCCTGCCAGTGAATAAGTTCTTTTTAATGTGAAAAAATATTTTGCTCAGCTTGAACTCATAAAGCAGACTACTGTCAGACCGGCCACTCCCAAAATTGATTATTTGACTTTTGACCCTTGACTCTTGACCCTTCGACCTTTAAAATCAAAATGACCGCAACAGGACTCCAAATGACTCAAAAATGACTCCAAATGACTCCAAATGACTCCAAATAGATTCCATAGCTCCATATTAGCTCCATAATCGCTCCATAGCTGCATAGCTCCATAGCTCCATAGTTCCATAGGTCCACATTTCCATAATATTATAAAATATACTTAAATATTATTCCAAGTTCTAACGTACTTGACTGGTGCGGTGGTTAGTTTAGGTTAGCTTAACACATCTTTCAAAGTCATATGGGCTGAAATGGTAGTCAATATAGTTGACTTATTATTCATCAGTAAGTCTGAGGTATGGAAATGGGATACTGACTGTATTGTTAATAGCATGAATGAGGCAAGCTAATGGCATAGTGAAAGGTACTATATATATGTATATATATATATATGTATGCAGTACAAATCGATATTTCTGTTCAGTAAAGCTGGAAGGAGGGGAAGTGATGTGGGTTCTGGCGATAACTAGAGTGTGGCAGTTGAATGTAGAGAGAATTATATATATATATATATATATATATATATATATATATATATATATATATATATTTAGAGCTTTTATGCGATGATTGGGTTAGGTTATCTTAGGTTAGGTAAAGTTAGGTTAGGTTAAGTAAGGCAAGGTTATCTTAAGTTAGTTTAAGTGGATACTAAACAGTTTGTTTATGGGATGGTGTGAAATTTACAAGCATTGTATTACACAGGCGTAGGAAATATAGGTTTTTCTAAGTTCAGCACAGAAGTCCCTACATACTTAAGTCTGGAATATTTAAAAAAAATATATATATAAATAAAAATCGAAAAAGCGTGAATAATCAACGTCCATAATATAAAACACTTCGCATATATTTAGAAAAACAGTTTTTTATATATGCTTTATAAAATCCAATATGGCGATTGTCGTAGTCACGTAATCATATATTCTGATGACATATTCTTATCTGTCTTGAAAATATGAATTTGTAAACTCTTCACTCGATACGCTTTGAAGTTTAATCAAAAATTCAATACGCAATATAAAATACTTAAAAATAAAAGTATACAAGTTAAATCTTAAATAATAAATGTGTGTTAAACAAAAATAAAAATAATAATATAAGAAATTATATAATTAAAAATTAATTAATTAAAAATTCTTCAAATAAGTTTCAGATAATTAAAAAAATTATATGAGTTAAATCTAAATAATATGTATATAAGTTAACCCAAACAGTAAAAAATTAAAAATAATATAATAAATAATTATTGATTTAAAATACTTAAAATAAATTCAACATACTTAAAAAAAATTATATAAGAATTAAATAAAAACAATAAAAAATATATACTTAAAGAGCTATTGTTTTATATATAAACTTATAAAAGTATTGATATATAAATGAAATATTTAAAAATTATATTATAATAAAATATAATGTCTTTAATGAGAGGCAAGATATTATTTATTCGGCCACAAGTTATATACTACTTATAAACTCTTGTCTCAAGGTATGCCGCCATGCCCGAGTGGTCTAAGGCATAAGTCTGGCGACCCCAGGTCCTGCAGATCGATCCCGCACTATGCCGCAGATGGTAGCGGCCAATTCTGGAACCATGATGTCGGCCGAGCGCATGCGAGATCGAATGAGCGTGACACGAGCACTCCTAGTGGCTAAAGCCAGAACCAATGTGTTGGCGCCCGTAGTGGGGGAAACAAATGACAAACGAAAAACCAAGGTGGCGGCTTCCATGTAAATGTAAACAAATATGGCGGCCTCAAGTAACAAAGACGGTGGCTTCCAACAACAAATATGGCGGCATCCAGTAACAACCTATACAAACAAAGGAGAAAAGACAATGAAAAGGAAAGAAGAAGAGAGAATGGAAAGAAGAAGGGAGAAGGAAAGAAATAGAAAGAATAAAATAAAGAATGTAAATAAGAACAAAGTGAAACTCGGAGAAAACCCTCGGAATGTATGAAAAGATGACTTACTCGTTACCAAGATTGCGTCCAATATGGCTGAGTACTGGCTATAAAGATTGCCGCAACATGTAAGAATCTAATATGGCGGACGCGTGACCGGAACGGTAGAGCAGTAAGTCCGGAATCCAACATGTCTGTGGCGTGATGTCATCCTAGGTCAGATCCAGATCCACCAGCGGTTTGTCCTCGGAGGTACTATATCCACAACTGATAAGTTCTTGAGTTTGAGTTTTGCAATGGGTTTTATTATTACCATCGTTATGTATTTGTAGAATGTGAACGTGTTTTATGCTGTGCTTTAAAATTGAGTGAGAGAAGAGATCTTAGCGGCTCTTAACAGCGAGGTTTTGAGAGACAATGAGGTGAATATGGTGCAGCGCCTTAATGAAAAGGCGGGGGAAACGGGAGACCCCCGAGAAAACACGCCGACCAGCGACATCATCCGACACGATTCCCACATGCGACAGAGACCCGGTTGGGGACTGAACCTGGTTCGCCTCGGTGGGAGGCAGGCAGGCTAACTGCTCAGCCACCGCGGCCCCCACTGTGAAAGAAATTTCTAATTAAAATTACGACTAATGTCTTTGCTACTGGAAATCCTGGCTTTCTGTGCGGATGGCGAGTTCGCCACCTGAGTTGCGATTACTGGTCACCCCTCGTCCCTTTCTCCCATAAATCCCCGTGCGTCTTGAGTGCTAGGAGAAGGCGGCCTGGTAATGGATTTGTTGGCACCCCTTCCCCTGCAGCTATGAAGGTGGTCGGGGGTGCATAATACATGCGGTCCATTAATAACCCGCACTCGCAGGAGTTAATGAGGCGACCCTAATTCCTGCTAATGGCCGCGACGAGAATTGCGCAATTACGACTGTGCGTGTGTGTGCGTGTGCGTGCGCGAGCGTGCTAGCTCGAAGCATGTTACGATTGCCTGGTATTGACAACGACCACACGACAATGGTAATGATCACCTCGGAAGTAAAGGATGCGCGAGCGCTCTGCAGTTCGAGGCCTTGGCGCGCTGGTGTTTGCTCGCTACCACCGAGCACTTGCGGCGTGCCCATTCTCTGATTGGCAACGCGAGGCTCTGAGAGAGGGGCCTCGCAGGTCTCGATTGGCCACCGCACCGTGCGGAATGTTCCCTATCGGCTGGCGGGTGGATTAGTGGAAGCGCCGCCAGTGTCTCCTGCGGGCTGATAACGAACCTCGCGTACCGCAAGATTCGGTTCGCTGGGAAGGGATTTTGTAGTTGCGCAGCGCACTCGGAGGCGAGCTGAGTATGGACTACTTTGTTTTGTTATTGCACCGCAAATGTCGGAGTGGAAATGCAAGACCTGAGTACGAACGTACGTTCCGTGCAACTGACGTGAGCTATTCAACGCGAGTACGAGTGTCTGTGGAGGCATTAAAATAAACACTCCGCGCGAGCCATTTCGATAATTCACCAGCCAACAGTTGTGGCGCTGACAGTACCAGGCGCTGACTGGCAACCAGCCTTGGCAATATAATTCTGGCAGGTGACCCCGCCTTCCTGGCACATAGATTATAGCCTTGACAACATAATTCTGGCAGGTGACTCCGCCTTCCTGGCACATAGATTATAGCCTTGACAACATAATTCTGGCAGGTGACCCCGCCTTCCTGGCACATAGATTATAGCCTTGACAACATAATTCTGGCAGGTGACCCCGCCTTCCTGGCACATAGATTATAGTCTAATCGCGGTTTCTTCACACCTTTTGAATCAAATCGTTGAAAAATCACCCCATGTATGACGTATTTAGATATTTCCTCGATATGCCATGTATCACATATATATTTTTTTCGTGAAAATAAAGTTTTGGCTTAATTTTTTCTATAAATTATAATATTTCAGTTATAATAAATATGAGTACAAACAGTGAGAAAACTTGTGTGTTGGTAGCGCCTAGTAATAAATAGTTATCATGCGAAATATTGTCACAACTGAATGCCTACGGAATCGGTCCGTTTTTCTTTTGTGTAATTCTCCAGACTAAGTTAAGCTTCGGTTGCGGGAGGTGGAGGAATATCCTGGAAGTAGATCTTTTGCAGGGCTTCAGAGAAATGTTAAGTTACCGTGAATGGACTATAGTTAAGGTATATCAAGAGTGTTCTCTACGATGTTCATCAACGAATCACTAAATAGGAGCATGGAAGACAGGCGACACCATAATATCTAATTTGAAACTTACAGGTTGGCTACACTGCCAGGCAGCGGTTTTGTTTCTGCTATTATCCGCTCGGAAGTGTAACAGTCGATTACCTCGTTTTACTCGTCGCCTGCTTGACGCGTTGGTGTCGTGCTGTTGTCATATTCAGTACCGTCAATTCTAGAATCGTTTTAGTGAACTCAAAAAATACTGATGGCGCGGGGTATTCGATCGGGCTATCTATGCGTTGATAATCACATATTTTCTCGTCCGAGCAACAAAACTTCGTTTATTAGAGGCGTCTGTATATATTGTTTTATGCCTATCGCCAATTTACCAACTCGCGCACGTTTTACTTAAATATTTGCACGTCATCATCTGCATAGCAATAAAGATAATCAAATTTTTATAGCAGATTTGCAGGATTTGCTGATAAATACTGGCCGTAGTTTCCAATAGTTTTCCGTCATCGCCTGCAACTTAACTTGTGTATTAACTAAATTTTAAACTAATATTAGTTTATGTTAGAAACTACATAGTTTATTTATTACCTAATAGTGCCACATTGTTTACGTATAATGAAAAACAATCACACTCCTTCGACAAAAAATTTTTGTTATAATGTTTTCGGTGAATAATGCCTTAGAAATTAGTCGTCCAGTTGGCACTACTTGATGTACACCCGCTGTGCTGGAGTGTACGGCTGGCGTTAGTGTTTCAAGCGGATGTTTTGCCTCTGTATTGTAGAGTGCTCTGTGCTACTGCCGCGCACTACCTGCGCCCGGAACAGTCACCACCAACCGCCGTGGAGCAGGAGGTATACACAAACCACTCACGAGCAAGCTAAGAGGCTCCCGTTACACACGTCGCGTGACGTCAGCTCAAGAATCAAATCAGACTATAGGCTGTTCAACGTAAAATGAGCACTTTTTTAAGGCCCTCAAAACAGGGTTTAACCACTAATAAATATATCTTATTTCAGCATCGGGTATTGAATTTTGAGGGTGGTGAAATGTATACACTCTGTTTATTCGTCACAAAGCAATGTTAATATTAAAAAGCAGCAGGAAGATGGAAATAGGATGAAAGGAAAACTTTAGAAGGGCCTTAAAAAGTGCTCACTCTACCGTGAACAGCCTATATCGCGAAAAGAGTTGAGCGCAAGCTAGGCTTCTATGTATGTCACGTGAAGACTCACGCAACATTCCTCGCAACATTCATGTGGGTAATGAGTTTTTATGGAGGCCAAGTCAGTAATCTCTTTACTATCTTTAAACATACATATACATTTATCGCGTCCCACCAACGCAATCCAGGTTCAATACCCAGCAGGTTCACTCCGGATTTTCGCATGTGGGAATCGTGTCGGACGATGCCGTTGGTCAGCGGATTTTCTTCGTGGGGATCTCCCGTTTCCCCCGCCCTTTTATTCCGGCGCTGCTCCATACTCATCTCAATCACCTTCATCGGCTCTCAAGACCTCGATGACAAGAGCTGTCCAAATCCATACACTTCACTCTTCACTTCACATTTATCGCGTAGCCATTAAAAGGTGTTTTAAAACTACATGTCGAAATTCAAACCATGGTGTGTATGAGCTTAAGTAAACGAGAAATCCTAGCAGTAAAATGTTCGGAAAATCCATGTAGTATTTTTTTAAATTTAAAGTACATTTAGCAAATCAGCGAAGGCGAACAGAACCGGCGCGTAATGCAGCGCCCGCCTGTACATGGGCCATTTTTGTTATACGTGCAGACCCTGCATCACCAACAATGTTGTTTGTGTTTAGTAGGAAATTAAATTCAATCACCTCTGGCAGCCTTCACTACTCATCTGCTCATGCTTCATTTTGTGGCGTCCTGTGTGCAGGCGCTCTCCGATTGGCGTGCGAGTTCATTTCGTCTTCGTGATATGCAACTTGCGTCTCTACACGACCTTCAATTTCAATTTATAAAGACTAGACGTATTTTCTGAACATTTTGCGACTAGGCTTACTGGTTTTTATCAGCCCATAGATGCCGTGGTTTCAGTTTCAAAGTGTCATTTAAAAATAACTTACACTTGAGAGGCAAAATGGTATTCTGTATCTTTAAATGTGGCCATGACAGTCTTTCGCATAACTCGTGACTTTCTTTACTTAAAAACAAGCCAATGAGGTATCTTTGTTAGCGACAGTGGAAAGAAACTGGCCGACGTATTGCTGTAATTTCAGCAAATATGTTTTAATTTACCCCGAAGAGGATAAGTATTTAATTTTGTTGTATTTCCACACAAATAAACAGTGTCTAGAACATAATTAAGACTAATGATTGATTTTTCGCTAGTGTTATATTCCAACATTTCGTTCTAACGTAACTTGGCCACACGTTTGTCCTGCTATCTCATAGTACTCGAGTGAACTATACCCATTTGAAATTTTGTATTGTAGAGCGTAGTAAAATTATTTCAAAAGCCTCATTTGGCAATATGTTATTTAATAAATTATATTTGTTATTGAAACTCTACTACATTAACACTTTCAACACGATGTAGGTACGCCATACGGGCAAAAAAAAATTAATCACTTACTTGCATCAAAAATAACTTAATGGTCTAATCAAACACATTCATTAGTTTCGTAAGTCAGAAGCACATGAGTCAGTATTTTTTCCTTATAAAATTATGGTTCGGCTGAATGAAACTGCTCGACTGTGAGATAAGTCACCGAGCATGATGAGCTGATATACACGAGCAACAAGCATGTCTAGTGCTAATGGTGCACGGGAATCTAGCCACGCGCCCTAGCACTGTGGGACGTTAACATATGTTGCTATAACTGGCGAGCTCCGAGAGAACAAGTAATATGTAGACACGGCGTAAGCAAAGTTCAACAGCGAATTCAATTTTCAAGTCTTCGCGGGCATAATACATAGAAGTAGTTTCGCATCAAGCCTGGTGCGTGGTGATGATTTCACTTCGTAATTTCGCGCGTGGTTAGCGAAATATGGGTCACGATACACGCTGTAACAACGAAAGAAATATAATTCAACAGGCAGATAGTTGACTTCAGAAAACAGCCTGCAGCATTGTTAAAAAAACATTCGTATTTGTACGGATGATATGTCAATAAAGATAGGCTTAGTTCATACAGAATACGACATAATAATAGTTACGAGAAATTATCTTTACAGCTCGACTTACCATGAAGACAATCACAGTGACCGTCTTTAAAGGCGCTGGCCGCGAAAATATTGTTATTATATATTTGTACTACATAGAGTATTGTTCAAATTGCAGACATTATCTGTGTTTACTTATGCGTCTGATAAAATTTCTTCACATCGTGTCGTTTTAGCAAAATGAAATGCCTAAGGTAAAAATTTAGTGTTTATGTAGTGTGCAAATATACTAATCCAATTATTGTGCAGAAAAGTTAACAACAGGCACTGAAAGGCCTTGTTTAAACTAATTTTAAGGCATGCTCAGCAAAAGTGTATTTAGGAAAATTCAAAGGAAGCCACGATTAAAAAATATGCAAGAATTTTCTTATTTTCAAACAGAATTTTCAAATTGCAAAAACATATCCTTTTACGATCTTGACGTAGCTCCTTAAATATTCTATCAGTGCAAATTATTTCATATCTGTACATAAGTTAGTTTTCGTCATCTGTTTATTTATATAATAGTAATATTATGATTTTGGCATATATTTACGCGAAAATTATTGCTCGATTTTTTTCGAGCGAGAAAAAAATAATCAGTGATAATGTCTGAAAGTGGGACAGTGTGATGTACAAATATAAAATAACAAATTTTTTCTCGTGCCCAACACCCTTGAGCAAGCTCGAGCTAGAGAATTCGACCCCTGAGAGGTTTAGCCTGGCTCTTAACGACTAAGCGCAGTTGAGGGTTAAATGAAGCTGGAATGGAGCAGCGGCGGAATGCCAGCGTGAAAACCCGCCGACCAGCGGCACCGTACAATAGGCTTCACACGTGCGAAGATCTGGGTGACCCCTCCAGTAATCGAACTCACTTCGCCTTGGTGAAAGGCGCGTATTCTGACCACTGCACCACCGCAGTCCCCTCGAGGTCACTGACCGCTTGTCTTTGTAATAAAGAATTGTAATGCTTCATAAAGCCAGTCAGAATAAGGTTACTTTGATACGGCGGTATGTACCTAAGACATGTGAGAATAAACACCATCCATTCAGAAATGACCATATGATATTGAGGTGATTTTAAATTTAACTATTCATGAAATCATTTCATGAAAATCTTGTGTTCCCAGTGATGTTTGGCTGGAGAAACAAAGTGGTTCAATAAAGAACAAATACCGATATATCCTATGATAATTCACCGTTCGTTACTGTTTTGAAAGTGCAACAAAAGAATAAATATCCGCAATTGTATTTTTATTTTTTTGTTTCTGTAGTAATGCTTTAAAGTTGACGTAGCATTAAAAATTTAAATAGGCTGCTAAGGGTTAAATATAGAATATAAGTTTCCAGGCTTCAAGGACAGATTTTTGAATTAAGGAAATTATTTTTTATATATTTCATGATCGGTGTTAATACCTGAGGTTTTCCCTTTTCAGCCTACCGTTATAAGATCTGGACAGTTGACAATCCTGATGAAATTATTGTTTTGAAATTATTTGGACTACCAAGCCAGTATAAATCCAGTAGGCTCATCGAGCTGCAGTAGGGTACACACACCCGTCAAGAAAGCACGAGTCAACCCCAGCGGACCATCGACACGGAGGATTGTCTCATCGTGCGACAAACCGACTGTGCACTCTAAAAATTGTTGTTGTGCTTCTAAAAGAAAAATTCTTGGAAACCCAGTTGCCAAGAATACCCTTTGTAAATCTACAAAGAGTTTTCTTGTAAAATCTGCAAGACATTTATTCGTAATATTACAAAGGATAGTCTTGTATTACATCTGACGTTATTGAGAAGTGTCTATAAAATAACTTTTTTTTTTCATTCGGAAAACAAATCTGATAATTTAATAACAGAGAATAACTGAAAAAATATATATAAAATAATATTTACGAAAAAAAATTGTTCATAATGCCAGCAGGGTGACTAGAACTCGTACCAGTTTTACCACTAACCGGCACACATAATTACAAGACCAACTCGACTTACGAGCTTAAAACTTATTTTTGCAGGGAATATGTCAACTAGTTCCTACAGAATATTAATTAAGTTATTTGGCTAAGAAGAATAAGTCAATTTATTTCATTTTACGAGTTCTGTGGATGAGTTGAGAGATAACGAGGTATTGATAGCCGAGTTCTGCGTAGCTAGGAAACATTAACAGTTAATGAATAATACGATCACGTTTTATTAAAGTTGTCGTTTAATTAAGATTATTAGAGATGTTTCAAGTTATTCAAACTCGCAATACATTTTTTCTTGCTCGCAGCTACACCCTACATCACCCATAGTTTTTGCACCAACAGCCAAATAAGTGTTTTACGTTGTCTAGTGTCCGCCATTTTGCTGAAGCTCGTGGAAACGGGTCAGTATAATACAAACATTTATTTAGGTGTATTGCAAACACTGCCCTTGTAGTTTTACAAACGAGTAATTTTACAAGAGAAGTCTTTGTACTGTTTAAATCATTTGTAAAATTACAGATAACTTCTTAGTATAAATTACAAATTATTTTTACACTGTAATCACTCCACAGGCGTCGCTGGACACCAACCAGGGACATGTCACGGCAGCTGGGGATACGCCTGTGTACACCAGTGTCATATCCAGGAGGCTAGCAGAGCAGGATTTGTCGTCGCGGCGTTCCTTCTGACGTCTACATACGACCTGAGCATCTCCAAGTCCGTGTGACCTGCTGGAACGGATAGCATGGCAGCTCGCGGATTTGTGTCCGGCGACGAGTCAAGGTTCTTTCTGGATACAGACGACCGCTGAAGTGGAGTCTGGAGACGTCTTGGCCAGTGCGTGATCCAGGCTTAATTGTAGAGCGAAATATCGCCCCAACGAGAGGTATCAAGGTGTAGGGTGCTATTTCCTACGACCCCCGCACCGCACAGTGGTGGTTGAAGGAACACTGACGGTGCGGCGATACAATGCGCGCTCTCCTTCCTGGTGCAGCTTGACAACCCCATTTTCCAGCAGGATAATTCCCGGCCCCACTCAGCACGGGTATCTCTGGCCTTCCTTGGTGATATCAACGTGCTTCCTTGGCTGGCAAGGACCCCCCACAACTCTCGCCCGTCGAGAACTTGTAGGACCAGATGGGACAGCTTCTCCAGCCAGCGGCAACTACGGCGTATTTGGAGGGTCAGCTGTGCCCGGATCTTCCTCAGGAGAACATCCGAAGTGTGCATGCTTCCATGCCCGACCGTATCGCTCCCTGCATCCGTGCTACGGGTGATCTAACGCCATGCTAAGTCCTTCCAGCAAGTGTTGGTCCCCTGCAATGCATGCTTGGTGAGATAAAATATATTAATGTCTTCCGCTTGTTGTTATAGACTCATTAAATTAAGGTTCGGCCAGGGCCATTAACATTAATTGACCATCACAAACGAACAAGAATAGTATGTAATCTGGCCAAGTGGAGAGAAGGGATAAGGTAACAAGACTAAGTTAAAGAGATGAGAGTAGAAACATGGTTAAGGGACTCGCCAGGTCTCGCACCTGGACAAGCTTCTGCCGCTCCGTCTGCCCTCGAGTCACCGACTGTGCCTTCTCTGGCCCTCGTAGCTCCCTCCACACTTCTCACCCCACCCCGTGTGTTTGTTGTCGTAAAAGGATCTGATTGGCCCCCGCCGTGCCCTGTGGGTGGAGTCTTGTCGAGGGGATGCCATGCTTACTGGTGAAACTACTGACTTGGCTAGACCCACATATTGGGTTATCTTCGGCGCATTTCTTTGGCTCTTTACAGGTTGCACTTTTGGCCGAGTGTTTGGCTTCTACGTTTTCTAAACTAACTTCGTCCTCGTTACTGTCGCTTCGCTTAGTCGAAACTTTGTGAAAGGGTGCAGTACAAAGCCTTGTGTCTGCACCCACTTACGCGCCCCTGCGATGACACCTTAAGGGGAACCATGTTTTGCAATGAGTGTACTTCTTAGAATTATTCTCTGACACACACAAAATGGGCTAGACAAATTGTATGTAAATCTACATGTTTGGGGACATAGTGCGACCAAATTAGCAAACGATCGCTTGAGGGGAAGGTGCACCTCTTCCACTCCTCGAGCGACGCGCGGCGGGGAAGACAGGTACACTCAGTACAAACAAATACGGACTAATGCTCCCCGAGTATACAGATACATCACAGTGACATGTGCATTCGGGGGGAATAAGAACATTATATCAAAAGACCATTTTAAATTTTCAGTGAATAAAGATAGATTTTTTGGAGTGACAGGAAAACACCTGCCTTGTGTTAAGTAATAAATACGAGAGAGGAGAAGCTACGAATCCAAAGTATCAGTCATACGCACAGTAAACATTCATTTGAATTAATTTGACGGCCCTACAAAAACTATTTGCAGTAAAAAAATATCTTGTGTTAACAATAAATTGCATTAAAAGTATACACAATCTCTATTTTTAAACGCTGGTTTTGATGTTTTATTTTAAATTATGCTTTTTTGAAATCCGTAAACTGCCATGCATGCAAATTAGGAGCAAAACTGGGACCACAGAAACATGTTTGAGACTGTTGCCACAAGGAAGATGACATTAAATGCACACCTGTTCAGAAACGCTGCGTAGAATCTGTCTCCCAGAAGAGTGAATGGTTTTATAGTCTATTCTCGGTAAAGTGAGCACTTTTTGAAGCCCTTTCATTTGGAGTAATATTCGGTAAATATACTGTACTATAGCTTTAGACGTTAACTTTCGGGTCTGGTGAAATATATACACTGTGTTTATTGCTTACATGGCAATATTTATTTTAAAAAGTGGCGGAAGTATAAAAAATGGCTAGTAGGAAAAAGTAACTAGGGTCTCAATAGTGCTCACTTTACCGTGAACAGCCTATAAATAATAAGACGCCCAAAAAGACGCAAATTGAAAACATGCATATTATGATTGATATCACTCCGAACACCAGTGTTACTTTAAATATTCACTGTTAAACAATTGACGTGTAGTTTTCTATGCAAGTTTAATTGCATCCACTACAACTGTCATCACTGCAACTGTCACTTTCACTGTCACTATCACTGTCACCGCCCATACTTATTACAAAATTGTCTGTTTCTTATTCCATGCAAAAATCGTTTTGCCAATATTCTGTGTCTTCTCTTTGTACATGTGACATGGCTGATTTCCAGTCTTTTTCTGAAATACTGTTTATAGCCTCACCGTAGACACTTTTGTCTGGACGGCTCTTTGCGATACATTTTTTTATCAGCTATGCGAGACTTGGCAGTTTTCCAGATATATTCTATGGCATTAAAATTACAGTGGCATTGCGGCAGCCTGACTATTTCGTGGCCACGTGCTTCAAGGAGTTCGTCTACATAATACTTGGGCACTGAGCGTTTGCGTTTAACAGCGCATACTAGTTCTATAGAAATGTATTCTTCATAAGAAATATTGTTTCCCTAGAGCCATTCTTGTATTATCGTAGTACAGATAGTAGCTTTTTAAAGTAGGTACTTCTTTCCTGAGGCCATAAAAGTTTATAAATGTGCGTTGAACAAAGCCCACATCAAAGTCATATCAGACTATTTTTCTATGCTACTCGTCCTTCGTTTTTTGCTTGGCGTGCATATTTTTGTATCTGTTAATTTCGATACACTAGTTTCCATAACGTATTTTACATATTTCCGACACCGATTGACATGTCGCAGCTGCTGCTCGTTTCGTGGCATTTTCGATGGGATGAGTATGTCATCCAGAAACATTCTCGTCATCACAAAACGCAATTTCGTTACTAATAATCTATCGGTCAGCACTGAGAAAAGTAGGGCGTTTTTTTTTTTTCTCTCGAACATGCCATTACTTACTCTTTAGTGAATACCTGCAGCAAGACTGATGTGTTCGCTTTGCATGCGCGCAGACTATACAATAGGTTTCCGTGACACTGTTGCTTACCTGTGATTCGCTCGCTAGAACTTCCCGCCTCCGTCCTATCTCCTTGAGTAAGGTCAAGACTCGCGACCGCATTCTTTCCAGATATTTGTTGAAAAGTCGAGTTATACTACTCTATATTATATATATATATATAATACTACTATAATTTTGTTTGTTAATTTATTTGTTGCAATTTCCCACGAACAACCCTGTTCATAAAGGTGAAATGGTACACAAATAACATTATGGCGGTTTGTGATGCATATATAAGGAACAAACAATATATGCACAATAACATAAAGTATTAAACAAAATAAAAGGAGGAGTTAAAATAGGCATTTCAGAAATACTGTACAATTTCATTTTTCAAAGTAGAAAGAGAAATATTGACTACAGTTTCAAATAACACAAAATTATTTGATAAAAGGGGAGAAATTATTTAAAACATTTCTTCAAACATGGTGCTACTATTAATTATAATATGAAAATAGCAAGTGAGGTGGTACACAATAAAATTTGGGCAGTTTGTAATGCATACGTACATAAGTAACATACAAATACATACGATAACATACAGTATTAAGCAAGATAAAAGAAGGGAATTATAATAGACCTTTCAAAACATGCAATACAAAAACATTTTTCATAACAAAAAAAGCAAGACTGAATACAGTTATACTGTATTTCATAAGTATTACTGTTGCTCCAAATAGTAGATAGCAGTTTCTATACTAAAATACATAACTTAAATGATTTGCAAAAACATATGCGAAACGTTATTGAACGCAAACCTTGCACTAGCACATGTTTTTTGTACAATGATAATAAAAGGCTTTAAACAACCAACTTTACAATGTCATTTACGCTTGTTGAATTTAAAATGATAATATGCGCTAATTAGAATGTCGTTCCCGCATTAGCGCAAACTGTAGCAAAAAAAAATGTAAAGCCAGGCCAGGGGAATAGAAAGCAAAAATAATTTACTGCAAGCAACAGAAATACTCCCTCCCGCACTTGTTCTAGAACTCACTTTGACATTCTGTCAGGGCTGCAGTGTCAACGAGTAAAACTGAAAATTCCACTTAGTGGAACAATGCATGGGCCAAAACTTTTTTCCCCACAGTGTCCCTTTTCGTTTCTGATGGAATGTTTTACCCCCCCCCCCCCCCCCCTTTTTTTTTGTACTGTAATAAAAGACTGCCTATAGTTAAACTTTTGCAGCTTCGCTGTTTGCAGTGGAATAAGCGTATACGTTTGAAACCACGTATTTCGGCACCAATATTCGCGTGTATATGGAGACAAAAGTCGCCGTATATTGTCTCTGCTAGAAATATTTAGCGAGGAGTAACTAATAGGTAGGGATAGGATAGTTTCGCGATTCATTTTGGGACAAGACAGACGCCAAACACTTATATTGTGAATTGGATCACAGTTTACTAGACCCGACCTGTACGCCTCTGAACCAATAGCAGACATGCAAGGAAACGCCTTGCGAATCCTGTATCTGCCAGGTGTGTGGCAACAGCCGATGAACACACAGCTGAGGCTCCAGTATGCAGAGGACTGAGGAGTCTAGCCTACAGGCCATCGAACTCGCGAAATGTTCCTATCTCTACTAATAGGGACCCACGAATTTCTCAAAAATATTTCACGACCAGCTGCACTTCATAGCACTTTAGTTCAGATCCACGCTCGTAATTGGATGGTTTCCGTGTTACGTATCCTAGGTGTGTGCGCGCGAATCACAGACGTGAAGTATTGAAGTTGCCTAATTCTGATAGGCCAGTCTAGAAGGAAAATGTCTTATCACAAAGACAAGCCTCCAATAGGGAAAAGAAAAACCTCTGGTACGGCCATAGCATGTGCGGAAATATTTTCGCGAAATTCGGATGGCCCTGGTAATTAAACTTGTTCATGATAGGCATTTAGACTAGAAAAATTTATGTTTTAACACGATATTATTAGATTAAGTGGCGAAATTAGACAGTACTCTTTTGATAGTTTCAACAAAATTCGTGACTGTTCGTAATAAATTGAATGAAAACTTTCATATATTCTGTGCTACTTACAAGAACTTTATTAATCTTCATGAAAGCAATAATTGTATAATCATAGATAGGGTTACCCGAATTTCGCGAAAAGATTTCCACACGTGTTAGATTTCAATACCCTATGGGTATACCAGCAGTATTGGTTTGCTTATTGGCGGCGTGTGTCTGCGAGGATACATTGTCTTACTTGACTGGCCAATCAGAAGAAAGTTACTCCGCTACTGTACATCTGTGATTTGCGGCCAGACATCGAAGCCTCGTACCCCCTAGAGCATCCAATTGCTGAAGTGTATCTGAGCTAAAGTGTTATGGAATACAACTGGTCGTTAAATCTTTTCGTGGAATTAGGGTGTCCCTAATCATAGATAACAAAACTCTTATTCATTTTTAAATATTGCAGTGTAATATGGCCAACAGACCCTGTAGGGTGAAATTACTGTTTTATAAAATGTTTTTCAATATAAAAGCGGCTGTATGTGGTTAATTTTGATGTATTATTTCTTTATTTACTGAATTGTATTCTTTATAAAGGAGTAACCATTATCTGCAAGAACAAAAAGATAAAAACTGAGTTAAGCAATTATAATATTTTCAGTTAAATGTTTATTCTGTTTCTGGCATTTTATTCTAGTACGTAAAATGTAAGGTTGTTCCGAATTTGACTTAGAGAAAAATTTGTTTTCATCTTCAAAAGTAATTTTTACTTTTAAATATTGCATTAAAATTCCCCTCAGTCTTGTTAAAAATATATATTGTAGGGCATAAATTTTACAAAAACAACTTAATACAAGATTGCAAAAAAAAAAAAAAACTGATTAAAATTTTTTAAGAAATTGCCTAATCGAAAATATTTTAGCTATTTTGGGGAATGTATTCCTGACTCCGAAGGCTTACAGGATGTCGCGTAACCACCGCCACCTTACAAATGCAAAAAAAAAAAAAAAAAAAACTGTATATGATTTTATTGTACCCTTCAACCACTTGGGCTTGTGAAACCTTCGCGATCTTTATTAATTAAAAAATTATTGCAAATCTCACAATCTCACAATTCTCAGTATAAATTGACTTCGCGTGGTTTTTTTCAGGTGGGTAACACATAGCAGGCTTACAATTTGACTTTATTTCGTCTTGCCAAACACTCTAGTCATATCATATGTTATTCACGCTTAATAAAAAGTGATTTTGAAATACTGGGACGTACTTTCTGATGGCAATCTTGCAGATGGATTAAAATATACTTTCGATTTTCCTAGGCAAGTAGGGTGCGCAGCAGTAGCTCTAAAGTCTCTAGTTCTTAAGTCAATATCCCTAAAGTCAGTAGGCTTAAAGTCAGTACCCCCAACGTCACTATACGTAAAGTCAGTAGCCCTAAAGACACTATCCCTAAAGGCAGTAGCCCTTATGTCACTAGCCCTAAAGTCACTATCCCTAAAGTGTGTAGTTCTAAATTCACGATCCCTAAAGTCAGTAGCCCTTATGTCACTAGCCCTAAAGTCACTATCCCTAAAGTGTGTAGTTCTAAATTCACTATCCCTAAAGCCAGTAGCCCTAAAGTCACTATCCCTAAAGGCAGTAGCCCTTATGTCACTAGCCCTAAAGTCACTATCCCTAAAGGCAGTAGCCCTTATGTCACTATCCCGAAAGTCACTATCCCTAAATTCATTAGCTCTGAAGTCACTATCCCTAAAGTCACTAGCCCTAAAATATTTGACTAGTGACTTTAGGGTTAGTGACGGGTAGCCGGCAAGTTTGCAGCAAATTTAGCGTCTCGTGCATGCTCGACGTTTGAGCGTCGATCACAGCTTTGATCTGGGTGGCGTGTCTGAATGGCATTTGCAGTTTTGTGGGCCGGAGTGATCCGGACTGGCTGAAGTGAGGAAGATTTTACTCGAGTAGTTTCCGGTACTGTTCACAGTCGAATTACTATGTATTTCCTCAGTTAAATACGATCCATAAAAATAAATATTTTTGTGATTATTGCCGAAGAAAACGTTTGAGCGATCATAAAAATATCCTATTTCTTCTTATTTACCACTAATGAAAAATATTACGAGAATAGTAAGGATGAAAATAAATTAATTCTGTTTAACCAATTTACATTCGAATTTTTAAATGTCAGTGGTAATATGTCTTAAACATTTTAATATATTTTTGCTTTTTTATACATAACCAAGGATCACTTATTAAAAATAACGATAGGGGTATTTGACGTCGCGGTTTTTAACCAAGCAAATACATAAAAACTATAAGATAGCGTATGAACTTGACACTAGTATTCAATAATCTTCTAACTGATTAATTAATAGAAGTAATATTATTGGGGAAAAAGTAATATTTTATATTACAATTAATTGCTGCAGCCGTATTTATTGTTTCAACTATTTATCAACTCGTGTGCAGAAGATACTGAAACAAACACATACTTTGTACTCCGATATTCTGGCCAGTAGGCCGTACCTAAGAGCCATACGTCAACTATATTTTACCAAAAATTAATAGATGAAAGACTTATTTATGTACGAAATATTTAGGTGATTTCAACCTCACGTCATGTAATACTTGAGATAGAAGTAAATATATAATGTTTTAATCAAGATAACTATTGCTCTACCTAGTCCATTTATGGTTACTTCCAACTTTTCTGAAGGCTACTGAAGTTCTACTTTCACGATATTCCTCCATCTCATGAAAAAAAAGCTTAACTAAAATTATAACATTGCCCTAAAGGGACAACGCACTGATTTAAGAGCAATCTGTTAAATAATATTTTTTGTATCAGTGCATTTCTTATTAGGTATTACCAAAACACTGTAAGTTCCAAATATTACTCTGTAACTAATATCAAAGCTAAGAAGTCGTAAATAACATTTCATGTTATTTCAGTAACAACTCTACCAGTCCTAATTTTTTTCGTTGCATATCTTTATATATCAAATCCTTTGTGCGTGACTAATCTGCATCATCAATGACAAACCACTGGACAAATTGAGACCATATTCACACCATATGTTATTGAGGTGGCGAGTAAGGTTTTCAGTCAGGTATGTTTCATTCCGACAGGCGGTGCAGGAGTCTAACTTCTAAACTTATCAGCCGATTTTGCTCATACTTGAAGGAAATGTTT
This sequence comes from Dryococelus australis, assembly GCA_029891345.1. NCBI lineage: Eukaryota > Metazoa > Arthropoda > Insecta > Phasmatodea > Phasmatidae > Dryococelus > Dryococelus australis. The sequence goes on along the minus strand of CM057003.1, from coordinate 63,142,224 downwards.
TTTGGTCTAAAATAAATTGTTTTATTGTGCTTTGCATTCAGTAGGTTAGATTCGGATAGGTGGCGCTGGAGTCAAACTTCTATATTTATGGACCGATTTTGCTGATACTTGCAGGCAATGTTTGTTGATCTATTGAAGCCATATTCATACCATATGTTATTGAGATGGCGAGTAAGGTTTTTAGTTATGTTTCATTCCGATAGGGGGCCACTGGAGTATAACTTCTATATTTATGGGCCGATTTTGCTGATACTTGCAGGAAATGTTTGTTGATCTAAAAGAGAAAAATGTCAGCGATACCACTGTCAAACATAGGTCGACGTACCAGACGAAATAGAGAGGACGCATTGAGAAGGAAAAATATAACGTGACAGAGGCGGAAAAACGTTCGCCGGGATCAGCTAGTTTAAAATAGAATGTATGATGTTATACACATGTCACGCAAAAGTCCAAATAACGTACCATTCGGAAAATTTCGACCAACGAAATAAAATATTCTCTTTGGAAGGTAAGGCTTTACATACGAAAAATTTAAATTCATATTGACCTTGAAGTGGACTCGAATAAGAAACTAAACAGGGCATGTAAAGTACTCAATAAACCTCGCACTAAATGTAGATTCATTATCTCACTCTCTCCAGGAAACTAAACTGTCCACTAATTTTTATCTTCCTTAAAAGACATACAATTAATTGTATCTTAACTTAATGCTTATCTTGCAGAGTTTTACAGCTGATGTTATAATGAAATATAATATAAGTATTTTTACCTATATGATATATGCAACGCCCAGAACCTTAAATAATCTCTTGCATAGTATTAAAAAAAAAATTATCCTAAGTATACAGCATTATCGGAACATAGGAATTAAATTTCATGGAGTTATGTCGTGGGCCAAGTAAACTTCTAGCTGTGTGAGAACGTGTTATTTTAGGCTGAAGCCTTGTATAAATAGAAGCGTATGTTACCATATTTGGTGAAAATTGATTCGTGTTACAAACTCTCCCTTTCACCATTGCGCACGATTACGTGTTAGTATACGACTGTCGCAAAGCAGTGAAATTCCAAAGATGCAAAATTGCTGTTTCCGATATAAAATTAACGGGAGAAAGTGATAGTACGCCAAAAATATAGAAATAGTTTTAAAAAGCACAAGTAAATAAAACTGAATTTCGTTATAAGGTTTAAATAATTGAACACTATCCACTTACCTAGTAGCATGCATTCAAAGCTCACTATCGGATAAACAGTGCGTGAGCGCAGCACGAGCTATCACAATAACCCGCAAATACCCAGGCACACGAAACTATTACATTTTTCCGAATTCTTTCGTCTATCTAGAAAATCGCCAGTGGAGCGAATTCCTAGAGCATATTAATTAGACGAAATAATAAAGCAGACTAAAAAAACTAAGGTCATCTTGTACTTGGAACAACATTTTGAATGGCACTAAATACGCAAAAAATTTTAAAATTACACTCGTGCCATATGTTTTATAACAATGAATAAACATTTTGATAAGTATAATTATGTTTCTGAGCATAGCAATGTCACGATCTATGAAATATTTTAGAATGTATAGCAAATTAATATTTTGCGTTCAAGTGTAAACTGACTTACTTTGCGAAATTGTGTTCTGGCACTACTGGAAAATTAATGTTTAAGATACCTTTGAGTTTAACTTGTGCATTTATGTTAGTTATAAAATTTAATCAGAGCTCTTGAAGTTGCAAACCGGCCAAGAACTGTGTAACTGTTAACCAGGCATTATTTTTTTTTAATAAAAATATTTCAAATCACCTGATGGCATTTCGTTAGACATCAAGATCCCACAGAGAGAGAATCGGCGATATTGTAGAATTTTTCTGAAATAAAAGCACGAAAAAAAAAATCCTCGCGTAAAAAGGTGTCGGGTTTTTGAATACACATTCCCCTCGTGCGTAGACCTACAAGTGTAGTCTAAATTTATTCTCTTTCTGTCTCCTTTCTCTCTCTCTCTCTCTCTCTCTCTCTCTCTCTCTCTCTCTCTCTCTCTCTCTCTCTCTCTACGCGTGTCCTCGCTGCGTAGCTCTCAAGGGGAGGGCCCCCCCCCTCGCTGCGTATCTCTCAAGGGGAGGGTCACCTCCCTTCCCCCGGCAGCTGTAGTTTCGGCGGGAAGCGGTAGCAGACAGCGGGCGAAAGGGTTACACGGAAGGGAAATAAAAATTGGCGCCCAGGAGGGGGGAGGGATAGTGGGTGGGGGAGGGTTAAGGGAGGTAGCGCAGAGCAAAGGAGCCGGACGGAGGAAAGTAAGAAATCGATTCACCGTGTCCGTGGAACGAGCTTCTGGAGCGCTCAGTGGAGCGGTGAAGCATGGACAGAAAGAAGCATCCCCCCCCCCCTTCCGTCTGGCGGGACCGCACACCCACTGCAGCAACGTTTGATCGAGACGACATGGGAGAAGGGGGAGGGGGTCAGGGCGTTTATTCTAAGCTTGTCGGAACGGAGCTCCCGATCGTGAAATAACGATATACGTCATATTTCCAGGTTTTGGTATTCTAAGTTAAAGATGACTTCTCGATTCTCGTGACAAAACGATCGAGAGCACTCGACAACTATATGTTGTCGAAAGCCGCGTCCCGATCGGGAAGTGGAAATTCAACATGGCGGGTGAGAAGCGTGGTGGCCGTGTTTATTGCATATTATCTTATGGTTTCGTACTTCTGAAACATAATAAATATCATACAAAAGGTTATAATTATGTGGAACATTATTATATGCATCTTATTGTATCTACACATGTTCGGGAGTCTGAAGTTATATATCTGTATGGTGAGTTTATTATGTAGTGTAGCAATGGCAGAGAGGTTATGTATTTATACGAGCATCGTGTTGATGTTGTCGGAATAATGAATCGGTCGTTAATTATTTGTGTATTTGCTTTCTTGAATCATAGTTGGACGTAGTGCATTTTCTTGACGCGTGTATAATGCTTCGTAAAACTGCTAGTGTTTTTTCTTTTCTTAAACGCCGTCTGCAATGAATTTACGTATATAATTTTACGTAGTTAGGTTTGTTAGTTTCAGGAAACGTGCACAGTGTCGATTTTACTGAATAATTCTGCAAATAATTTATTTAATGCTAGCGACGAACAAACGTGATTTTAGTGAAGTACACATCCAAGGATTAACATAGAAAAACACGTGTTCATGACGTTGCGGTGTTTACAAACAGTGAGTTTGCGTGTTTTGTAAATAATTCATTTGTAAAACATAACTATAATTATTGCAATACACGTGGCCTGAAAAAGCCGCTTTTTCCACACTTCTGTAGTGCTTGAATAATATTGATTTCTCTATATCGTAAATGCAACGAGTGTATGGTTGAATTTGGATAGTGTGCGTGTGTGTACTGCTGCATCTATACCAATACGAACAGCGACATATGTATTGCGTTTTGTTTTTCATTAAAGTTACAATTATGTAAATGATATTTCCATACGAGCAAAATTTACCACTGCTCCATCGAAACAATATGCAACTCAAAATACCACACACTCGTAAGAGCATCAAAATAATATCGTCTCAAGAAAGACGCGATAAACTAAAGCACCCCCCTCCCCCCTCATCAACACCTGATACCTACGTGAAATAATAAAACTAATTAAATGGGCAGCTTCTATCATTTTATGCGAATACCTATATGGGCTACACAGTCTTTGTGTACGAAGCCCGTCACTTCACTAGCAATGGGAATTCCTGCATTCCTACAACAAATCAACTACACACTGTATTATTCAAGATGTATTGTTTGGACTTAACGTAATTTTCTAAGCTAACTTTACAGTTGTATTTATTAAAATGGCATTTTACGTATCGTCTGTATGCATTTCGTTACATACATCACAATGAACATTATTTAAAAGGACTGTTAGAAGGAAGAGGATATACTGTCTAACGAATTAGCTCATCTTTCAACAGTCGTTTTTATACTTGAAACTGTATGTTCCTTTAAAACGAGTAATATTTTCAACAGTCAAGCTGTGTGTATAACACGTAACCATTGACAGTGTCGCCATTCTCCTCGCCAAGCGTCTACGATGAGATCGTAGCCATATCGAGAAATTTCACTCTAAATTTCCCTCGTTACACTCTAATAAATGGAATAGTATTTGTTTTAAATAAGACAATGTATAAATAATATATATGTATGTGCACTCTTATGAGTTAACGAACCACTTAAGAAGCACAGTTTATAAGAATGGCTTTACTTTAATCATACATTATTACAGGCACAGCGGGTGTTTGCATTCATCACGTTGCCTGCCTGAACGCCAGCAAGGAGGGGAAGCGTGTTGCGGTGGGGTGGTCGGTGAAACCCGAGGATTGCCGAGGTAGGGAGGTCTCGAACAGATAGTGCGCTTAGAATAGCTATTCGGCCACATTTTGCTCCCGATCGTTTCAAACGGCTTGTCTCGATCGGCAGGAAACTGACTGTCGAGATCTACATCGAGATCTGTCGAGATCTACATCGATATCTGCCGATAGATTTCCCCAGAAACTTAGAGTAAACGCCCAGAGCAGCCGGACTGATACACTCCTTGTGTTAGAATGATGGAAGACAAGCCTAAGCCACACAGTAGATAAATACTCAGTGGCGGTGCTTTAAAAGTGGTACAATGGGTACCATTGTATTACTGGCTGATGGAGGCTCTGGTAACAGACCTTGAGTCTAGTTGGTTACTGCTTGCTGCGGAACGATCCTTATAAGATTGGCTGTTGGCTGGCAAGTAGGTTACCAGATGCTGATTGGTGAACGGCGTTCCACAACATTCTGTTGCCTCCCAGTGAAATGAGTGAAGTGATTGACGAGATTCTGGGGCGGCTCTTAAGATCGAGGTCGTGAGAACACATGACGGTGAAGCGAGAGTAGAGTATGAAGCAGTGCCAGGATATAAGGGCGGGGGAAACTGGAGATCCCCGAGAAAACCCGCCGACAAGTGGCATCGTCCTGCACAATTCCCACATGCAAAATTCCGGGAGTGATGCCGCCGGCAATCGAACCATGTTCGCTTAGGTGACCATTATACCACCGCGGCCCCAAGTACTCTGTGGTTTAACAACGACGAGATGGGGTCAGAGGAGCCGGGTAAAGACATTCTCTTGCGTGGATAATGAAAGACAAGACGGAGCCTACGGGAACCAACAGCCTCGTGCTAACTGCAGGTGTAACACTTGGCCTGTAAGAGAGGAAGCTGCTGAACGGAGGGTCATGGCCATAGACTAAATATGATGTAAACCGCTTATTCGTCTTCTACGCATGTACCCAACATTCACCTACCGGAATCATACACAACTCTCAAAGTCACATGGTTAACAGTTATGAACGTGTTTGTTTGCATCGTAATTTTTAAATGACAAGCTCTGTTATTTTAATAAACTATTTTTATCAATTTGAATTTAGTCGAACTGCATTAAAAATTGGTTAGTAGAAGTGTAAAAACATATCTAAGAAATTGTTTACAAATCTGTTTTCTAGCATAAAATCCAAACCATGCCGCTTTTGCCAGACGTGTTGGCATAAAAGCAGTCCAATGTTGAGACACGGAGATTTGTTGTGCGCAGCCAGCGAGATCGGTCTAACTCATTTGTAGTCTATGGTCATGACAGAGATGCAGTTAAACAAATGACAGTTTTCCATGGCTTTCAACCCCTAGTGGGATACAACACGATCACAGAGTACTTCAGAGACGAAAGAGTCGCTCATTCCGCAATGTCCAATTAGTAAATGGTAACTTACTCGCCATCTCGAAGCCCAGTCAATAGGGAATATTTCGCAGCATACAGCAGCCAATCACACGCAAGGCCCGTCGCCAGAGCCTGTCACAGCCAATCAGAAGATGGGTACACCCACATAAAACGAAACACCACTCTATTTCGTCCTTGAGTATTTATCTACTCAGTGCTACGTCGCTGATAAATATACTGTAGTGTACTGTGGATAATCCAGTGTCCGCAATTCTTTTGAACCGCCCACGAACTCATGTGCGATTGTCTTAAGATTGCACACTGAGAAAAATATTGGTTGTAGTAATCAAAATTATGTATTCGTAACATACTGTTACGAACCTGTCCTGGCCTGTTTTCCAGCACCAAAACCACGAGCTAAACTTGAAAATGGAGTGAAGCATTTTCCAAAGTGTGGACATGTACAGCGACAAGAGCAAGTTGAATGAACGCTCGGCGGACACAACAAAATAGGCGACAACCACTCACAAGCGATTAGACGTAGCACTGTCCTCGATGTAAGCGTACCCATTCTCTGATTGGCTGAGTGTTGTCACAGAAAGGTAGTGTGTTCCGCCGTGCTCTGCAGTTTCTTATTGTTCTGGTCTATCATTGGTGGATGACGCGACACGCATACGCCTTTGCGTACTCAGGTACTCTGAAATGAAGTCTGTTATAAGATTCCTTGTGACATCAGGGCCTTTCCAAACACAGGCCCGATTAAAACCTTAATCGACCTTCCTACCGCGTAGATTTTGTTACTGGCAGAACCATTACTGTGAAGGGTTAAAATTGCAGCAGCACATACGGCTTTTTGTGTGATTGCTATTTGAAAATTAATGTTATTTCCTCTCTGCCAGAATGAACGTATATGCAAATATTATGGGGTTCTCAGTAGCTTTGATTGCTAACGAAACGTTTATGTGATGAAGAGACGTGATGTTTGACAATTTGATGTCAAATCTTAACGTGTCTATTTTAATAGTCGCTGTGTTTTTATCAAAGTTGTTACGAGACATCTTAAATCTGACCTCGTAATCTTTGTTTTCTATGCAGTATAATTTTATGTAAACCCCAAAATAAAACCAATTTTTACCAATTTAATAGAAGTAACTACAGAATGACGCACGAAATCTTGCTGGCACGTTTATCTCACTGTACAAGACTTTATAAAATAGCTGGGGTAACGTGAAATGGCGACTGTACGAAAATATATGCGATAATTTAATTTACGTGTCTAAAATCAATTATTTTCAAAGTCATGTAGTTTTAATTTACAGCGTGATGGCGAAAAATATTCGGAGGAATCGTGTCAGCGGAAAGAACTAAAGCAAATAACGTTTATAAAAACGGCATTATTGAATGCATTATACAAGAACATTTTAAGAATTTTTTCTATCCTCTAAACCATCCACTCCAGGTGCCGGCATCAGAACAAATATACTCGCCTATTAACTTCTGAACTCTGCTGGTAATACGCGATACAAGAACTGGCTTGATGCTCCGAATACACTCTTCAACAAAACCGTTATTTGTTTTAATTTGTAAATATATGTGGAACGTGTAGTATAATATTAATGATTCGCGATTTGAAGATATGTTTCTCATAGAAAACATTAAAATTCTGTTATTTGCGTTTCGTCAAAACCATTGGATTTTAAGATCATCTACCGGTTTTAAAAAAATGTTTCTTAAAAATGTCTGGCATGTGTAGTGTTTACTGTACAATAAATAATCATTTTGAGATTATATATTTTCTGCCATATTTTTAAAATGATATCCATTGGGTCAATACGAACAGTATTACCTTTAGACATTTTTTTTATAAGTACTCCAAGCATTCTGAATAAAAGTTGATTTATGAAAATATTATCATTACATATTTTGCCATAGCATGTATTTCCAACGATTTCTGCCGGTCATATCTATGATTGTACAACATATGTATTTCTATCCACGCTATCACTTTCCACCACTGATGCTGCTGCATAAAGTGACATTTTAAAAAAGTTTCACGCCTTTAACTTGCACAATAAAGCTGATAAATCATTATTTGTGTTCAGGAGATTTGGTTTTGTAAGCACCGCTCTATCAACAGAGTATATAACTAGCGCGAATTCCCTTTCATCTTGAATAAACGCCGAATTAGCGTGGGTACGATACCGTTCCGACCTCAGGTGCTCAGCAGACTGAAATGGTTTTCTTAGACGCTCTTCAGCTTCACAACTGAGCGTAGGCAGTAGTTGGTAGGTAAACTGTTGAGGTACTGACATACACGAGCTCAAAATAAACAGGGTACTATTAGCGGGAGAGACAAAATAAAAGTAATATTGTGGTAACGTACCTCACGAATTCGGGAGGCCATGGGTTCAATACCAGCATGTTGCAGTGTAAATGCTCCCAGGCTTTACCAGTTCGTTTCCGATTCACGTTCCATGAAATCCCTGGTGTAGTCCTTGCACGTAGATGTATACATTTTCTACCCTTCAAATTGATCCTCTGATTCCCTGGTAAACACTTACCCGTTATGACGAACAAATTTTTGTTTGCAATCAAACTGATGTCTGTATTACGGTGCATAATACCTAAGCATACGAATATTAAACCAGTTTGCGGTTTTATTTTGGTGTGGGCATGCCCGTTGACTGATTGGCTTCTCGAGGCTATGTAATTCGCTCTGTGTCTTATTGGCTACTATGTGCTGTGGAACACTTCTCACTGGCTGGGCTGCGGGTGGCAAGTTAAGTTACCAGGGAAGAAGAACATACCCAGTGGGGCAGTCCACATGTGACCATTGGGACAGGTGGAACCTCTAATTAGAAAGTTGGATGGAGATAGTATTAACACACCCCGGATGGTCAAGGGCTAAGTGGGATAAGGCGATTAGTTCTTTATTTTTATTTTTACGAACTCTGTCAAGGTGGTCAGACACAGCAGGGGATTTTTTTAATTTACTATTGTGGTAACGAGTTGATATCGACCTCTCTGATTGGATGGTGGAATGGTTATTTAGGTATGGTTAGGTATTTTGCCTATATTTGCTTAAAAGTGCTGTAGCCTTTTGCTTAGCATTTGCCTGATTTCTGTAGTGGTATTCTCTGTTGTCGTCCTCTCGATTGTATCTAGTAATATTATTCTTGGTAAATGGTAATGCTGGTTATTTTTTAAAATTGATGGAATTCCTCTCCATGTTATTTAAGGGACGACTTTTAGCCGTGCCTTTTAAACTTGCTCTCGCTTGAACATCAATAAATAAGGTATACGTTTTTCCACAGCCCAGTGAGTGATATTCCAAATGACTGCGCTGCTAACAAAATATTTTCTTACAGCGACAGTTTATGCCACTAGATACCAAATAGGGAGGGGCTATGTGGGAAAATTTTATACTGTATTGAAAGCTTTTAAAATGCTAATTTTCTTTTAAAAAATACGGTACCGTAATATAAAAGTTCAGATTCTCAAAAAATATTGTAATTGCATTGAAAATAAGTGTTCGTTTAAGTTATACCGAAGTAGTTTGCAATCTCTTGCAGTGCTGAAAGTGATTGAAGCATTATCATTAAGACCTGTTTCAACACGCACTCTGTTACACATTCAATGTGGAAATAGTTCAGCTGTAAGGTCTAGTGTGTAAAATACGATTTCAGATACATTTCTCCGGAAGTTATTAATTTATCTGGTATGCGATATCGAGTGTTAATCACATTTAAGGTTGAAGCAAAGCAACTGCCAATGGAGCATTGCACGCGGCTGCACAACGATAAGAACTCATAAAAAAGTAGTACAGATCCACAAAAGTTGTCAGAAAAGTTGGGATTTATGCTGTATATGAAAGAATAATGTATATATTTTGCAAAATTATTAAATATTTCACTAAAATAAATTATTTTAAATGTCAAAAATTAATCGCTCGATAGAGTCCAAATTTTTAACAAAATGTAACCGCATTTCCGTTCTGAATGCTTCGGAAAGCAGAATTTATAACAAAATCTTCTTCAAGAAAGATTGTCATAATATTTACTGTATTCGTGTGTAATGTAATTATAGTAATAATGTATCATATAAATTTTATAATTAACTTTACTTACGTTAGTTTCAGCAATAAATATTTGTGACAAACGGACGCGTATAAAATCAGTTATAAGAATTATTTCCTATATTATCATTATAATTTTCTAACACACAATCATAGTAAACATTAGGACGATATTCAATGACATAGATTTTCTTGCGAATTCTACTTTCTGAAGCATCCGTAATGGAAATATGCTTACATTTGTTTGAAAAAAAAATAGACTATTTTAATCATTTACATTTAGAAAGTTTATTTTAGTGAAATAGTTTATAATGTTGCAAAATATATACATTCTTCTTTCATATACAGCATAAATCGCACTTTACTGGCAATTATTATACTGTCTGTACTACTTTTTTATGAGTTCTGAACGGTGTATAGTCGGGTGCAGTGCTCCATAGGCAGTTGCTTTATTTAAACCTTAAAGGGGCGTGGGACATAAGTTAACACCAAATACGTAAATTGATGTTTACTGGTTTTTGAAAGCCAACATAGAAAAAATAAAAATGACAATCCTGGATAATAGGTTTTGCCAACTTAACGACCAAGTATTTTGCAGTATTACTGTATCAATATCGCATTGACGGGTTCAGTAATATCTCGGCAGAATAACGTCACTCAGGTAAAATATTTAATCTCGTAGTTGTAAAAGTTATTCTGTATGGTTGCCCTTTATTTATTTTCTCTATTGTCTTCCATGAAATTTGTAAAATGCGATAAACCTCAATGGCATTAATTTATGTCTCATGCCCTCATAAGGGGGAAGTGTCCTTGCTATCTTGGATTCACGTATTTCTCTCATTAACTTAATTTTCGGAGTCAATATTTGAAAACCAAACTAGTCATGACATAGCGAACATTTTATCAGTTATTTCTAAATCGCACTTATTTTTCTTACATGATTAGTGTCACATCTGTAACCGTAATCAAACATTATCTAATTAATTTATAATTTCAGTCCCACATGGGGAAATACAGGTATATTTGAAACCCTACAAATTAAAAAAAAATCGTTTAAGTAGTAATACATGTCAAGTCTAGTAAGAAAATTCGAAGATGGAGTGGATACTACCCCCTTTTAAAGCTAATCATTTCAACGAATGAAGTGACGTCTGGCGACTGGAATCCATTAGCTCCAGGGCGATATGCAAACCGCATCGCAGCGCCGTGCTCGCGACTTGCCGATATATCAACGCGCAGGCGCAATCTACAAACGAGCTCAGCTGCGGTGCTCGCGATGCGACGCGACGCGACGCGACGTGTGCATTTTGCAAGCTGTCGATACGCGGGGACGATGTGACACATAGCCGAGTGCTCGCGACGCCGCCCGTGCAGCGACGGAATGAGTATGAATGTGGTTCCGACACGACTCCAGTTCGCGGTGCCATTAGGCACCGGCCGACTACGCTGTCTCGAGTACGCTCCGTTCACATTACGCTCGCAGAGCGAACTGCCGACATATCCCATCCTTACCGAAGCAACCTCATTTCGATGTGATTCGCATTCACGTGAGGGAGTAACGTCTGCTCGGAGAACAGTTGCATACGTTTCACATGATCACCAGACCCAGCGTAAACATTTGTGTACATTACGCACGTGTATAGTGAGCACTATTGAAAGCCCCCTCATTTCGAATAATAGTCAATAAATATTTTTTATTGTAGCCTTAAGACGTCTACTTTAGGGTGTGGTGGAATATACAGTATGTTCATTACTTACATGGAAATATTTATTTTAAAATGTGGCGGAAGGATAAAAAATGGCTGAAAGGAAAATGTTACTTGGGCCTGAAAAGTGCTCACTTTACCGTGAACAGCCTTTAGATAATTTTTTTTTTATGTACACTGCGAATTCCAGTGAGCAGTGATCCTATCTGTGGGTGAATTATTCACAAACCGACTTACTGGTCAAGGTCGTAATTGGTTCATAGAACTGTAGCCGAATATATAGCTTGCATCTCATTGGCTGTCATGACGAAACAAATGTTGTGTCGACTTAAGTACAGCACTCTTTATAAAATGTGTGTTAGCTAATTATGAAACCCTAAATTAAAGTGGGAGGGGGTGGGTTAAAGACAAACACGAGATAAACTGTTTATGAGAAGGTTTTAGTTTACGAAAACAAAACATACACTGTTAAGGTTTCGCTGTTTTTGTGTTTTATTTAAATTTTCTTGTCATAACAGTACACTTTAAATTCGAAGCAATGGGAAATCACTGATTCGCAGTGACATTCAACGACTCTAATCAATGAAAATGGCTTCGCTTAGAATCAGTGGGAAACCAGTGAAAAAATTTCACCGTTTGAATTAGTGACGTGAAACAATTGCACTGATTGAATAAGTGACGGCCAACTGCACCAACACATTAAATATAGTTTTTATTGTATATAGCTCAATAATTACGTGAAATAAGCATATTTAAGATCGTTTACTATTCGTATTGTGCAATTTACGTTGATTAAAAAAAGTATAAAGGTTTGGCAGGGGGACGGGATTGAACTCACGCACCTCAATCACCCCGCTGTCAAGCTAGTACCTTGCCATCTGCACTACGAAACCAAGTTGCGCAGTAATAGGAAAATATGCAACTTATAGTTTCACTGAGAAATTGGAAGATTTAAATTGTGTGCTCTTATTTATTCGTTTTTGGCTAAATTGGCACCATTAGGATTCTTAAAACTAATAATATACGTATAAGAGTGTACTCTCTATACCACACTATATGCAGTTTAAACCATCAAACAGAGCGCTGTGACGATTACATGGAAACGACATGAAAGACGTAAATTGAATGAAGGGCTTTTCATATTACCTCATAACATGGCGTTTTGAAGGACGAAGCACATTTTATAAAGAATTTTGTATTGGTTTTATTTGTTTATTCGTTGTTATTTTACTTGGTACTCTTTGTTTAACGGGCAATTTTAAATGTTGTTTGACGGCCATTTTTACACGCTGTTTAACTGATCCAGTAGTCGAAAATAAATCACTGAGCAAACAGTGAAAAAAAGACTGAGGAATCAGTGAAAAATGACATTTTTCACTCATCAATAAGTGAAGGAAATCTGGCATTTATTTCACTGATTCGTCAGTTGAATTCACTGAAGTGACTGTAGAATCAGTCAGATACGTTTGTCTGATTGAAGCAGTGAAATTCTCACTGATTCAGATCTAGAGTGTACGGCAAAGACAAAAGTAAATTTCTTAAGTAAAATGGTGTTTATGAAAATTTTATAAAATTAACACGGTGCATTGTAAGTTTTATAGCATATGTATATATACGCTGTTCGCGATTAATTGAGCACTTTTGAAAGACCGAGTGAGTGTGACCGAGTGAGTGAAAGACCGAATGACTGACCCGCTTATTTTATTCATGCGTAGAAAAAGTGTAACTGTAAAATCGAATAAAAGGTAATTATTTTACTGATAGGCCAATTGTTGCTCTCGTGTACATAAAAAAAAAAAAACAGAAACCAAATGAAAGAAGTTCAAGCGCCTGAAAATTGAAACATCGCTCACTGTTGATACAACGTTATGACGTAGAAATGCTTATCCAAATTCTCTAAAGGCTGTTCATGATAAAGTGAGCACTTTTGAAATGAACCTTAGTGAAAACGTACTGCCCCTGAATGCATGTATTTCAATGATCGCACTGAGTGATATTTGCCCAGTAAAGTTGGGATCTATGGATGGAAAATAGTTCCATATCTTAAAGTTGAATAAAAAGTGTTAGGTAAACATTTGTAATAACTTAAATTATTTCTTTCGTTTTCTGTTTTTTTAATTCATCGAAGTGCAAAAGTTAGCAAATTTGAATAATGTTTACTTTCCTAATAATTTCATCGTTTTACTTGACCGCCGCATGAATAAAGTGACGAGGCCTATATAAATGTTAATTTTGCATAAGGCGGAATAATACACAACACGCATACAAATAGATAGTAAGCAGGGCTTTCAAAAGTGCTCATTTTGCCATGAACAGCCTATACCAACATTACCAACAGTATCTCAGCCTGTGCTTACGTTAAAATTAATGCAGTCACTACGTTGTGTTATTTTTCAGATGTTGATTTCGAAAGTGTTCACTTTATCGTGAGCAGCCTATAAGGCAACAAATGTTGAGACTTCTCAACTCGACACTCCATTGGCTGCCAGTCAGACAGTAATAGAAGCTGTACAGTATCACGTGTAGCGTCCGGTTTATAGTATACCAATAGGATGGTGGGAATTGGGATTGTAGAGACCAAAATAACTGGGGCCATTGAAGTGGTGCATACAGTACAGCAGACTTGCTTATAGCGTTGTCTTTGATTAAAGTAAATCTTTATGTTCCCAGTGCTATGGGCTGTTCACGGTAAAGCTAGCACTTTTTAAGGCCTTTTCAAAAGGCATTGACCCCTAATAAATATATTTTATTGCAGTCTCAGACGTTAACTTTTGAGAGTGATGAAATGTATACACTATGTTTATTAGTACTGTTGCAATGATTGCATTAAAAAGTAGCGGAAAGGTAGAAATTAATTGAAAGGAAAAATTTAGCGGAGCCTTTAAAAGTGCTCACTTTACCGTGAACAGCCAATAACTATATTTATTAATGTGGTAATCAGGTTACTGTAATTACTTTCAATTCGCCAAGGCTGGCACTTAAAGTGCAAGGCTGACAGCTGCAGACCAAGTAATTATTATGAAAAGTAACAATTGTTTCCCTTTCAGTTCCTGGAAGGATTGGTGACAGTTAATCTGAACCAGCTGACCTGTGCAATTAATGACTGTTTTCCAAGACGTATAAATAAATATTTTAGTGGATATTGTTAAGACTGCAATTTATACTAAGATGATATTCCAATGGTTTCTTTGATTCTAAATTGCCTTAAACACACATCTAAAAATGATAGGAATAACCCGAGTATTGAACCCGTAGTCCTGGGGTTTTGAACGTATGACCTTAAAAACTTGAACCACAGAGATTCCATCCCAGTTGAATAATGTAAGTTCATGTGTTCAAATAATAAATTATATTATGTATAAAAATGAATTTAGTGTACGCTAATAATATCAATTACGGCATTTAAAAATGTACGAAGTAAGAGAGGCTGACATCGGCATAAATCGCTGCACCACCCAAATTTTGTTGATACCCAAACAACGTGAGTTGATATTATATTACGTGAAAGAGGAATGTTTGTGTAAATGGAAGCGAAAATGGAAAGGGCACTACAAGTTCTGCTACACTCCGTTTATAAAAAAATTCATTAAAATAAATATTACATGCTGCAAATAAAGGGCTGAAAGATTTCCATCTTCTCAGCCAAAATTAATTTTCATTTATAAAACCAAACTTATAATTTATAAATCCAAACTTGCGACAGTTTTCGAGATATTGTCCCCATTGTCATGAGTAAAAACTATAGTTCTGGGCGATATTCTGGCCACTTCTCCATCTGGCCCTGAAACTACAATAGTCACATTTCAATATTTTCTCTCTCTTTTTCTGTTCCTCGTCCTCTATTCACAAACCATTCTCACTTAATTAATATAATTTTGTTACTACAGTAACAGGATACCAAGCATTTCGCCACGGGGAAAAAAACATGATTCGGAAGTAAATGAATATTCTGTGTACTTAAACTGCTTTGTCCTGTATAAAGGAAATATAATAGCACAGTGTTTTTAGATTACAAGATCGTCGCTCTTTGCAAGTTGTATTCGCTAGTTTACACCACTTAAAAATGTATATCAAATAACGCCTTACAGCTATCTGGTTTGCACGTCAGTGAAATTTAACATTTATTTTAATCAGTATACTGGCTCTTATTTCCAGTTAAGCCTTTGTAAGCCTAACTGCCCACGTAGCAAGAGACATTCGCCCGAATGTGGTTTTTCTGATGGCATTGCTAGATTACTGCTGGTCCTGAAGACTTGTGAATCTACACAACTAACCCTGCTATGGTTAACTGCTGGCACCAGGACATTTGGCATGCAATTTATGACACACTGGTAGAATGGTGATGGAAATTAAACTGATGGTTGAAAGTAGGTTAACTACTAATGGCCCACAAATGTCTCACCAACAGTATTCCAGCAATGGCCGCACATAACATATGTTTATTGCTGGTGAAATCATGGGTAGACATCTCTAGGCCATTTCGAGGCAATGAAATGATACATCGATGGACCATTGCTGGTGTAATTTGGCTTACTATGGGAATCTTTATAGCTCCCACTCTTTGCAGATAACTTTTTAAAACTACACACACACACACGTATATGTATATTTGTGTGCGTGTCTAATATAATTACAGATCACGTGATACAATGAGTAGATTATCTGTAAATATATAGTGCTGGAAATATATATGGCAAAATGCTGTAAATACAGCATTAGGTGTGACTTCGTGACTGAGGACAATTAATTTGATATGTGTAATGTTTTTCATGTACAACTGAATATAGTTAAAATACGAAGTTAAAAAATAAATAACCACCTTAAGAAAATTGACATTGAAGAGCTTTTGTTTTTTCACATCACGAAAATATTAATATATGCCGACTGCAGTTCAAAACAGATGAATAGTATCAAAGTGACATACATACTGCGAAAAATGGCATTAAAGGCAAGATTTTGGGTTGACATCGCTGTTCAGGTAGGAAATTTTCTCTCAAAGACTGTTTTCTTTTGTTTACCTGCATTTTTTAAAAAACTTATTCGTCCGCGTCGTAAGTTTTAAGGCTACGGATAACTGGTGTATCTTATATTATATAAGCGTTTGTTAATAGCTCAAGTTCATACATATTCTAAATTAGTTCATCTGAACGTGATAGCACACAGCGGAGTATGGTTAGCATGCTCGGCTGTCACTGCAAAGTACTTAAGTTCGCGTTCTCCCACCTCCGCCTATAAGTGTAATATTTTCATGTCGTAAAATGTGTTTAACAGTGAAGTAAAAAAATTACAAAACAAAGAAAAGTAAAGAATTATGCCAAAAAGAATTATTTTCAAGAGACGGTGTTTGGCATATGGTGGAAGCATGGCTAACGATCAGTACACCATCGATGGCTGTGAAGTGTTATATCGATGGGCCATTGCTGTTGAAAGCATATGGGCCATGTTTGGATCATTTGTGTACACCTCACCTGGACCTTTTATGGGCAGAATATGGCTAGTTAGTGGCACCACTCTATAACTAGCAATGATACCGGGTGCATGCCAGATGTTGGCCAACGTTTTGTCGGCTTGGCATCCGACTGTAAACCATACAAGGGCCATGTGTGTTTTGCATTGTGGGTGGTATTCACTAGTTTCGGCCAATTTTTAACAATCCAGAATGAGGGAATGTGAAGAGTAATAGGTTTGCTGTAGTTTCCCAGATATAGAATACTACCATCTGAACCTTGCAAAAATTTTACATTTTTTGGTTCTAACATATTGAATTCTTTGGAGTTTGCTTCTAACATGCCTGTTCAAAAGCAGCAAGTTTTTTTGCTATCTTATCTGCGGTATCAATGAGTGTATTTACGTTAGTAGCTGATGCGAATTCCCACACAGTAAAGCCGACGTTGATGTGAAACACAGCAGCCAATGGCCCAGGTCGCGACAAACCCAGCCCTGTGCCTCCCTTTCCACCGCGAGGTCGTGTTTGTCTCCGCAGCGGCAAACAATTCCACGCTCATTGGCCAAATGTGGTTGTCGAAGGGGGCCAAGGTTGCACGGGCTCATCCGGTCGAAATGCCATTTGACTGCAGTCCGGGAGTGACTGTGGGGCTAACCACCCCCCCCCCCCCCTCCACGTCCTCCGCCACCTTCCGCTGTGTGTGTGCTTTGCACGCCAATCAAACGGGGGGAGCTACCCTCCCTCTACCCCCTACTTCTCATCTTGTCATCATTCCACGCCGCTTCCCTTCCATGATGTCCAGCGGTGATAATTTTCCTGGGACGACCCTCGTCTCCCTCCACGCGCTGCGCTCGCCCCTTGCCCCGCACGTCCTCCCCGCCATTTTCCATGCAAATATCGATAGTTTACGTTCACTTTTGTCAATACGGGAGCCGTGTTTACTGACGCTATGGTGGGATGGAAGTCGTCGCCAGGTTCGATATCTAGATTCCACTGCCGCCCTCGCCTGTGCCGTTTGCGGACAGAAGAAGCGAATAGACGACGAACGAAGCACTCGTTTTTCCAACTGACTCCCCCCCCCCCCCCTTACACGAACCTCACGCGGAATGCCTGGGTCAGTATTTCGCGCGCGTGACAAACACGTTTCCGGCTGCGTTCAAAGAGACACGCGCAAATGATTGCCGTGCGAATCCAGCGGACGTTGATTTCTTTCCGCGATTTGCAGTGCGCGACAAACATGGCGCTCGAAACCAAACAAAACTCCCGGCAGAGCGTGTTTGAAGAGCACGAGTGTATTGTCACAATGAGGAAAGTATGATCCTGGAATTAAGTACATGTTTCACTAATTCGCAGTTATATAGTACGCCATTCGCTTTTCGAAATTCTCATTGTAGTTTCCCAACAAGGCGATCCAGGTTCAATCCCTGGTCGTGTCGTCGGATTTTCGCATGTAGGAATTGTGCCGGACGATGCCATTGGTCGGCGTGTTGTCGCGGGGATCTCCCGTTTCCCCCGCCCTTTCATTCCGGCGCCGCTTCATACTCACCCTCATCGCCTCTCAAGACCACGCTGTTAAGAGCCTCCCAAATCTCTTCTTTCGCCTTCTTCTTATTGTAGTGTTTTTTATTATTATTATTGGTTTATTAAGGCCCTCCTTTCATACTAGAAATATATTTGGATACTGTAAATTACCATGGTTTATCTTCTTAAAATAATCGAAGGGTATATCTTCGTTTAGAAAAAAAATTTGCTGCGAATATCCTCATTATTTTCACACAGGCGCCCACATTGCGTGCTCATGGAACAACGTGACAGTAACCAGGTAACAACTCCCTCACATTTTCCAGATTGTTATTTGTTATTTAAATGTTAGATTCTTTTAGGATTATAATCAGTTTAATCTATACGGTTGCAAAACGATCAGATAAAATTCACCCACGCTGAAGGTTATAACCTGTTGATTACATCCATTACTTTATCGATCGTAGCTAATGTTACCTGTGGCATTCTTGTGTTGGCTCAACACGACAAGTCAACCTCCCGTGGCGCAGTCGGTTGGTGCGCCAACACTCTAGGGTGCGGAGGCTCTGGGCTCGAATCCCGGGCGAGCCATGAGTGTTAATTTAAGTTAGGTTATAAGTTAGTCCATAAGCCGTATCCTTCTAAGCCTTACAGCATAAAGCCGGGGGACGTTAAAAAGCCAAGCCAAGCCAAGCCAATACAATACAATTCAACACGGAACACATGCCAAGCGACGGGTAACAAAATGCCATATAGAATGGCGGAAAACTGCTAAATAATATTAATACAATATATGTTTAATATATGACGCTCACTGGCGAATATTGCACTAAGACTCGTGGTTGGAAGTATTTCAGTTCAAGTATTTTCAGTTTCAATTACAAACATATGCCTAGTAAGGTGAGTGAGATAAAAGTATACAAGCACAACTCAAATAATGATATCAAATTATATTCACAATTAAGATTTTTTTTTTTACAAAATATACATAGAAAGTGCACTCTAAATCCGTATCAGTGAGATTTTCGCGATTTAAATCAGTTAACCGCGCCTGCCTTACTCAACAGTTATTTCAGTCAATTTTAACTGACAAATCAGCGAAATAATGCCAGTGGCATTTTTCACTAATTTCATCAACCATTTCATTTCCTGGTTTTGAGTGATTTGCTTTTCGACTGATGGCTCAGTTAAACTTGGTATATCAAATTAAAAGAACAAAACCCAAAATATATATATATATACTTTAAAACCTGGTTTGTCTTTTACAATAGAGGGCCGCTATTATTACCAGGTAATATGAACATAGTACTTCCATTTCGTTTCCATGTCTTTCATTTCGTTCTTTCGTAATCATCATAGCACTCGGTTTAGAGGTTTAAACTGCACGGAATGTGGTGAATTTAGTGCATTCATAAGTAATATTTGTACTAACAATCGTAACTGGGAAATTAATTATAATTAGAGTTACATATTTTCGATAAAATACGTAATAAATATATTTTTCTCCTACATGTCAAAATTGGCTTGGTTGCTAAAAATAATCGGTAAGTTTATAGGTTGGAATACGGGATCTGCGAGTTCAAATCCTAGGTAATGTTTATTTTATTTATTTTTTTTACTTTAATCACGTTAAATTACACAAAATCAATGTGAACAGTGAGTAACGGAAATGCGTTTATTTCACGCAATAATTTCAGTTGATTAAATAAAAACTATATTTTATTCGCTACGCGCAGTGTGTTGTGTCACTTATTCAATCAGTGAACCTTCTTCACTGAAACAACCAGTGGGTTTCCACCGATTCTATGTGGAGACATTTTTATTGATTACGGAAGTTTATTTTGACTGCGAATCAGTGTATTCAAATTTATTCTAATCTAGAGTGTGAAAATAACTATTATGGTATACACAGAAGAAGTTATACTGACGCTAACCTTAATGCCTTTGTCAACGAGTTAACGTTGGACGCAAAAAAAAGTTCATTTTAAGTAGTGAGTATAGAAATTTGGGAGGCTGTTAACAGCGAGGTCTTGAGAGCCAATGAGGGTGATTTAAGTGAATATGGACCGGCGCCGGAATGAAGGGGCGGGGAAACGGGAGATCCCCGAGAAAACCCGCCAACCACGGCATCGTCTGGCACGATTCCCACTTGCGAAAATCCGGTGACCCTGCCGGGGATTAGACCCTGTTCGCTTTGGTGGAAGGCGAGCGTTCTAACCGCTCAGCCACCATGGCCCCTCCATTTTAAGTAGATTACAAAAAAATACCAAGAATCGCCCTGCTGTTTGCTCCTCGGGGCGACGAGACCAACGAGGCCACAGAGTAAATAAGAATACAGAGGCGAAATAGCCACTTATACCACGAACTCCAGTCGCACGCTC
Organism: Dryococelus australis; assembly: GCA_029891345.1. Classification (NCBI taxonomy): domain Eukaryota; kingdom Metazoa; phylum Arthropoda; class Insecta; order Phasmatodea; family Phasmatidae; genus Dryococelus; species Dryococelus australis. The sequence continues at coordinate 63,121,369 of CM057003.1, read as the reverse complement.
TACCAAAATGGCGCCGCTGTCCAACAACATACAAGAACGTCTTTCGCCAATCAGTGCCTGGTAACTTACTTGCCAGCCAGTAGCCCAGCCGACATGGCGCATTTCGCAGGACGCAGTAGCCAATCCAACACTAGGGCCTGTTCCCAGTGCCTCGCACAACCAATCAGAGAACGAGTACGCCCACATCAAAGGAACTGACACGCTATATCGTCTCGTGGCACGTGGCAGCGCGCCGTTCGGCTGGAGACTGAGAGCAGACATGCCATTCTCCTGGACTACGTTTCATCCCGTGACCTCAGTGTCGCGATGCCGTAGTCGTCAGCTACGTCATGCGGCGAGTTTGTATTTTATTGGAAGAATCCTAGCCAGCGTTAGCAGCATGTTGTTCCACAGCTAAAGTGAGAGCGTCGGTTTAGAGACTCTCGCTGCAGGGAGACCAGCGGACACTAGTAGCATTTTATTTTGGGAGGTAAATAAGGAATTGTAGGGAAGGTTGAGCTTCGTAGGAGTTTTTAAATTGCTGCAGATTATCGTAGGTTATGTATTGGGATAGGAAAATTTCGCGAGTTCAATGACCTGTAGACTAGACTCCTCAGTCATCTGCATACTGGAGCCTCAGCTGCGTGTTCGTTGGCTGTCGCCCCACACCTGACAGATACAGGATTCGCATGGTGTTTCATTGCAAGTCTGCTATTGGCTCAGAGGCGTGCAGGGCAGGTCCAATAAACGGTGATACAATTGCGATGGTGACTTCACTAAATATGAGTTTGACGTCTATCTTGTCCCGAAATTAATTCGCGAAATTTTCCTATCTCTAGTTATGTATCAGAATTTGCAATAGTATTTTTAACTTATGTGGATTGTAATTCGGTATTCACTTTTGTACAATAATTAACAGTTTTTTAAATTTTATTCACTAGGAGGAAATTGTAAATTTTTGTAATATTAGAATGTATGTGCCTGAAGAAAAGTATTACTTTATTCCGTGCTATAGCAAAACTTTCATATGTCGCTGGATGGAATTCTAGGAATCTGCTGGTTCTGTTCGTGCATATCTAAATATCAAACAGCAATACTACCTGAAAAAAAAACCGTCAGGTTCGTCAAGGATCAGTTTGTCTCTTATGGGTATTCCCACATGTGTGTTGCTGCCAGCACAAACAGACTGTGAAGTCCTAGGGCCGTATGCACTGAATAATCCAGTCGCCACTAACACTAGAAAAACAGAAAAATCGTCACTAGATGACTCGTTTCGTATGCTTAGGCCCATTAAGTAATAGTCGCCCTTGTTTGAAAAGTGAAGAAAAGGGCCGTATGCAGAGAAATATCTAGTTGCCAAGAGTACTAGAACCGACGCGAAACAGGCACTAGATTACTCGTTCTGTGTATGCACAGTTACTTTAAGTTGTAGTGGCCCATGCTTTTTTAGTGGAGAAATCTAATCGCCTAACGACCCCCTTAAATTTCCATCTAGTGAAGATTTTCTGCAAAATGACGCTAACAAGGCCCGTATTTGACTAAGACTTAAAGTTTTTAATGTGTACGGAGCTGTATATTAACACATTCTTGTTAAGAGAATGTATCTAGGGAACTGGAACAATATATATATATATATATATATATATATATATATATATATATATATATATATATATATATATATATGTAAGATTATATTGTAATTTTCAACCAGATTCGTTTCGCAAAAAAAAAAAATTGTTAATTCGAATGCAACAGTAAAAAACATGTTACCGACCCTATATAGCGCTAAAGTTTATACATTTTATTTATTACTACAAGTTTTTAGTTGTTCTTTTATGTATGTATAAATTATTAAAATGTATAAGCATTAATTCACAAAAAATAGACGAGTTTACAAAATATCTCCATTTACGAAATAAACTACCTTTCCAATCACATTTAAGTAATAACGTTTTTTGCAAAGTACATTTAGAAAATCTTACATGTACATGGTTTATAAACTTCGTCGGTTAGTTCAAATGGCATTAAATAAGTTATGTTTGGTGTTGTAGCTCTGTGAAGTATTGCTAATAATAAATTAATGCCTTACTTCCCTAAAAATATCTCGTAATATCATTATTCCATAAACGTTTGTTAACAACATCTTAGAAATAGCAATTCCGCATACATTTATTAGTTGGTTGGCAGTATTTATAATTCGACATTCGTCTTATGTTGATTCCAGAATATAAATGACATTTTTAACCAGTATAAGAATATTATGAGTATTTCGAGGACCAAACATATCCATTTAATTTCATAGGAGAAGAATCAGACGTCATAGTTTCTGCGACTTCCTATTAGCCGAGATCTTCTGACGTCATTAATTTCGGGCAAGCTCGTGTATCCTCGCATTTAGTAACTATCCATACTAAACTTCATAAATCCGCACTAGACCTTAAACTAAAACTTTCTGAGCATACGAAATATAGTGACGCATGGAATCTCCACTACAGTAAGTGGTAATGGTGCTTCGTTTCTAGGCGAGTCCGTGCATATGGCCCCTGATGTCTCAAACTGACTGCAGTTAGACTCGACATGTACCCTGCATCACACAGCTATATTTTCTGGTCTTTCTCAAACTCCGTCGTTTGTTCCATCTTCTCGGCATATCTGTCGCTCATGGCTGGCTAGCGTTGTGTGTGTCGAATGACACTTGCTAGTTCTGTTTATGTACGCGATGGCATGAGCGACATAAGCGCACTCGTGCGACATACATATGTGAGAAAGCCATTGCACGAAGATTTAATCATTTTCGTAGTATCAGTCGGCAAAGGCTGTCCGTAGTAAAGTGAGCACTTTTGAAATCAACCTTTGCGAAATGTCACTGTCCATATCTGCATATATTTCAATGGTCGCACTGACTGCCATGTGCCTAGTAAAATTGGTAATGAAGGAGAGAAAGTAGTGTGATGTCTTAACATTGAATTAAAATTTGTAGGTGAGTATCCATAAATACTTACATTATAGATTTTGATTTCTATTTTTTAATACAATTATAAGTGTAAGATCACTTAATCGACGCATAAATAAAGTGATGAGGCCCCATCACATACATATGTTGGAAGGTTACACGACCTGCAGGCAAGTAGATCTTAAGCCGGGCTTTCAAAAGTGCTCAGTTTACCGTGAATTTCCTTTACGTATACTTACCAACATTCCTGACTAATTAATTTTCCACGACGTGTATAGATTTTTTTGGCAATGATGTAAGTGTGCTCATAATTTCCGAATTTATTCTGACCACATAGCTGATCTGAGTTGGCGGTTTTTGTAGGCGCTTAAGAACGGTGAGGGCGCTTCCGGGTCAATGACATCCTTAGGTTCCAAGAGCGCCGACAATAAACCCTGTCAGAACCAGTAACGTTACTTGCGTTGCTCCACGTGTCGTGAGAGTGAATGTGCCATAATAAGGAGCAGGGGATGGGAGACGACCATTATGCCACAGTCGTGCGTTGCACAATATTAAATCTTCTGGTGAGAGGCGTTTTATGCGTAAGCCTTTGTCGAACCAACTGAAAGTCTAAAAAATAAGGTCACAATCGAGTCCCACTTAACAAAAATTACGTCAGGAATATCTAGAATAATTTACCTGAAAACTATTTTTTTGTTACTTATCCACATATTCATAAGAACTAATATATATTACATATAACATATATGATATGCAATACACATGTTATATTACGTATACATAATATGTATTATAAATATTCAACCCTGTTATTTCTCTTTGAACTAATGATTATCTTATTTCACCAACAATTCAGTTGCATCGAGCGTGATTACTGGCGAATCAATGACGATATTCATTATGTTTCCTCTTATCGGCTTCGGAGTTCGTTTATACCACTAAACACTTTGAAAACTATACACTTGTGGAAAATAATTTAATTGCTTTTTTTATTTGTAATAACATGTTTACCAAATCTGTTTATGGCTACGCCTTCTGATTGCCAAGCAGCAGCATTATGATAGCACGGTATTGTTTGTAAACGTATGGAAACGCAACGCCTTGTAGATCAATGCAATGCTATGTTGAAATGCACACAAACGTAATGCCAGTCGCAGTTTCACGCGTGTGACTTAACCTGAGTATTACAGAATCTGTGGCTGTCTCAGCGGGGAGCGACCGTGTGTTAGGCGGCTGGTTGTTCGTCTGTGCGAGAGCCTCTGGCTTCGATTTGTGGGCGCGGGACGTATATAGCAGAACTTCGATTATACGTCACGTATGAGCGCCATGGGAGTGGCAGACACTCGAACATGTCAGATAACGGAATTGGCTCATTGCTTTGTGCACAGGACTGATTAGTTCGCATGTCTACATGGTACTGGATTGTGGTGTTATTACACGTGCGAAAATAACATTTACACTATGAAATTTTGTCGTTATTGACTCAAGTTTTTGTGAATTTTTGTTAACTATCTTGCAAAGAAATGTGTCCGTGAATAATGGAAATATTGAGGAATATTCCGTTTTATCGTCTGTAATAAGAGAAAGAAATTAATACACTAAGAAACACACGGACACGACTTTCTGTGACGTGCATTAAATATATTATTAGTTGAAATATCATTTAAATCATTTTAAATAAATTAAGGAAACTTTTACTAAATATCTGCACCAATAAAATTCAAGAAAAAATCACATCAATACCAGTACACGACGCGAAATCAACCAATAGGCGTTCAGGATGTCTATAATAATTATTTCGGTTATAAAATAGCACCTAAGAGGTACAAAATACTTCCTTAAATCTACCGGCACGTCAATAAGAATTGTTTATTCGACACTGCACTGTCGTTATTAATTTCTTTCCTACAATTCTAATAAAAGTAAAATAAATAAGATTTAATCAGAGCAGGACTTTGTAATAATTTAATATGATATTAAAATAGGCATAGTTTTAAAAGTATGAGTTAAGTACAGAAAAAAGAGGAGGTAAAATTTTTAAATTTTTTAAATTAATTCACAGAGATATACGTTTAATTCAGGCAAAATTAGGATCCGTATTTGAAAAATGATGTAAAATTTACCTTCCCTTCGTTGTTTCAACTAAAGAGACCCTAAATTATTTAATAAGCAGATATTACGTTGAATTTAACGAGTTTCGGCTGCGAAACTTTCGCTCTTGAGCATTCTCCGAAACTTTCCAACCAGCTCCCCTGCGGACAAAGTTACGAAACTGAAATACATGCATTAATGACGTAACGTTATACTGAAAAGTTGCCCCTCCCCCTCGTTTCCTGAACTTTGAACGCTCGCGCTTCTGGTCCGTCACACAACTCGACAATAGATCATGTCTTCGCGCGATGCCCCCGAGGCTCGCGGGTGTAGTTACGGTAACTACTCGTGAAAATGGAACCCCCTCCCTCCCCCCCCCCCCACTTGCCAAGTTAAACTACAAGTTCAAACGAGAAGTTTGCTTTAGTTTTGGAACTCGGTTTGAAGCAACTATGCGGTAAGTGTGTGGCGATGACGCGGGAGTCAAACAGTGACAACTCAGTGTGTTACACGTTTATTTGCACGAGTGCGCTGAGAAAAAAATATTTTGTTGACTCGAACGAAGTTTGTTTGGTGCAGCCAAACTCTTTGCATAGTTTTGCAGCTTTACTTTTTGATTTCCATGGTGCACTGGTTTTGTTAGGATGTTTATACCATTTATTATCACTAGATGCAATGTAACACTCTCAAACTCAAATGCACGCCGTTCTCTGTTTTTTTTTTTTTTCTCATAATATTTGATGTACATTCGTATGTAAACATTTTTCACTTATGTCACTGATGTAACTTTTTTTGTTTTATTTTATTTATTTTTATTTGTGCTGTTTTTCACACGTAGGATATTTTAATTTAGCTGTACGATGGCAATCAAATAGTGTTTAAACGGATTATGTTAGCTTGTTTAATTTTTGTATTTATTTATATTTAAATAAAGTTTTACTTTCGGTCTCCTTTTTGTATTTTTCAGGATTTTTTGTTTTGTATGTCGCCATTTTGAGACCATATACTCTAAGTAATTTTAGCAGGTGCGACCGTTGAAAGAGGAACGTGAGGTGTTTTTGAAGTGTTAGTGTCCCCGCTGGCTCACGGGTTCAAATCCTGACTCATAAGTGGCTGGCAACTTAGGTCCCCTAAAGCTAGCATCAGCCCATCGAGCGTAACGCTCTCTTGATCATCAGCTTCCATCAGGACCGGATGTAGGTCAGGACACTCGCCCAGAAGTTGGGTGGAGAGTAGGGCTGTGTTTAGATTTCAGGGTGTTCGATACTTCCCCTCCGTCGTTTAAGATTAGTTTTATTTGCTAGCGATTAAGTGCGTGCTAATATTCACCCATTTCGCTAGGTTTAGTGGCCAGGAGGTAGAAAGTATCATTACGTCGCTTACATGTCAGAAGATTATTATCTCCACGTATTTTAAGCATCCTGCCCTACCCTACATCCTACGAAAGCAGCACACACGTCCAAGTAGTATAATAAATCTGATCTTCTATATGAGAGCTGCCTACATCATCACAGATAATATGTTTCAGTATGATCTACGTAAACCGTATGTCATCGTCATCCATTAGTTCTATAAGTCTGAACTGACGCAATATAGAATTTCGGCACTGTACGACCCAGCTCAAGTTTTTACTGCGGAAAACCAGAGAAAGATTTCAGTGTTTCCCCTGACCTAGGCCACATAAATTTTATATTTTGAACTTTTGCTACGTAATTTGTAATATTTGTGAACGCTTAGTTTTTATTTTACTGGAGATTTTATTATTGAGGCACAGGCAAGCTTACGCATGCGCTATGATAGGGATGAGGCAGGCTAGGTACGACCACCTTTAGAGGCGATAGGATGTTGTTAAAGTCGTCTAGCTTTTGCCGATTGGGATTACCGTCAGAATTTTAAAGTACTTTATTCATAAAATATTGCAAATATGAAAATTGGGGAGTTTGGAATAAAGTACTATTTTTAAATCATAATAAATCATAATAGAAATACCTTGCCTTTTACCTCTCGTTTGAATTGTTGATTTTTTTCTGAATATTTTTATTAAAAGTGTTATGAGACATGTACACAAATTGTGTACCTCCTAAGTGAGATGCTGAACGAAAGTGTGATGTATGGTGTGTAAGTTGGCAACTAGATGTTCTATCATGTACTCAGACGTATTGGAAAAACCCAGCCAATTAACCTGTTGGCAACCGGCAAGCAATGCAGTCATAAATTAACATGTCTATACGCAGTTCACGGTAAAGTGAGCACTTTTGAGGTCCTAGTTACTTTTTTCTTTCAGCCATGTTTTATCGTTTAACCACCTTTTTAAGTAAATGTTTTCATTTAAGTAATAAACACGGTGTGTATTTTCCACCGCACTCGGAAGTTAACGTCTATGTCTAAAATAAAATAAATTTATTCACTATTATTCCAAATTAGAGGCCTTCAAAAACTGCTCAATTTTCCGTGAACAGACTACAGCCATACAAACTCGCAAACATTAAAATTTGCGTATTTGTACTCCGGCACATTACAGCACTAAAAAAAGACTGGCGTTATCCTGATTGTTACAAAAAAACGCAAACAAATTATCAATCTATTTTTTTTCGAACAAGGGCAATCAAATGAGTGGTCAAACAAATACACACATTTGATTCAACAAAATATTTTTTTGTCAGTCTTATTTATTTTGGCCCAACTCAGAGGTTTTGTTTAGTCAAGCGTGTATTTTGTTAGATAAACAAAATAATTTTGTTGCGTGCTTCTGGTTTTGTTTACTCAACATAATATTTCGGTGCAGCAACTAAATATATGTTTGGCTCTGTACAAACAAATGTTTGGTTGGCTGTTCTCTCGGTGTGGCGAGATTTCTCCGGGCAGAGATGTCGCATCAAGAACAAGCTTTAAGGGTCCTATGTACTGAAATGTTTTCTGTGAAATAGATTTTTTGCGCGTAAACGCGTATATCGGTAAATAAAAGTTCTCGAAATATGAATTTGCGTCAGAAAAGATTTAAAAACAAGTATCTGTGGCCCTTTTTTTTTTACTGTTGTGATACTATGTGTATTCTTGGAGAAAAAAATTCGTGAAAAAGGTCAAACGTCGCGTTTTGAAAACTTGCCTATGCAGTTTCCTTAAGCGGCAAGGGAAAAGTAGAAATATACGGACGTAGTATAATCTGCGGGCTTTCATCGCGTATAATAAAACCCCACTGTTACGTATCTAATTGGTTTAGTGCAGCGTTACGACGGAAACACTGCACGCCTTGCGCGTAGGAGCGATGAGGCGCTAGGCGTGCGTGTAACTGTCGCCCGTATCGCTCCCCTCGCTTCTTGACCTTGGACGCGCAGCTACATAGTCCCCTTAACGGAGTGTTACGAAAAATCACCAAGACCGGAAATTAAAAATGTTAAAACTTTGATGTGTGCACACATTTGCAGACTCTAAACATAAACTGGATGTGTGCTGCCTTTATTCTTCAATTCAGCCACAGAAAGTCTGTTGAAAGCTATATCACCGAGCGTGGTGGCGCAGTGGTCAAACTTTGGACTCTCGTTCGGGAGGTTCTGGGTTCGAGTCACTGCTCGGCCGTGTTCATCTCGGCTTCCCACGGTGTCCCGAATCCACTTGAGGGGAATGCTGGGGATGGTTCCTTACAACAGGCCATGACAGATTGCTTCCTTCGTCCCTTCCTCCCTGGACAACTTGTTCCGTCTGTAATGACCTCGCTGTCGACGAGGCGTTAAGGCTCGGACTCGCACGCCATGTTGAATTATTGGTTATAGCTTATTTCAGTTGTATACCGACATTTATTACGAAACTGCTACTATACAATCACGACAATATACGTTACGCTGAAATACAAACATAAATTCTGAAATTCGTTAAGTAGTCATGCCGTATTTTTTCGAGAATTATGAACGTATGCCATATTACAATCACCATATCACATGTGGATGAAGTTTGTCGATTAAATTTTAAGGGGATTGTCAATTATGATAATGCTATAGTAACAAATATTTGGTTATTTCACTGAACAGGAAGTTATGACATATAAATGGAAAATTAAAAATGGCGGGTGAGGCCGAGTCTTAAGCCCAACCCACGCTCCATACTTATTCTCACCACCCCACTATTAATTGGAACTACATCAAACATAGTTTATTGGTGGTTATGTTAGTCTGTGTAGTATTGAGCTGACGTGTCCCAACCGAATTTATCTTCATAAACACCATCATGTACAATTCAGCCTCTTCAATTGAATAACTGTGACTAATTTATTTATTTACGAATATCGAATATGTTATGAGCTTCTCTATTGTAATGGTAAACACTAGCGATGAAATAACACTACATCAATAAAATATTTATTACCAAAGACAAATAAATGTCCATATAAACCTACCCAATTTATACTTGCGCATACTCATAATTGCATGCTCGAAATACACGTATTTATTTATTTGTTTATATATTTATTTATACATGAATTGTTTAGAAAAGAAATAACGAATTATACATTTTATTACGCTTCGGAATACAAAAAGTATTTTAAATAATACAAATCTTCTGTTACTAAATATTAAAATTGTGTATATTTAATACAAACAAATGTATGTTCTTATTAGATTTTATACACAAAGGTATTATTATTCAATAAAAAAATAAAAATTAGTGTAGTTAATTGTGCGAAACAATGCACTATTATAAATTACACGTGCGTAGTAACAGCTGCGTACTCCACATATTGTTGCACCTAACTTCAATGTCACGTTAATAACACAAGACCGCTTTTCCAGATACTTTATTGCTAGGGTTTTCTGGTTGTTTAGTCGCACATATGGTGGGGCTTCATTTTCTGCACAAAGTTCAGATACATCCTGTACATAAGTAGCAAAATCCAGCTCATTTCCTGAAATCGGATTGACGTATTTTTAAGTATAGTTCTTAAATCTTAAAATTGTATATATATATATATATATATATATATATATATATATATATATATATATATATATATATATATATATATATATATATATATATATATATAGATAGTTTATACATTATTTCTCCCCTTTAGCCATACAGCAGTACAGTCCTGTGATCGTATATTGAGAACAAGTAGGATTTATTACGTTATCGCCCGCTGTAAATCTGTATTAAAATTTATATGGTTCAAATAATACAAATTGGTTTTATATTTTTGTAAACAATGTAATGGGTACTAACAAACATTCGGGTATTTCTTCGGAACGCGTGAAACTGTTGCCTTTTTTTTGGGTAACGAAACAGAACGATTATGAATGCTATGCGACTTGAAATTAAAAACGGATATATGATAACATAGGCTAATTTCGCATTTTTATATTTTCCTAGAAATGTCCTACATATTGCCTAATGTATTGACGACCAGATATAACACATTTTGCATTTATTTGAGTGGGCACTTGTTATAATACAAATTTCCTGTTTTCAATAATAGGATCCAGCTTGATTAAAATAACAGCTTTAAAAGTAAATCATATAAAATATATAATATACTAATTCCACTACTTTCAAACAAAAATATAACTACGCCATGTTTCGTCTGTTTTGACTGTCTTTTTTCGCTTAGGTTCATGTCCATATTCACGACAGCGCATACAAATTACCTGGCACTCTCCTTTTATACGTGCTCATAAAAACATGTTGAAATACTGTATATAAAGTGAAATCACAACCAAACATGATGCGACAGTATTTGTTTATTTTTAATTGCAGAAATGTATATTCAAAATAGATGGACGATTTGCATAGTACACGTTCGGATAATGTTTTATTTTTTTTAATAGGCATTATTTCAAAAACGGTATGGTCCTCCTACATATTTATACAATTTTTCTTCGTTTGAAAAATTAGCATTAATTTGTAAAATTTGTAATTTAAATTTCTTTAAAAACGTAACAGAATCCTTAAAAAAAAAAATCCAAATCCTTAACACATACGTGATACGTGTTGTAAAGCACTGTTACCTCAACAACAGAAATTTGTTAAACATACAATATACTGTATAAAATCAGCTTAATTATAGGGAAAACCTACTATTATAGTTTCTTACAAGTTGTTGAGAGATGTTGAGAGGTTTGGCCCGCTCTTAACATCGAGGTCTTGGGCGCCGGAAATGTAGAAATTAGGTGAACATGGAATAGCGTAAGCAGAAATTTGTTCTGGAAAAAAAGAGGGGGAAATTCGTCATTGTTAAACCAGTACCTATAAAAATATTTCAACTGAAGAACCGTAGATGTGGACTCCTGTACTTATTATTTAATTATTGTAATTTACTAATTCTTATAGTTTTATTTCACCTAATTTCGTATTTAACCACGTATATTTATTTTTAAAATTTGTGTTAAATACTTCGGGGGAGGTTCGAACCCGGAAAACCTACATTCCTCTCTACGTTGTGTTAGAAAAAGGAGCTGCAGAATGCAAGGAAGCACCCCGAGAAAATCCAACAGCAACGTCCCGACTCGTTCCCCAATGCGAACATCGGAGTGACTTCACCACGAATTAAACCTGGTTCGCCTTGGTGGAAGAGGAGTAGTGTAGTGTACTACACCACTGGGGCAGTGGTGTAGTACACTACACTACTCCTACACTACACTACACTACACTACACTACACTACACATTTAGGCCCCTCTTAAAAATAATTTAGAATATTACCACGAGAAGTTGTGGTTGGAGAATGAAGTGGATAAAGCAATAGAGTGTCTTTAATTACAGTCTATTCGCGGTTTCCTAACACTTTTTTAATCTGACTTTTGAAAAATCACAATTTGCACGACGTGGTTGATTGTTCCTCATTATGGTATGCACCAAACGCGTTTTATATTTATGTTAGCATTAAATAACATAGACGTGCCTTATTTCTGTTGATTTCATATTTTATTTTTATTTTATTTTGAGATTGTAATATTTCCTTTATAATTAATATGGAACAAAACAGTGAGGTAAAAGTTGTGCTGGTAATGCGTATAGGCTGTTCAAAGTAAAATGAGCACTTTTGAAAGTCCTACTAAAATTCTAATTGTACTTATGTTGTGTATTCTTCCGCCTTATGTAAGATTAACGTTGTCATGGGCCTCGTCGCTTTATTCATGCGTCGGCCAAGTGAAACTAAGAAATTATTATAAAAGTAAATGTTTTACAAATCCGCTCATTTTTACCCTTATATGCATATAAAACAGAAAGTGAAAGAAATAATTTAAGTTCACAAATGGTTACCTACTGCTTTTATTCGACGTTAAGATATGAAACTACTTTCCATCATTCCTTACCAACTTTATTGGACGCATGTCACTCAGTGCACCCGTTGAAATATATGCAAGTAGTGGCAGTGGCTTTTTCTATGGTTTATTTCAAAGGTGCTCATTCTATCGCGAACAGCCTGTGATAAGAAAGAGTTCTTATGCAAAATATTGTTACACTCGGTGCACACGAATGCGGTACGTTGTCCTTTTCATGTACTTTTATAGATCAGGTTAAGCTTTGTAAAGTTCTATTTCCAGGATATTCCTCCGTCCAATGCAAACAAATATTAACCGAGTCTAGAAATTTACATCTACGGTCCAACGCTCTGCATTCGTACACACTCAGTTTAATTATATCTTGCACAAGGACTACTTCTTACTAGGCGTTAACAACACGCCTTTTTTCTCTCTGTTTTCATTAATGTTATTTTCAAATTAAATATTATAGTTAGTATAAAAATATATCAATTTAACAAAAATTATGATAATTTGCATATTAACACAAGTACAAAACGCTTGTGAAACTTGCTATATTTAGGAATCAACTAAGGATGTCATATATGTGGTTATATTTCAAAAGTTTGATTCAAAAAGTGTCAATGAACCGCAAATAGACTATAGCCAATGATAACCGGCGCCGTTCGGGCGTATCTCGATCACACGCCCAAGGGTGCCGTACCCATAAATTAACAGCCGATGCCTGGTGCCGTCTACGAAAGATAAACCTTGATGTAATTAGGTGTAGATATACGGTATTCCACAGAACCTACCATATGTCACTGGATAGTGAGACAAGAGAGCCACTAAAGGCTGTTCACGATAAAGTGAGCACTTTTGAAATCAACCTCAGAAAAAAGTCACTGCCCCTACCTGCATATATTTTAAAGAACGTAATGCGTGACCAGTAAAGTTGGTAACGATGGAAAGGGAAGTAGTTCCATATCTTAACGTCGAAAAAGACGTGTTGGGTAACCATTTGTGATATGTTAAATTATTTCTCTCAGTGTATGTATTTTTTAATGCATCGAGTGTAGGAAAATGAGCAGATTTGTACAAAATTTACTTTCATAATAATTTCACTGTTTCACTTTACCGACGCATAAATAAAGTGATGAGGACCACGGCAATGTTAATTTTACAGAAGGCGGAAGTACACACAACTTGTATACAAGTAGATCTTAAGTACGGCTTCCAAAAGTGCTAATTTTACCGCGAACAGCCTATACATATTGGCATGTTTACCTGACAGTCAAAATGGCCCCATTTCTGGTCGTCCATCGCGATTGTTTGTAGCCTGTCTGTCATGTATTGGTACCTCCATATGTCCAGGGCCACCAACACTGTGGGTGTGACGTCCGTACGGGTCAAATGCCGATACGTTCGGCGCGTCGGAAAGTCTGGCACTCGCAGACTTGTTACAGGCTGTTCGCGATAATGTGAGCACTTTTGAAATGAACCTTATAAAAAAGCAACTTCCCTTGACTAAATACATCTGGATGGGTACACAGAGTGGCATTCGGCCAGCAAATTTGTAACGATGGAGGTGAAGTGCAGTAGTTCTATAAATTAGCGTTGATTAAAAAGTGCTAGGTAACCATTTGTGATAACTCAAATTATTTATTTCACTTTCTGTTTTTTTTTATGCATCAAAGTGTAGAAATGAGAAGATTTGTAACGTATTTACTTTCCTAATTATTGCACAGTTTCACTTGAACGACGCATGAATAAAGTGACGAGGTCCATGACAATGTTAATTTTACATAAGGCGGAAGAGCACACAACATGCATAAAGTATAATTTCAGCAGGGCTTTCAAAACTGCTTATTTTACCGTGAACAACCTATACCTGACATCTCTAAAGTTTGCTGAGTTGTCCGTATAGCTCTCTCGTCAGTATTCTCCGCACGGCTATCACTATAACCACTGAGTTTTGGCGAATAAATCGGAGCATACACAGTAGACTTCAACACAATTTATACACCTCGGCTGTTATACCTCCATTGGCTGCTGGTGTCTTTACCGCATTTGACAGTGGCACTCAGGATTCCGTAACTCTGATACACTACCTTCGTGACTCGTGCGCAAACAATTGACACGGATCAGATGATGCTTCAACAAACAAAAGTTGGTCGACACGATAGTGCTTTGAAATGTAACTTATCTCAAAATCTTTTCGCGAATTATCACTGCCCCTAGCTATCACTCATTTGTCATGCTTGTAAAATACCGCGTGTCACAATAAGTACGCTATGCTGAGGATATATATATATATATATAAAATTATCCTCAGCATAGCGTACTTATTGTGACACGCGGTATTTTACAGGCATATATATATATATAAACCCCACGAGAAGCCATGTTTGGGACGTTGCAGGACATGTGCATGCGTCTTTGCCAAGAACATTTTTATCATTTACATATTCCATTACTGTGCTTATCATCCACGTCAACAAAATTATGTTTACCTACATGGAGCCCAAATTTTTACGACAATGAGGGCTTCTGTCGGTATAAAGTTTATAATCTACGATAATCGGAGAGCTTAAGAAGTTCTGTATCAAACAATAAAGCCACGTTAAAAAAAACCTGAAGAACCTTTAATTTAATTATTTAAATATATTAAAGTTTATATAATTTGATTACTATCTCAGCACTTAATTAATGTGTTTCAAAAGTGACGGTTATATTAGAAACTGTAATTTGCACATTGGAAGAATCATTTATTATATATTGTTATCACTTGTGAGCAATAACAACATTTAAGGTACCATTTCATTCCACATATTTAATTATTTGATTTATTAAAATTTCAGGTTTAAAAATATTGTAAATCATTTACAGTGGGTTTTTAATTATTATCATAACAACTCAGTACAAATATAACATCTTAATTATTGATTATGTTGTTGCTGCTAAAAAATATGTTTACGGTTTTCACGTCTGGAAAAGATTTATTCGTCGTGCTATTGTAATATGACTATATGTTAACAGTTCAGACATTTCTTCTAGGCTAAAAAGTACATCAAATGATAAACGACTATTGAGGAATTTTCTCATGTGTTCTTGTTATGTAAACCAACAAATAATAAAATTATCCTTTTACACCGTATGAGTCAAAGACTTCAATTTAACATCACTTATTGTTTGGCGAATTGATTTTGACTTGCTTGCCAGAATATTTTTATATGTAAAATTTTTATTATATAATTTTTTCAAATATATTTCAATCAAAATAAAAAAAAACTCGTTTTTGGGCCACAAACTCGCTATCAAATTATTTTTGTAGAAAATTGATATTTATAACCCAGCAACTAATATCTACTATTCCTTGCACGTTCAAGTAATAGAACTTAACTCAAGGATTCGCAAGACTCAGATTGGCTTTGATGTTATATAACAGCCACCATAGTGTTTCAACTATAGTCTAGACCATCAAAAACCAGTTTAATTATAGACGAGTACCTTGTTTTCGTAATTCTAAATATTATAAGAATAGGTCATAGTAGGCTTACAAAATTAATAAATAATCTGTTTCTAAATCAGCATTATAAAACGTATCGAGCTGGTTGTCTATATATTACTGTGCCGTCGGCTTTTCACAAAATTAAACTGTACCCAAACTGTCCGTGTTTGTTAAAAAATACATTATGCATTCTACGAGAAGTAAAAGGGAACTGACTCTTAGGAAATAGCACTATCTGTACGTTCTAAATGCCCTGGATGAGTAAGATTTATTTATTATTGCAGGCAGAGTAAATTCACTCACACGGAGTCACAATGCATGTTTTACTTTGCATTTATATTGGCGAATTGGGGGTGGGGGATGTTTTGTAAGACTTTTTCAGTGTATACACACTATCGACGAAAAAATAATTGGGCACCTGTCCACAATATTTGCTCGGTGGTTGTCACCCCGTTAGAATCGCGTAGGTCCACCTCTTGCGGCTATAACAGCAGCCACCCTGTCTGGGATGCTTTCTTCGAGTGTGTGCAGGACATCCACAGAGATTCGTCGCCATTCCTCTTGAAACCATTCCACGAGTTGAGCAATGGATTTTGGCCGCGCCTGACGAGCCCTCACCCGGCGATCCAATTCGTCCCAAAGATGTTCTATAGGGTTAAGTTTGGGGCTCTGGATGGGCCAGTCCAATCGACGAACATTGTTGTCGGCGTACCACACTCTAAATCGGAATCAGTTATTTTTTACTGATCGTCAGTTGAAACTGCTCCACCCGGAATCTGTAGAAAAAATATCACTAATTCATCAGTTAAAAGAAATCTACTAATCCAAGCAGTAGAAAACTACTTTTTTATAGTTATTAATAAATAAGCACAGACCATTCATATGTGATGTAAGTTAGGTACGATTTATTTTGTCGCAGAACACAAATATTGTCTATGCAAAAACGTTTTTTGGAGGTGGTTGGGCTCGAACCTCCGCCCATAAAGCAAGACATTCCGAAGCTTTCATGATCAGCCATGTCCATTGCCTTACTTTACCACTGCCAAATGTGTGCTCGTATTATGGGTACTCAACCACAAAATGTAATGTCAAATATTGCTGTCAGTTTCGTGATATGAAAGTATTTCTTGATGTCGAAATATATAGATTTTCTGCGCAAGTACATGTCTTTGCAAATTTCAAAAGTCAATCTATCTTTAATTTAGTTCGGATTCTGTGCTTTAAAAGCTAAATATTGTGGTTTCAATTTACGAGGTTATTGATGTACACTAGTATACGCCATTTTACAATGCAATGAAACGCTACAGATTTAAACTGTTATTTTTAGTGATAGATAGATCAGTGAAAATTTTACCGACTCGATAGTGCGGTGATTCAACAAGAAAGGTGGATTTACACCAACGAAGGTTTTGTGGTCTCTGCAAGTTAACAGATCAAATAATAAGGAAACGACAAATTCGATAAAATATTGCATTGTTTCTAGCGTTCCACTGTCTAATTAGCACAGTTATTACTAGCGAATCTGTCTCTTCAAAATAAAAACTTCATTCTGTTGCATTGTAAAATAGCAGATACATAGAAAACACAGACAACACCGTTAAAACCACTAAATTTGTCTTTTAATGCACACAATCTGAACTAAACTTAACTTAGAATGACTTTCGAGCCTTACAAAGGCGTGCACGTACGTACGCATAATATGTGTATATTTCGACAACATGAAGTACTTTCACATTACAAAACTTACAGCCGTTCGCCATTGTAAGTTTATGTTACTACGCAAATGCGAGACCGTTTCTCTCAGTGACAAAGTAACTGAGTTCCTAGAACATCAGCCGAAAGAAACAAGAGAATGTGTCGCGTTTTGGGCTGGCGGTTCGATACCAAATACTTCAAAACTTTCCTTGTACATTTAATAATTTTGGTTTGCTACAAAATAACTGTATACCTAATTTATTTAAAACAGTAATGCACGGTTTTCAATCCTTGTGCTTTTTATTAATCGCCTATAAATAACTGATTTTCTACTGTTTGCATTAGTGGATTTCATTTAACTGAAGAGATGAAGTAGTTTTCTTTTTCTTCTGATTCCGGATGAAGCAGTTTCAACTGACAATCAGTAAAAAATAGTTGATTCCGATTTAGAGTGCACTGCATAGTAGCCCTTGAACATGACACCTGCCATTGCTATCCTGGAAGTAACACGGGTCCATTCCGCAAAAACGCCACAATTTTGGAAGCATCTCACTATCCAGAATGTTACAACATGCTTATTTGTTCATGCTACCATGGACAAACACCATGGGTCCTACGCCGAAGGCCGTGAAACAGCCCCACCCCATCACTCCACTACCACCGAATATCCTAGTTGGCACTATACACTACGGCAGAAGCCGTTTCCCGGGTAGACGCCACACCCATACACGTCCATCGGACCGGAATAATGTAAACCTTGACTCATCACTCCACAGAACAGATTTCCACTGCTCCAGTGTCCAATTGCGATGGTCCAAACACCACCTGAGTCGCCGAGCTTTATTGCTTGTCGTGATATGGGGCTTATGTGCAGTTGCTCTTCCGAAATATTCAAGTCGGTGGGTCTCTGTACGCAATGTTCCACTAGAAACCGATATTCCTGTTGTTGCATGAAACTCCTGTTGGATGGCAGCCATGGGTTGTGTAATATTTTCGATAATTTCACGTTTAAGGGTTCTGCGATTTCTGTCGGTCAAGATTGGAGGTCGCCCAGAACGTGCAGCATTGGCACAATGCCCATCGACCTTCCTCTTACGCAGGACGAATGCGACCGTTGACACAAGTCAACTGACGTACTGAATTACCTATCTTCACGGGTGCCCAATTACTTTTTGGTCGATAGTGCACATGAATTGCATACTTTTGACATGCATTACGGGTGGCGAAACATTTCATCAGTAAAAACCAAATTAAAAGATATTTTTATTGCTTCTACCAACTATTTCCGGATCTATGCATTGTATCCCCCGCCAACGAAATTTGAAGCAACAGGGTAGCAAAGAAAGAAATGGAAGATATTTGGCGAATGTTTTCTGTCTCCATAATGCCGTGTTTTCCGTCAACTATATTTATATTGCCCGATGTTTCCTTTTCCTCCCTTCTTCCACGGTGCTGTCATTCTTGTCGGCGGAACGAATAGCCCGCTACCCGCTTACACCCCCTTCCGGGGGAGAACGACGACTTCGGGTGTTTCCGTGAGCGCTCGGGTGAGGTCGGCCGGAGACTCGGTCGGCCCCCCCACCCGAGCCTACGTAGACAAGCGAAGGTCTCTGCGCGCCACCATCGCACCCCAAGCAGCCGGCGACGCGGGTTGCCTAGCTTTCAGGCGCGCAGGAGGCGATACTCGGTCCCAGCGCCGTTACTTACATATCCGGTACGCTTTAGGGATATTTACAGCGCCAAATTTCCCGCCCCTGTTTCCTCCACGCGCGTCGCGCGCTGTCCGCGACGCGGCTTTTTTGTTTTCCGGCTCCACCAAGCGAGCGTGCACGCGATGTTGTGAACAGATCGATGTGCTACGTCGCGTGTTGATGTCGCGTTTTTTATTTCCGACTTGGCAGAACGTGGTTTCGCCGGATGGGAATGATTTGACGTGACGCGTGCGTGAGCCTAGGGTTTGTATCTTGCAAAAAACATGACGAGTGATCTTCGTAATTGAACATTTCTTTCACTTCGGCCGAGAAAGCGGGCACCTTTAACACCGCATCAGCAAAAAAAAGAAAGCAGCTATGAATAGAATGGGTGAGTTACGAATTGCATGATATATTATTAATGTGCACTTTATTTACTTGGTGGCTTTGAAAGAAAAGAATACTAATTTTCAGGAATTCTGATTTATTGTTCAGCTAACATATTCAAATTTCGTGTTCACAATTCCAACTTTGGTGAATTTATTTCGAATAAGATTGTATTTCGGAGTATAGTTCCTTTATTTGTATCGCTGTGGTATTATATTGCCTACACGATTTACTTGAAGAGATGATTTTTTTCACTCTTCAGTTTTCACTACTTCAGACACAGCGTGACTGAAGTTTGTGTTATCAGTAGACGGCTAATATTTCAAGTGTGTCTCATAAATACGCGTAAGATTTTTTTTTTATGTAAAAGGGAATATCTTTTCAAACGCGAAAATATTATAAAATCATTTTTTTCTCGTACCTTTGAAAGCATTCTTCTCTTGCTGTTAATATAAATAACATTAAATAAGTGTCTTTTCTCTTGCTGTATCGTTGCTTTCCAACGCATTTTTGTATATCATAATAATTTTACTGGACAACTCTTAGAATCTGTTTGTTTCACTGTTGCGTTGACGCGATGTAATTTCGCCTGAAATCTTTTTACTGTGGCTGGAATTCCTGCACTCGCGTCTGAAGGCTTATTTATATGCTTTAAGCCAATCGAGCGTGTACCATTTGCAATCGGTGCTTTCCTCGCGAGTTCTGGGCCACCATCGATAAAGTAATTTCTTTGGCGGTAATACTCCGCTTGCAGCACACAACGACGCATATACTCTCGCCCGAAGCAGCTACACTCGCATAATAGTGTGATCGACTGTGCTGACACAGAGGCGAACCCCCTTCCAGGTCCAAACACACACACACACGCGCGCGGTGGATTTAACCACGCAGGATTCAAAGCCCAGCAGTACTGGTTGGGGAAGGTGGGGTGAGGAGGGGGTGTTGTTTGAGGGAGTACTGAGGGGTAGAGCGGAAGGGGAAGAGAGGGGTAATAGAACTCATAATTCATTTGAACGCACGCTCCGTCGGTCGACAAGGAAAAGGAAGGCAGACTCCGGATAGCCACAGGAATAAAAAAGTAATTTCACCTCCCGCCGAACACAGCCACCCCCCCCCTTTTTTTTCTTCCTAAACAGCCCTCCAGCCTTCTTGTCGGGCGTGTGTTGTTTAATGTAACATCCCTCGTATGATGGAGAGGGGGCCAGGCATGTGCTGCCACCATTAGCGCCGAGATAACGATCTGTAGGCCAGGCCTACCCTCTAAGAAGAGCCGGCGTGGCCCCGTCTTGCTGCCATAATTCCAACGCGGGAATTTGTGGCCTGCCTTGTCGAGGGTGTAACACGTGGCCAAGCAAAAATAACATACAATGCTACCTCCCTGCGCTTCGGGAAGAACTGCCATCGAGGTGATTTTTTTTATAGCTTCTCCCAAGTGTGAAGTATCACACACTTAATATGTTTTGACACTGGAGTCGCACATTTCTTCGCAAAATTATTTTACTTTTAAACTTTGCCGTACCTGATATCTTACCCACTCGTTATATTCTTCATGAGCATGATTTTATTATATATATTTTTCCCGATTGTTCAACAGTCAGACGCATGAGCACGAACAATGCTATAATTTCCACAGTATTTCATGCTCGTGCATTCAGAAAACGTTGGTTCATGTTGCGGAGGAAGATTATTCGTAAGAATTACACAGCTTAATGTCGTAAAAATGTAATTTGCATGATTAATATGTATCATACAACAAATATGAAGGGGTTTAATAGATTGTTTCTACGACAATGACAGTCACCGATTTGAAATATACGCGAAAGAGAAAAAGATTTGTTTCTGGAGACAAGTAATATTAAATATGCATTTGATAAGCGGCGTTCAAACCTGCATTCTTCGTCGCCAAAAAGTTTGTCCTTCGACTATTTTACAGCCTTCTTTAATGTAACTTAAACTGTTTTGCTAAAACTGAATAATTACAAAATAATAATATTTTTCTAGGTATTTATAAAACTGTTTTTCTTATTAGCTTTAGTAATTAACCTATGTTTTACTAAACTCCTATGGTGTAGGAAAGCACAATAAAATGAAATTACTGCTAACAACTCGATTACGTATAGCTACGAAAGTTATCTTTATTAGCCCTTAAAAATTAACAGATATTTTATTGTTGTTTTCAATTACATTTCGCTGTGTTTAAAACAAGCTTTCTTCTGTTGCTAATTAATTTCCACATCATCTTTATTGTGCCTCTTAAATGTTTATCTTTATTGTGTGCGAAAGGTCCTTCTGTAATATTAGTGGAGCGTGATGAACTCACATAATCTGATAGTAAATATAATCTTTTTTTGTATGGATGTTTCATTAATGTTTTAGCAGTTGTTAGCGTACAGTGTCCTGCAAGTCTGCGCATCAGTTATTACATAGCCAGAATTATTTTAAATACCATTACCCTATCCATGCAATAACTTATACTTCTTACGAATGACTCTAGGGAGATGTTGAGGTTAACCACTGAAATAACACTAGATTATTGCTGAAACTACACGTGTGTCCTCAATCTAGCTATTGCTCGCACTAATCTGGCAAGTTACTAACTTTGCCTCGAAGCAAGTTAGTCCAGCTATATGTAGATAAATAAACAATACGATGGCAGTCAAAGTAATCAGCCTACTTTTAATTATAGAACTGATTCAAACAATGTTTCATAACTGCTCAGACTATCGTATGTTGCACATACAAATTAGCGTATTTGAGATAAAACTACTAACGTTGTGAGTTGTGGTGTGAGTGGGTCATTTTTATTTCGGAAATAGCTATGAACGAGATTTACATTCATTTATTAAATGTATCAGAATAATCCCATTTCAGTTGAATGAACATAGTTTATATTTATGTTCCTCAAATTTTCCTCGCGGTTTAAATTATACAATATATTATGAATTTTTGTTGCATATGTTAAAACAGATAAAATTGTACGTAGTAACTAATTATTAACAAGAAAAGTATCCTGCATGCTATACCAAATTAATTAATCCGGGTTTAAGCAAAGAAATGGTGGCTTTCAAATATTAAAATTAAGTACATTTCTACGAGCAGATTAAGCTAAATTATATTAAAAAGAAGGATATTTTAATATTTATAGAATACTTTTGTGTTTAAAGAAAAGGGATAGTTATTAGCAACGTTTGCTTTTGTGGAACATCCAAAATAGAAAATTCACGTACCAAATTGCCTAATTACGGGAGACGTAATTTAACGTCACATTCATTTATTTGTCCTATACAAATTTCGAATTACCGTTCAGGTGTGAATGTTAGTTTGTTTTTTCCCAATCTTTCTCTAATTCGTATTTTTCGAGAGAGATAGAGAGAGTATATATATATATATGCGTAAATAGGAAATTTTAAGTTCATATTTACGTATGAAATTCTAGCAAGGACACTTTTAACAAACTTTAAACATAATGTCAATAATGAATTTAAGACCGAAAGCCATTAATGTGATTTTTCGCATAGGCTATCCATGGTAAATTGAGCACTTTTGAAAGCCCTCTCATTTTGAATAATAATCAATTACTATAATTTATTTTAACCTTAGACACTGACTTCTGAGTGCTGTCAAATCTACACACTGTGTTTATTACATATGGTGATATTTATTTTAAAAAGTAGTTAGAATACAAAAATAATGGCTGAAATAAAAAAAGTAACTACGGCTTCAAAAGTGCTCACTTTACCGTGAACAGCTTATAGGAGCTTCGATGCGGGTATGTTAACGTGGCGCTTCTAGTACCCGCGCGCCTCTAGGCTTCGCACACAGAAGTTACTAGATGAAGCTACGACTTTTAGGACGCGGCTAACATCCTTGCTCGTCTCGACTGCACGGTGAGCTGATGGACAGCCGTCACTTGCCCAGGCAGCTAAGGCTCTGGCTAAGTGCCCGAACCTCCTCGTATCTCCCCTTCCAGCACACGTGCATTAGCGTATCACGTCCGGCTGGGTCTTTGACCGGCAATGCCTGCTTATGCCCAAGAGCTAGCAGCTCTCAAAATAACTTTCTCTATCAACCGGATAGCCAGGCTTTGACTGCTCTATGAGACAGCGTTGGGCCATACGCGCTCGCCGCCTCAAGTGTATTCGTCACTGCACGCATATTTCTACTTCAGTTCCACAAAACAACATACGCCTCGAGTCTCCGTGGCTGTCACAGTTCACTTATTAACTGGCTCGGGATCGCAGATACGTCCAGCAAGGTCTGTAACAGACCTTAGGAAATGTTTGTACTATACTAAGCCGTATCCACAAGCTTCAGCAAAATGGCGGACACTGAACTACGTAAAACCGTATTGATGCAAAAACTATGGGTGCAAAAAGAAATGTATTGCAAGTTTGAATAACGTAAAACACTTAAAACAACTCAAATAATCATAATTAAAAGGCAAGTTCAATAAAACGTGACCGTATAATTAATTATTTATTAGTGATTCCTAGCTAAACATAACTCTTAAATCGACTCTCAATACCCGTTGTTAAGAGGCGTCCCAATCTCTTAACTCAACAACTGAAATCTTTAAAAAAAAAAAAAAGTACCAAATCTTCTTAGCCGTACAACTTAAATACTATTTTGTATGTACTTGCGTCTATATTTACAGTAAAAATATGCGTTAATATCGCAAGTCATGTTATTCTCGTGGTTAATGGCGTGGGCCAGTAATACAAGGGGTGTTACTAAAAAAGGTATTTTTATTTACTCTTCTTAATTATGTCAATTGTAATACAAGGCTACCATTTGTAATATCACAAAGAAATGTTTTGCAGATTTTACCAGAAAACTCTGTGTAGTTTTACAAAGGATTTTCTTGGCAACTGTGTTTCCAAGGATGTTTCTTGTAAAAGTACAAAAAAATTTTTAGAGTGTAATTTGCAAAACTTTATATTCGCTAGCCGTAAGAACATATTCGTTCCTAAAATATTCTACAGTCTATTGTTCAAGCTACGTGTGTCTACAGTGCACAGTTTAAGCAGCAGTGACTTAAATTATGTAAAGTCGTCATTTGTTAGAAATAACACTTCTTCATGACTGAGAATGGCGATTTTAGACTGCTGCATCTGAAAATATATACTTACGAAACGAGGCAACGCGTTAATGAATTTTTGCATTTTCGTAAACTAAGCCAGAGAAAATACTAGCCAAGATATATCCATGAGGTGTTACAAGACAATTATTACAAATAAAAAATGCGGTAAAAAATTTTTTTCACATTTAGTTAATAATGAAAGAAAAAAAAGAACTTTATTAACGGAAGATTTGATGTAGTCGTTAGCTTCGACAGCTAGTCCCTACGCATATAACTTATGTTAGAAAGAGATTACAACATTCTCAAGTGCAAAATAAACGCGAAACTTTTTAAAGCAGGTACAGACAGATATATTTTGCGACGCTCGGAATGATAAAAACTTATATAAATTGCAACTAACTTGGCGTCTCGTCGCCTGTTTAAAATAGTTCTGTTAATTTCGAACATTTTATCATTGTGCACGCAAGAGTTAAATGTTTGTTTGATACACTAGGTCGTTCTGGTGTTATTTTTCTCGTTTCCCTTGTGGTAACTGAATTTATTCGTTAAAGTAGTTCTATAAGAGTAATAAACAACGAATCTTGATTTGGTTTAATTGAAGTGTATTTTGTTACGAATGCCATTTCCTTTGCTCTCTGTGTCATACAATAAATATGTGTATTTTTGTATATCCAAAGTAATGGTTCTTTCAGTCGCTTACCTCTAAAGAACAGCCGTCCCAAACTAACTAGTGTATATTTACTTACAATCTGCGGTCTCGTAAAAGTCACCAAGGTGAACGAATTTTCTACTTTGTAGACAGCTGCCTTTTAACATTGTTAAAGAGTTCCCGTGAATAAAATGATACTGTCGACCCGGAAAAAGAGAGATAGTTTCAAGTTGTACGGCGAAATGCCAGTCGAGTCGCTTGCCCATAGAGACGATTCAATGTTAAACTGTGCCGGGCAGTGTTGGTGCTTATGTTTCTTATCCACTCACGCAAATACACCTTCCACTCTGTGGATTCGAAGTAATTAGCACTAACATTGCCACCTTTCTTATGCATTAAAAAAAAATATACATATATGTATAGAATGTTTCATAACATATGCGACCCACTTCGCTGGTCGACACGAGACACTTCACTAGTGAACAAAGTTTATGTAAACATTTGGCCTATTTGACGTTGTTTACTAGCTCGTGCCACACACTTGACACCTCTTGAATTCCAGTTTGTACTACTGAGCATATCAGCTGATACTGCGTATACTGTGAATTGAACATGATAGCGAATTATTCAAATAAGGATATGTCAGACCTTTTGATTCACGGGCTCGCGGGATGAAATTCAGTAGTAGCAAAACGTCTCTATGCAGATCGTTTCCCATATAGACAGACATCTTCCAGGCAAGGGAACCTGCCATCGATTGCATGAACTCCTACAATATACCTGTATTATTCGTCACTCACGACCCCCACAACAGTTCAGTGTAGGTGTGTGGTCAGGGATTCTTAGCGACAATCTAATCGGGCACCGCCAAGTTTTAGCGGAATAATAAGACATTTCTTGAACGTAAGATTTCCGTACAAATGGATAGGTCGTGCGTGCAGAACATATTTCCTGGCCTGTGCATTCCCCAGACTTAAAATCTATGGATTTATATATGTGTGTGTGTGGCAACTTGAAAACAATTGTGTACAACACCTCTCAACATTTAAAAAGTTGGTATCCAAGAATGATACCAACTTCTCGACAAACACCTGGTAAATTTTTTTGAGAATACTACGCGACTGTCTTCGATGCGACTATTGAAGGCGTGCATTCAAGTTGAAGGTGGTTATGTTGAGCACCTTATTTAACAATAAGCAGCACCACGTTATTGCAGCACAAACAGGATGATAATTCGGAAACGAGGTAAAATAGGCCACGTGTTTATATGGAAGTTTTCCATTACTTATGTGCTTCCTGACCATCGGTGAACTGGATCCAATGTTATTAAATATTCTGTATTTTATTAGGCACATGTGCAAAGTAAGAAATGAGATGTTTCAACCGTATACACCCATCATATTGAAGTGTACATAACTCTGCGACTAGAACAATTCACACACACACAAATATAAGCATAGATTTTTTTCACTTTAGCTAAACATTGTGTATATTATACATGCGAATGAAAGAATATGAACGAGTTTCATTGCTTAAAAGCTTGCCAAATGCATTTCGCCAACCGCATAAATCCATATTCAAAGCTAATGCTGTTATTCGTCTAGAAAATAAATACTATATATATACATGTTTGTATTTTAGTAAACAATTGGTTGCTTTTGTTCTGAAGCAGTTTTCCAAAATAAATCCTATCATGGAATGGTTTCATCACAATCAGCAAGCTGAAAAATTCACGCTCTAATCGTATGTCCGTCTAGAATTCGCAGTG
The DNA here is from genome assembly GCA_029891345.1 of Dryococelus australis. Taxonomy (NCBI): domain Eukaryota; kingdom Metazoa; phylum Arthropoda; class Insecta; order Phasmatodea; family Phasmatidae; genus Dryococelus; species Dryococelus australis. The sequence continues at coordinate 63,094,328 of CM057003.1, read as the reverse complement.
GAGTACAAACCCCAGCCAGTGCCTTTTGTTCAGTAGCGTCACCCTCAATATGAAGCCATTTCCCTTGCGATTAAACTGAAAACTATTCGGTCACACCATCGTGATCGTATAATTGCTCAAGGAGTGTCAGTAACAAGTGATCCAGTGGAAAAAGACAGTTGCAAAAGTAGACGGGTTAAACGAATAACCTGCCATCGAATGATAACACGAAACTTGCCGGGCTCTAACTATTAACCTTACATTCACCTTTATTCTTTAAAGTTCATTATGGAACTAACGCTTACGCCTGATTTCGTAGAACGCATTTCAAATGAGGCTCAGTTCATATTTTTATAATGTTACAAAGGTAATTACTGGCTTTCGATTACATTCACTGCTATAACCGAAAGGTAATTGGTCTTAAAGAAGTAAAGAGGGTGTTTTCAAGTTCCGTAATTCCACTGGATTGCTGTAATGACCTCATAAACTACATGCTATACACATCAGTACCTAAAGTTCCGTTGAAATTTGTGTATTTTGGGGGTAAAGTCTATCTCTTAAAAGCACAGAATAATTTGAGTAAACAAATTGATAAGCAGTAGAAAGTAAATGATAGAGTCTGCCTATATTATTTGTCTGGTCTTAACCAATGAAACACATCAGTCACGTGATATATTTGATAGTTGTAATGCGAGGTTCTTCGTTATTATGTTACGTTACAATTACACATATGAAACCACGTGAACTGGAGACCCTGCGTACGTAATAGGGGACATGGCTCCTTCGGTAATTGTGCAATAACTACATACCGGAGCCAATTCTATGGAGTCTTTCATAATAAATGATCTCTCTGTTGTTTCCGTGCAGTTCGAAAGCTTTTCGTAGTCTGTTATTGACTGGCCCGTTAAGCACCGTCTGAGAATTTCCAAACAATGGAGTTGAAATCGATACGGCGGCCGATTCTCGGGCCATGTATATTTCACTGCACTCGACATGCAATCATCAGCTGCTCAACGACTGTCTTGTCATTCATCCGTGTTCGCTGGCATTACGAACCACTCGGGTCGCATTTCTGCTTCGTCTCTGGCCGAACCGACCAACACGCGAAGCCTAGAGGGCATACTGTGGCCTCATCAGCCTCGGATAATGTTGCGGACAAACATTTCCCTCCCGGTTATTACGCCATTCTGCTGGCAGTTTACGTTGGCTAGACTGTTACACTGGCATTTTACAGTCCTCTACACGTACTTCCAGCTGTGGGAAAGTTCGGTAATACCATCATCTGGCAGATATCAAACAGGCGGTTTAACTTGCTACCTTGGTCATTTCCCCAACGACGTTTTAAAAAATACATCTTCACTATTTATTCCTAAGACTGGACGAACTATACATACAGCAGGTCATTTAATAAAAAATGTGAACCTTTTACGAATAAAAAATATACACTCTCGGAAAATAATTTTGATTGATTGTTCTCGCAGCTCACCAGATGTAATAGTAGTGTTATTGAAATGCTTGTAAACACTGAGGTAAGAATCAAAATTTTTAACACCGAACAAAGGTGTAGTATTGAGGTAGGGTGTTTGATTTGTTAAAAAGTTAAACTAGGAGAAAATTAATAACCTTGACTTTGCAATTTTAAAATATTTGTTATTCAAATTATTTTTCTCAATCAAAGCATAGTATATGAATCAGCATTTAGCATGAAAATAACGTAAAAAGGATTGTCTACTTGTTTACAATGGCATTAGTAGGAACGAAATTTAGATTTTAATAAAATCATCTACAACGACGATCATATTTTCTAAACTAAACATAAATATCTTAAATAATGGATTAATGTGACAAAATGTAATTGCATAAGAAATATAATTCTTTCTTTAAAGGAGTGTCCACTGGTTATAGTCGGTTGTTGCGGCATTTTTGAAATACCTCTAATCACATTACTATAGCAAAGAGTAGTTTTATGAAATTACATTAAAATAATTTTATATATTATTGGCTCCTGTCTAGTTATATTTACCAATCGCATCTGGTAATGCAGTATCCCGTCCGAATTTATAATCCAAGGTCGTAGGTTCTCTCGTGTTAGCTTTTCTATAAATCAGGTGATATTTTATCAAAATTTCGTACAATAGTTACTTAGGAGGTAGGCCCTACTTACGGTACCTATAATATCTTCGTTAAATTAATAACGTTACAAGTCTCGCCACATAAACAATTAAGATTTTATATGACGCGGCCTGTAAACTTTATACGCTCAAGTCGTTGCTGTGATAAGACTTGAAAAAACGTTTCTCGCTTCAGTTTAAAAGGGATTTTGTTTCACGTTTCAATTAAATTTACGCAACGACTTGTGTTTTAAAAGTCGCGTCGAAATTTTTAACACGTTGGAGCATTGATAAAGGTTTCCTAAAATTTATTAACTTTTCATATTATAATTTTTTTTGTTATTTACAAATTTTGGTACTGACATGAATATGTAAGTTATTGCATTGCGTGGTAATTACAGTGAACACTTTTGAAATCAACCTTAGAAAAAACTCACTGCCCCTGCCAGCATAAATTTACACTGGCCCACTGAGTGACATGCGCCCAGTAAAGTTGGCAACGAGGGTTGGAAAGTAGTTCAATATCTTAACGTCGAATAAAAAGTGTTAGGTAACCATTTGTGATAACTTAAATTATTTCGTTCGTTTTCTGTTTTTTATAATGCATCGAAGTGTAAAAAATAGCATAATTTGTAAAATATTTACTTTTATAATAATTTCACCGTTTCGCTTGACCAACTAATGAATAAAGCGATGAGGCCCATTGCAATGCTAATTTTGCTGAAGACGGAAGAATAAACAACGTGCACACAAGTAGATCTTAAGCAGGTCTTTCAAAAGGGCTCATTGTACCGTGAACAGCCTATATTAATCGATACCATCGTGCTGTGCCGAAATTCCCGAATTGAAATATGAGAACAAAAATACCAGCGATTGCAAAAATAATCACTATTTAGTAACCAGCATTTCTGCTGGCACATGAAACGCGCGTTCGTGCAGCTGACCTACATTCGAGTGGTTATTGTATTATGTTGGCGATTAAGAAACACGTCCAGATATCAGCTCGATGAATCATTACCGCTCACTGAAATAGAAGAGCGAGCGAGGAGCGAGTAGCCAGTGCCAAGTCACGCGAGGCAGGCCGGCTTGATGCGAGGCTCGCTTAGGCGATAACTATCAGGCGAGGTGCGAGAGCGCTTCTGGCCAGGCGGATATTTCCCCCGCCATTAAGCAATTAATAATCACTCATGTGGGTTCCAAATATATTTCACCGATTATAACCTACCAAACGAACCTAAACGTTGCAGCTTCAGTACAATTCGCACAATAAATATCGGTGGTTGGAGTTATAATTATTTTTGTTATATTCGCGGGGCAGTGTCTCTATTCCAATGCTTAAGGGGCGTTAAAAGCAGTATGTTTACCTGATTTTCGATGTAAGTCATTTTCCAAAGAGTTGATTGAAATATTTGGTTTGACGAGACGTAAGTAATAATTTTCAACGCCTTTTTATGTTGTTGGATTTTCACTGCCTTCATTATTCTCGAAGCACTGATGGAAGAAACTAAAGGAATTTTGTTTTTTATCTTCAATCAGAGCTCCGAGAATAACGAACGCAGGGAATTTTTAACCACGTAATAAGATGCTCGAAATTATTATTTACGACTTGTCAAACCAATAATTTCGAAAAAATCTCCTGTAAAACAAATTGTGACAAAAATTATATAAATATACGATTTTCGTGCACCATTATCCTTAAGAGACCCGCCCACCTGGCGCTAGGATTGCGTTTCAGAGTGTTTAAAATACGTTCTTTTTTTCCCCACGAAACTATTAAACTTGCGTTCAAAATGCTGGTCTATGAAAAGAACACACTTTTCAGATGAAATCTTTCGAGTACTTTCAAGACATTGTTAACACTATTTCAGAACTCTCCAATATGGCTTAAACCGTTTTATACGAAGCGCTATATCTGGAGCCACACGGGTCAGGCATACACAAAAATACTCAGAGGACGTGCAGTGAAACTTGCTACAGAATTTCCACGAGTAAAATTACAACGCCACGGCTTAAGGCCCCATCAAGATCAAGCAGTACAACGTGACTACTGTACAGTATAGTACAGAGCCAGGCACTTAGTGGCGATGGTGCACTTATTGCTCGTGACAGTCTAGTACTTATCGCTCCCACGTACCTTGTCTTCAAACGCGGAAAATAGCTCTGTCTAGGCGGTCCCCGTGAATGTAGGCCTACATTTACCACAGCTATAATGTATTAACGCAATAGTATAATGAAAATCTTTTTTATGCAACAATGAAGGAAATTTTGATATTGTATGAATACTACCTACGACATATATTGAGAATATAAAATCTTATTCTGTATATATGATATAACTCAAGCTTACATCTGTACAAATTGATTTTGACGTTGATGGTGAATTTATTCATCACCACAGGATATTAGGAACTGCTTCAATTAAAACTTTTTCTAGTTATTATATCTGATGTAAGGCACAAACATCAGGTTGTTCGGATTCCTACTTACAGGAGTGTAGCTCCACGAGGTCAAGGTGTGTAATATGGCGGCGAGTTCGGTCACCGGAACTTGACAAAAATTGAGGCGTCGGTAGCAGGAATCGAACCCGGATCCCGGTTGTGTAAAGCAACAACTGTATGTTTGAAGTTACGAGTTTGGTCCGATTTACGAATATGGGTTGACTAATAATACTAACACAAATATGCACCCATATGCAACCGTGACTCGATCCCAGGACCCCTCGAGCCATAATCTTCATTGCTCACAGAGGTTGGCACTACACTACTGAGGTGGTGTGTGGCGCGCGTATAAACAGGAAGAGAGTTACACACGCATAGAATTAACAATAGATATAGATATAGAGAGATACATATATACATACAGGAAGATATAGGTACCTATATAAGGAAAATATGAAACAAATTGCTTAAGGTTGGCAATCACGAAATGGCAATTTGACTTTTATTTATATAAAACACTTTTCTAGTCCACAGCGAAATTGACAAGAGTACTGAATAACAACATAATGTGTAAACATGTAAGTCATATAGAAGTTTACTTGGAAAACCTGGCAATATTATACTACGGAGTGCATCTGGTTTACTCATGTACTGCAGTCGGTATGTAAAGTGGTGCCACACCTAAAGCTTATATGAATAATGTTGGGAAAAACAACATAATGATAAAAATATTATCTAAAAAATAAAATAATAATTAGTATCAATCTTTACACCACAATATTCTAAATAAACTTCAATCTAGAACACCACATATTTAGACACACTTATGCCGTCTGAGCCTCGATTGAACCGCAGGTAACGAGCTAGGAAAATATATTGATTTTTTAATCATATCTAATGTCTTCATCAATGTAAAACGTTACTAACTATTATAAGTAAAACTTTGTGGGGCAAAATTTCGTGGCTACCTCTTTCCACTTAATTTCCACCCAGGATTTACGTGGGACTGATTTCGGGATACTCTTTACACAGATTGTTATGTACGCATATTAGTGTAATCAGTAAAGAATGCTTACAGACGTTTTATTTAATTATTTGACTTGTGAGGGCGTCTGATCTTTACTTTACAGTTGTTGGTAGTCTTGTAATAACTCCTCTTTGGTACTCAAGAACACTCCACGACGCAGTTCGGGAAAAACATTGAAGAGGATAGTACAGATGGCTCACAAGAAGATGAAGTGGTCACGATGGGAAAGCACTCATGTGGCTTGGTGGCCAACATTCCAAGGGTTTTACCACACTTAAGTTGGCAGCAGTTGGTGGATGGAAAATTGTTCTGCCCACGACAACTTCAAGCTGAATTTAAAAAAGTAAAATTATGAATTATAAATTATACAGTATCCGCAGTTATCGCACACGTCTTGTGGATTTACGATTCACAATCCACGTGTTATTTGTTAATGCCAATGGAAAATTGTTACAAGCCTTTCCAGTTTGCTTTTGGTTAATAAAACTATTCCTAACCTTACCTCATAGGAGACAACCATATATGAGATCATCGTCTTTAAAAAGACAGTTTCAATCATGGAAGCTTATTAACGAGAACCTTATTTACTTATATATTCCTTGACATGCGCATTCTAATACTGTTTAATATTTTTGGTGCTTACATTACTGTAAATAATAGTTTCCCCGCCAACAAAACAAACTGCTGATTGGTCACTGCCACACGACTTTAACTATATATATATATATATATATATAACAAGACGATTTATTTTAACTCTTAAGTAAAAAACCTATCTACATCACGACCTGCTAATTTCCATTATGACTCAACATGTTATATAAATGAGTTCTTCTGCACACGCTATAATTTCGAGGCTCGATTACATTCGACTATTTGTTATTTTTGTAATGACTGTTTTATAACTGGTTCAACAGTGCAACATAGGGTTCTTAGTGACCACCAGACCACACTGTCACATGCATTAAACTCGCCACCAACTCCACAACCGTGACATCCATGATGAAATAAATCGGAAGCGAATAAAAAAAGACGGGAAAAATTTATTCAGTAGCAGTATTTGATAGTTTAATAGGGTAACTTTTAGAAAGTAACAACACTTAAGTTTCCTTTTTTTACTTTTAACTACCGGGCACTCCTATCTTTCTCTTCCGCCCCAAGAAAATTCTATACCCAGTTTTGAAAATCAATAACTTTACAAAATTTAAGCAAAAATTACATTAAAATATTTAAGAATTATAATTCCCCAATTTACTTTAAAACATTATAAAATTTAGGGGTTACGATAATGTGCCGTTGCAAAACACATAGTTACAGAAATGTAAGCAATAATTTAACTTGCAGAAGTTTCCCCAATTTACAATTTACTATTTACATGACTCGAGCGAGACCAAAACCCCTAGGTGTGGACTGCCCCCCGAGTGTCCGTTATCATTTAGTTTGCCAGGGTACTAGAGAGAAGTTTTCGGAATCGCCGTCCACCTCAAAGATGTGGAGAACACCCTCGAAACGGAAGCATATCTTTGTCTAGTCCAATTCAAAAGCAGTGCTGACGTCACAAGGTGACCCTGCTCTCGGTCACCACCAGGTAGAAGGAAACGCCGCGCGCTCAGTATAGTTCCGACCTCTTTCGAAAGCCACCAAGCACCCGTGTAGAGAAGTCTAATACTTCCTCGGCTGCCGTCAACGGGCAACGTCTTCGAAAAGTACCCATGATCGGAGTGAGTAGGCGGTAACTCAGTTACAACTGGGACTCCGAAGAAAGTCATTTGTTTAGCGCGATGCTGCTATGTGACGAGCAAAGTTGTAATCTGCGACTTTGCACGACATTTTGTAGAAGCTACCATCAAACTGAATACATTAAATATAATATTAAAAAACGCACGTGGAAATTTTTTCATGGTTACGTTTCCATTCAAGTATATCACATTATAAAGTGTTATAGGAATTAAATTCACACCTACGTAGAATGTAAAAAATACGTGTAAATTTGCACATACAAATTTTTGATAATTTTACATTTTATATGTGTAATTTGTAAAAACAATTACAGTGCGTGTAGTTTTACACAAACTTTCTTAATAATGCAGAGAGTGCTACAATTATTTGGTGAAAATATACGAATGTGTGGCTTAATAACACAATGTTGATGTTAATTTACACATTTTGAAGTATGCGTAAAAATACACCTACTCACTGTATTAAACTTAAGTTATATAATTTTACTGCTACATATTCATTGTATAAATACCCAATATTAGTAGACTCTATAGTTGTACATCTTCAATTGTGCAATTTTACAATGACCGTGTGTGTGCGTAAACTTGCATTACATTCTGGAGTATCTTTAAGCGTATATTTACACATACAAATTTGCGAATATTTTACATTATATGTGTAATTTTGTAAAACGAGTACAGTATTTGTGATTTTACACCAATGTGCCTGTGAATGCAAATGTAACTACAAGTGTTTGTTTAACACATGCGATCTGGCGGTAGACAATAAAACTACTTTGAACTCCTTTTTGTGTGTTCAGAAGTAAATCTCAACTCCCGCTGGTGGAATATGCTGGCTTTTGTACATAACTAAGTATTCATTATTACTACCAAAATTTCAGACGGTTTAATAATTTAATATGAACATTAGGCTATAAAATTACACTCTCACAATATGTGAATTAACATGACACAGTTAAAGAACATATGCCTAGGGCAAAACTGCTTACTCCAACAGCGAAAAATGTACAGAAATAGTGTAATTTCAATAACAGTGAATCTGTGATTTTACTATCTTGTTAGTGAACAAATACACATACATACACAATAGTGAAATTACAATTGCGATGTCTGTGTAATTTTACTTACCGTGGAGATAAAATACACGAACTTTGCAGTTTATTTTCTGCTACATAGTAGTAGTAATTGTACACCGTTGTAAAATAAGTTGTACAAAGTTTACTAACTTCTAGGCTAAATTTACTTGGACGTAGAGTGAAATATCATTGACACATGTAGGTGTAAAATTACACTGACATCAGTGGAGACACTGCTGCCACATTCATTTAGTGTAAAATTACACAATTTTTTTGCAGTGTAAGCTATATAGCTACGTATATATTCATTTGACTATGTGAGTTCATTATATATATATATATGTACATACACATATGTATACCATATTAACCCATCTTTCTTTCTTATCCCATATTATAGTCCAAAATAAATATGTTGGCGATTTACGATTTGGTATGCTATTATTTAGTAAGTTTCGTTACGTACTAACATCTAAATACTAAACCACCAAAGGAACCACGGTAGTGTAGTGGTTTGACTACTCGCCTCCCACCTAGGCGAACCGGGTTCGAATCCCGGTGGGTTCTCTCCCGCATGTGGGAATCGTAGCGGACGATGCCGTTGATCGGCGGATTTTCCCGGGGATCTCATGTTTCCCCACTCCTTCATTTCGGCGTTGACCTATTCTCACCTCGCTTCACCCTCATCGGCTCTCAAGACCTCGATGTTAAATGCCACCCAAATCTCTTCACTCCCTCAGTCGCTAAACTATCAAATATTTAATAATATTAGTATACTGAATAGAAACAAGTAACGATTCAGTAAATTTAAAAAAAATTGGGTTTGGTGGTGTTGGGGAAAAGGCTGTTTGTTTTGCGTACATACGTCTACGTTGACGCGCTCGGACGCCTTGATGTTTATTTTACGTTCCCGGCACCGCTTCGCTGGTTCATATCGGGTTTTATGGGTATCACTGGATTGCTTTTGAGATGATCTTTCCAACCGTAAACAATTTCCGTATTTCGACTTGGCTTTTCGATGATTATGTGCCGAAATTGTGTTAAGTTTTCTTAATTGTTGGCATTAAACGCATGCAATTTCACCATAGCCACGCCACACAAATGTTTTTTGTACACGCAATCGATTGAGCTTTACGAGAGCTGTTTGATTGAAACTCAAACGAGCGTCGTGGCTTCTCCCTGTCAAAAGTTATACTACGCGGAAGTTATGAGACGCGGCGAAACGAACTCAAAATTGCGACGTCCCCCCCCCCCCTTAGCTTAGCTTATTGGCGCGCGATGCTTCGGAGTCCTCACTCAACGTAACATAGTCTTTGATCTTTTGGCAATCGAGCGGTTTAATTGAATTTTGTATATAGACGATAGATTCGGAGCAGCAATGCCAAACTATATCCCCCGATTTTGTTTTCATCGGATTTTCTGGATTGCCTCCCACTATGGTTGCAAATTTAAAGAAGTATTCACGTCGAAATGGAATTAAACTGCCATTTGGAACACCACCTAAAGTTAAAGATTTCAATTGTGAAGCCACCTTCAGGGTCGCTGGGATTCATTACGGACTCCACAGTTGGCAGCCCGTCCGGCGATGCCCTCTCGGCAGCAGATGGCCAGAAGATCTGCATCACGGACTGGAGTGGAATAAGAGGGGCGATGTACGTAAGTGCCTTCTGCACTTGGCCGGACGAAACTGCATCGCTCTCACGAAACAAGGCGAGCTGGGCGTGCTTTAAATACCGACTCCACTCAGCAACTTATGAACTAGCCAGCATGTTCTGTAGTCTCTCGCGCGTCTTGCAGCACCACACATGACGTCAACTGGAGAGGTTTTGTAGTTGGTCGCGGGGATACTTTGGGCCTTTCCGCTGCAATCTACATTATTTATGGCAGTGGAGTGGCGACTCTTAACAACGAGTTCTTGAGAGGCGATGAGGGTGAAGCGAGGTGGAAATGGAGCGGCGCTGAAATTCAAGGGCGGGGAAACCAGAATATCCCCGAGAAAACCCGCCGACCAGCAACATGGTCCAGCACGGCTCCACGTGGGAAAATCCTGCAGCAACCCCGCCGGGAATCGAACTTGGTTCGCCGTGATGGGGAAGCGAGCGCGCTAACCGCTACGCCAACCACGACCCCTACTTTGTATTACCTGTGACTATAAACATTAATCACCACTGGCTGAAAGAGCTTCATGATTGCCATGTTAATAAATATTCGAGTTTGAAAAGCTACGAAATTAAAGACCTCTAACAGAGTTAATCTTAAGGCCAAGGATCTTATGTTATAAGTAGCATAGGACTTGCCTGTAACTTAGGCGCGCGAAGTAGTAAATCGCTAGCAATTTGTTTATAATGGGTGTTTGTTTATTGGTATTGTCTAATAAACCTATAGCATGGCCTACTTTCGAAGCACTTGTACTTCAGGACTAAGTTCGAATTACACTTCGCGCCAATTAGCGCATTATTGCCGATGACGTTCCCCAACCCCTTGTGATGTACGCTTAAAATTTGGGGGTGTTCCTATCCTACTTCCTGTAACTAACATGCAACAGTTTTGACATGAAACTGTCAAATGAAGCGCATAGACCGGGTTTCCATATACCAAATTAATACTAATGATTTCTCAATCATGCTTAAAAATTCGTAACTTTATCAGGAATCCACTCTATAATTTTCCTGCTTGTTTGTCACTGCCGTCGTCTTACACATTTGTTAATGTTTAACTTGTCCATACTTTTCGTTCAACAGTTTATTCCTTCTTGTAGGTGTTTCAGGAAATGGTAGGAAATGCCTTTCCTTCCTAGTTCTCGCTGTATTTTTTTCTACTGTTTGTATTTATTTTTTTAGGTGTCCGTGTGTTCGTGATTTTGTATACATGAACACGATCCATTTAAATTTCCATATAGGCTGTTCACGGCAAAATTAGCACTTTTGAAATCCCTGCGTAAGATCTACTTGTATGCACGTTGTGTATTCTTCCGCCTTATGGAAAATAACATTGTCATGGGCTCGTCACTCTATTCACGCGTCGATCGAGTTCAAGTATGAAATTATTACAAAAGAAAATGTTTTGGAAATCTCCTCAGTTTTACATTTCGATGCACTAATAACCAGAAATTGAAAGAAATAATTGGTCATAAATGGTTACCTGACACTTTTTATTCAACGTTAAAATATGGAACTACTTTACATTCATCGTTGCCAACTTTACTTTGCGCATGTCACTTAGTTCATCCGTTAAAATGTATGCAAGTAGGGATAGTGACTCTTTTCTAAGGTTGATTTCAAAAGTGCTCACTTTGTTCGTGAAAAGCCTTTGGTAATAAATACCACAGTTATTGTTTCAGTGTTCTGTTAGAGTACAAGCATTTATGAGCAAATATTTTTTTTGGCGTGATTACGTCGTTACAATCAGACCGATACACCAGATGGAAAAGGCGGCGTAACGTTTATGCAGGGTGATCCATCCTGACTCGATAACTTGGTGATTAACGCCACTAGTGAAATAAATGTGGCCTAGTAGGATCGCGGATCTGCGATACGAGCACGACCTTGGTGTTTCACCGCGCATGCGCGAGGCCCCGCGGCAACCGGCAGCAAATTCTGGGCGTAGGTGACAATTTCTGGGCAGTAGGCTACATGTCGCGACTTCGATGTGCTGGCATGCGGATGCTGATGCCAAACGAAATATCTCGTCTATATTTGTCGATTCAGGTCACGAGAGCTAGTGTGACCATTTCGTTACGTCCATTTAGTTCCCATGCCTCGATGGAAATATCATGTCCCGTGTACACCAGAGCAAACAGGGGCGAGCACGTGCGAGTATCAGCGAAAGGAACATTTTCACAGGTGTGAACTGTACGCGAGGTTGAGATTAATTATACTCAGGTTAAGCCCCTGTCCCACTGTCTAAATTTTCCGTCAAACTGCGTCCAATATGTTTGGTAAAATAAAGTTGGATATTTATGACGTCGTCGAAACGTCATAACCACCGCCATATTTGCCTGAGAAAGTTGGATGGCTCCAGTTTCCATCAAACATTTTAAGATTGGACTGGTTATAAAATGTTTTTGATGTTTGAGTGTCTCAACCAATCAGAATAATGCATGACAAAAAAAGGATGTCAAGAAACTTAAAAATAACGCGAACAATTGCTGGAGACGAACTAGGTTATGAAGACAATTAATTAATTTAGAAGCTGTCTGGGCATGATTGCTATTTTAAGGGAATATTGCACATACAATTACGAACTCAGAGGCATTAAATTCCATTGTGCATCGCTGATAAATTCCATTGTGCATCTCTGATAAATAAAATTCGAATTTAGTAAAGAAGCAAAATTAAATTACAACATTTCTTACATTTCATCCTGTAATGTATTGCGTGGGATTACAAAAGTAGTATCTCACAATGAAAATAATATTTTATAATAATTCAAATTAGATTCGCACAGTAAAAAAAAAATTGACAGTGTGAAGCATTATCAAATACATTCAAGATTATTTGATCAAATTTGTGGGAAGGAAAAATTTGATGGCTGTATTTTGTCTTCAAATTCTATTCTCAGATATAGTTGAAGGCGAAAATTAGAGAGTTTCCCAGGGGCTTTAGGAACAAAATACGAGTTTTCTTATGGGGAGTTTGGTATAGGCGAAATTTCCACCGCCAGGTGCGCAGCGTTCTAAAGAGGTCACGTTTATTTAAGGGGGAAAATTAGGTGCCATATTTGCTTGTAAAGTGCGTGCTGAGCTATCTACCTGATACGAGGGCAGATATAAATGAAATTTCACGCACGCAGTTCACGAGTTTCCGGCTAGATAACACTATCTTCGTTTAATGGGACAGAAGCTGCCAAACGTAACAAAAAAAAAAAAAAGAGGTTTAGCACGGACGCTGTTGCCAGTTCTCCTCTTCAACACACTCCCGACCGGCGGAGGTGGTTTATATATATATATATATATATATATATATATATATATATATATATATATATATATATATATATATATATATGGCGAGAGCCGAGGAACCACCTCCGCCGGTCGGGAGTGTGTTGAAGAGGAGAACTGGCAACAGCGTCCGTGCTAAACCTCTTTTTTTTTTTTTTTGTTACGTTTGGCAGCTTCTGTCCCATTAAACGAAGATAGTGTTATCTAGCGGGAAACTCGTGAACTGCGTGCGTGAAATTTCATTTATATCTGCCCTCGTATCAGGTAGATAGCTCAGCACGCACTTTACAAGCAAATATGGCACCTAATTTTCCCCCTTAAATAAACGTGACCTCTTTAGAACGCTGCGCACCTGGCGGTGGAAATTTCGCCTATACCATATATATATATATATCGCTGGTCATTCATTTCTAGAAAACAAATATATTAGAATGACAATATGGGAAAGTAGCCGAAAAAACGCGATACACCTATGCCAGCGCTCCTAGCGGTCTGCGCTGTTCGTACGATAATAAGCTGTGCATTGAATGGGTAGTTTTGAGTAGTTTGGATGCGTTTTAATTCAATTTTTTTTGCTTTAGTTGCTAATTATTATTTTGGCAGGAAAGATTTATGAGGATTCTGGCTGCAATAATTACAACGTTGCGAACCACAGCAAGTCCTTTTTAAGATTTCGGTAAGTACACGAGCAGTAGTGGATAACATTTTCCGTTCGTATATTTATTGCAAATTTCATTCACACAAACCTTAATTTACTTAAATGCTGTTTTGTTGTTTACTAGGTGCAAGCAGTGGGTGCAGAAATGTAAGAGAGCAGACCTTGATGTAATGAAGAAAAAAGGGACTGGCGGTTTATACCTACACGAAAATAGTGTGTCCCAACCTTTTCAGAAAAGAGGATTTTCGCATCCCAAAATTGACCAGACCAAGAACGAAGTCACTTGAGTGTCGTAGCTGCTATTTATAATCTTGTACACTGAAAGGCCTTGCGAAGTTTGATAGCCCTTAACCTGAAAGGTCCAGGTTTGTTCTTATTGGAGCGACACGTTCGAAAAATAAAAGTAAACAATGTTTACAAATTCCACATTCGTATATTAAACTGGCTGAAGTCTCTTGTTAAAGTCTATATTTAGTTCAGCAAGTTGAGTTAGGTATATAATTGATTGATTGCTTCAGAAAAGTTGTTTACATAGGTATGTGTGCCGGTGATTGCTCGTACAATGTTTACATAATCAGTGTTCGTGTATTAAACTGGTTGGGGCCTCTTACGTGTTTGTATAGTTCAGCAAGTTGAGCTAGGGATAAAATTGATTAATTGTGTAAAAATAGTTTTTCCATATTTGTGTCGGTGAATGCTCGTACAATGTTTACATATTAGCTAAACATTATGCACCGAGCCAGAGTCCCAGCATCAGTAGGGTAATAAATACCCAAAACAATGATTCAAGGCGCGCCGGTAATTTATTTTAGGTGGTTACACATCAGCGAAACTGGGAGTTTCCCCATAAATGATTGTCATGTATAGCCTATTTGCACTGAGAAATAATGTATGTGTGTTTTGCAATTTAACATATTTCTGTAATATTTGTAATATCACTGTAATATTGTCTCATGAAAACATGTTTAATTGCAAAAGGATTGAACTGAACATTAGGAACCGTACCTTAATTGCCAATGTTACCAATACAATCTAGAAATACGATAGTGGGGAGGACTATGAACTTGAGGGAAATTGAGGGGTAAAAGTTTATAATGAAAATGAACAATTTTGTATATTTTTTTACCCCACAATTTCCCTGATCTTCATAACCCTCCTCACTATCATATTTGAGGCATGTATTGGCAATAGTGTCTATTTAGTTAATGTATGGCTCAGTTTTTTTGCAATTTAATGTATTTTCATAAATAAATATTCCATTATTTATCTGTTTTTCACCTATTTTACCCCACAATTTCTCTTATCTCCATAGCCGTCCCCACTATCGTTTTTGGGGTTTCTATTAGTCAAATGTTGATGCCCCTAGTAAATTCGTGTTCTGTGTAATTAGTTGAGTGGAATTATACCATTTTCTGAGATTTTTTTTAAAGCCCCCATTTTTTTTAAATTGCCCAGTTTTCAGCATATTTATTTTGTTTATGTACACGTCCGTATTGTTTATATACTTTTTCAGTGTATTTTCATACTTTGGAATGTTATTGTTTACATTTGGGGAACTATGCATTTGAATATTAATTGGTATGTTATTTGGGTCGTGTTTGCACCAACTACCAAATATTTTCGATGATTGTAAAGAAACAACTGAATGAAAACTGTAATAGTTTCCTTTCTAGGTGTTCGCTTACCCTATACACACACTAAGCTCTACACATGATTACTGTTTTCCTGTGCCACTATACATACTGAATTTGCAAGTAATTGGAATTTGAATGAGTGGAGAGTTGTTGAGTACAGCTTTCGGTGGTCAGAATAATTCTTCTCCAGCCAGTGCATCAAAGTTCATTCTGTATGCTAAACACCATGTACTGACACCACACACCAGACACTTTAATTGTAGCAGTGGAGATGTCACCAGGTTGTCTACAGTTGGCAAGTCAGTGTATATATTACAGAGTGTGAACCAGCTCTCGAGTGAGCGTTACTGTCAAAACCAATCAAAAGTATTAGCAACATTCCCCCCTCCTCATAATACTCGCATTTGTTTACACAACTGTGTACAAAACCTTCAAACTATAATATTTCACTCCTGAGAGTAATAGTTACATTTCAGTGATATTTATTATAAATTTTTTACAAATAATTAGTTTTTTTTTTAATTTTCATTTCCTCTTATTTACTCTCTGAAGTACTCAGTATTTTAATTTTATGCATACACCTATAGCATTAACTTAAATGAGGTGTTTTTCAATTAATTAATTTGCCACATTCTGCAATGCAGATAAGTCACTTATAGTGATATGCACGCATTTCTTTTGACCTGTTAGTCTATTTACAGAGTTTTGTTTGCGGTGATCACAGCATTGGAGAAAATACTTGCAAATTGCATTACAATAACAAGTGCCATGAATTTGAACAGAAAGTACCTTAAATTCATGACTAAGGTAAGTTATTATCGGTTCAGCTGCTTTTGAATTCTGCAACATGTTTTCTAATCTTATTGCCGTGAAGCATATGAAAATCTGTGATAATTCAAATTGGTTATTAGAAATGACTTGTTCATGATGATCTAATGTTATAAAAATTTTGAAATATGTTTTTTTTTTTAAAGTGAATTGCAAAATTAAATGTGCTTAATGCATGTAAAACTTTAAAGGTGAAGTAAATAAGCTGAATGGCATGAGTACATATGTTAGTATGTACTATCAAATATTTTGACCAATTGAATTTTCATCTTAGCGCCAGCTGTACTGAATAAATTTCATTATTAAATGGTGGGAAATGATTGATTAAAATATTTAATGATTGTCATCTAGCTATGTTCTGAAATACTCTCCTTAAGAGAGTAGACCTTATTTATAATTTGTGTAGTATTTAAATTATATATCTCATCTATAATCTCTCGAATGTCACTTAAGTGGCATTATATCAGAGGCGATTGTACATCTTCATATTTGGTATAGGCGTACCATTGTGTCGTTGAAAGCTGTAAGCATTTTGCAGTCAATGTTGTTGCTTCCTCCATGGATTATCTACACTAGCCAAGAAAATGGATGTCTTAAGTAGGAAGTTGTGTTGCAATGCATGTATGTACTATATGAACGCACCATGCGTGGTTCAAAGTAATGATCAAACTTCATAGTTCTACGAAATTTAATTGAGGTACTCTCCATAGGCACTGACATAGTATTCTAAGAGGCAACGTGACTGAATTAGTCAAGTAAAATAATGACGTATTTGATGTTTTACTATGGAATTATACTTACTAAAATCCTAAATTACCAAATCGCAACCACTTCTGAACTAGTGACTTAATAGCATCCGAACTGAACACTACTACATGTTAAAATACTTCTGTACTCGACTGTGCCTTTAGTACGGTTACAAATTTGACAGTACACGCCATTTCGATTAAAATTTCCCCCAATCCCGAGTTACTCCGTACTGCAAAGATACTATGTTTTGTTGATGAACAGGCACTAGATATTACCAAGCTACAGAATAGTCCTTTGAGTATTTTTTGTACAGCCACCAAAATTTCAAAACTAGTTCAATCAGATTATGAAGAAGTGACAGAGGTTTTAAATGTTTGTTACTTATGGTTGAAGTATGGCTGCCAGTGGGTTAACCATAGCTGCCTCCGTTTCACTAGAGGCAGTGTAGTTGTGGCGTAACTGCACGACAAAACTGATTTATATGTGTAAAGGTGGACTCGCAACCATCCATCTCACCCGTCAGGTGGTCACATGATCTTTGACCAATCGCAGGGCAGCGTTTTGTTATCCATCAAACTTTAACTTTTGACGGACCGACGGATGGACCACCACCTTCCAACGAGATTTTGTAGAAACGAATACGCACTTTGAAATAAAATGCAACGCGCTGGATATGTGTCTATTTATGTTGGTGCTAAATTCAGGAAATTGAAACTGAAGCAATAATTGAGTATACATTATTATCACGTAAAAACTTATTTACCCAACATGTTTCTCTCTTGGAAATGTATTTCCAACCAAAATTTACCTTCTACGAAAGAAGAAAGCAGAATAAAAACCATATCTGTTAGGAATATAAATCTGTGAACTATTTATTTTGGTGCTAATTTAATGATAAAAACTTCAAGAGCAGTAAGTTAATATTTTGGAAACTATTTTGTTGCTATGTTAATCTTAAATATCTAAATCGGATTGCTGCTTATAGAGCTAATAAAAGTCACAGTGTTAAATCACTAATTGTAGTAAGGCTATTTTTAATTAATCTTTCGTTACTAAAACGCAGATAAGTTGTGGAGATTTTTCTGTCCAAAAAAATTTTTTGTTATGTTCATTCCCGATTTTTTTTTCCCAGAAAAATAAGCTCGGTGACAGCTCCATTCTCAAGAATTGATTGAATAAATACAGTTGGTTATGTATCTGACAAAATAGATACCGTTTAGTATTCTCCTATTTACAATCGATTAACATTTGTCCTTTGTAACTTACAACATCTAAGTCTGTGCCCAGCAAAATGATTCTGTTTTAACTGATTGTCCTTGTTTCAAGTGACAATATTTATGCTTTAAACGGATTTTTAAGTACGGCGTAGTAATATGAATAAGCAACTATTACATTAAATTAGGCAAAACAACACGTTTTAATACTACGAGACGACAACTGCACTTAAATCGCGCATGCCGAGTCATGTAAATTTGAATTTCCCGGGTTTTCATCAGCACAAGCCGCTAGAAGCGCTGTTGTAGCGTGTCTCGCATGTTGACAATGTTAAAACGCCTCAGTTTCCCATATTGCCCTTCTACCATATTTGTCAAAACTTTCAAATCCTGTATATACCAGCATAAAATACAGATATGACATAGGAATACGTTTCATTCTAATTAAATAATATATTCTTTTATAAGTTTACATATATAATTGTACACACGCGTACCTTCATACTAAATGACATATACGTAGGTAGTTAAATAGTAATCCAAAATCGAAATAAATATAATTTTTAACGTACATGTTCTGGGCATAATGTGTCTATATATACTTGCATTTCTTAGACTCCAACAGAGTAATGTAATGATTTTCTAAAAGTAATATCTCAACTTGAAATATCTTGTTCGAATACGGATTCTATATTTACATTAACGTACGTAGTTATAGAGTTTTTTTACAGTGTAGGTATGTTGGATATGCATCGTATGATATAACTGGGGTACAAATAAGTTTTGCATTTTTTGCATTTCTGAAACAAATAGTTTTTTTTTCCCCCGCAAAAGGACAAGAAATAATTTTATTTCCTTTGACGATTTATGTAAACTAACTTTGCCGTTAACTTATAAACCCGTATTTTCTTCTTTCGTACCACTGCGTGCCCTTCAATCACATGTAAAAATCAACACTGCCTTACACGTACCACTGAAGAGTACACTTGTATGACGTAGCCTATGTGACACCGAGACACTAAATTGTCATACATAAGTTTTTATGTGTATAAAACGAAATGAAACCGGTCTGAGTTGCCGCCAGTTTGAACAGTGCCCTTTTATTCGGTAATTAAGATCTCGCATAATTAACTGTCTCTCAGTCAGTATTTATAATTGCACGCAGGAAGGAGGAGGGGGGGGGGATATTCATGGGAACGTATATGTATTTCGGGTCAGTGATTTCTTTGTAAAAGTTAATTTTTAGCAATGCTCAGTTAACCGGAAGCTAGCTACAATTAAGCGTTTCTTCTGTGTCAGCACAAAGGTTTTCAACGTCTCAAAACCAAACAACATAGGACTATGGTGCCTTTTTAATTACTTTTTAAGCTCAAATAAATGTAAAAGCACGAGGAGTGTGATCTGGGGCACATCCGTAACTGAATGTAGTCAAGTCGAACTGACTGCTAAGTTTAAATACTATCGCGCGCAAAACATTTATTCATTTGCCATGTTTACGTACAGTATAATTTATAAAGGTAGTAATATGAACATATTTGCTCCGACTCAAATACGAATCTCTTATGCAGTTGGTCTTTAATGTTCGTCTATGGCTAACAAAAGTGCAGTAATTGTAAGATGATGTTTCCTAAATCCTAACTGGTATTCAGTTAAAAGATTATATTTGCTTACTTGTTAGTAGATTTGTCAATAGGAAGTCTCGACCACCATTCACATTTCTGGAAAACTATCCGAAAGTTAAATCTATTTTTAGGGGATTGGGGATAATGAATAAAGCCGGAGAAGTAGATACTTAACGAAACAAAAAATTGTGAATAGAGAACTTTTTGAAATAATTAGTATTTTGGGGTTTATAAATGGGCCGTACCATTAAATTATGTTCACTGTGCAACTGATACTGATAGCGAAGTTAACATAGCATTGTCCCTACCACACCACCACCTCTCATTTTCATATCCTGTGCTAGAGCCTGTATGTATTCATGTGTGATTGTATATGTTTAAATATAACTTATATTTCATATAAATATGTAATATAGTGTATAGGGAGTTGTGAAGAACACACACAAGGCCTCCTCGTTGCGATAGCCAATATGAGATATAATCATATTATATTCAAATAGATATGTCCTGTGTGTGGTGTATAATTCGCATACACAACATTGGGACAACACATATATCACTTGAGTGACCAGGCTGCACAGATGACTTGCAATAAATCAGTGGAAAAGGATGTGATCTTACCTAGGCTGCCTCTGTGTAATTGCCCTGTGCAGTCCTGGACCGGGCAGTACACGAATGGTGTACGTGCGTCAAAATAAGGCAGACAATTGAAAACTCTAGTAAACACCTATGTAAGATCCTGGGTAAGAAATAGGTTAACTTGACACTACAGTAGAGACAACGACAAAACAGATACGCCCTTTGAATAAATTTCATTAATTTTACTTTTCATTTCCTTTTGTATTGTAATAGTTCGGATCAGAAATAATTAAAAAACCTAATGGCAATATGAGAGAAACTATAAAGACAACACACCATACTAACAACGCTAAAAGTGGTCATGCCTAGCCTACTTGAACACTTTTACGGTTACGTAACATAGCTTGTCAGAGTGTAAATATACTGGTTTCAAAATCAAATTGATTAAACTGTTCTCTGCAGTAAATATTACGTTAAAACAAATTGTGCTCTCACTAAACAGTCTAGCTCTGGTAGAAACTACTCTTATCACAGGTTTTGCAGTGGGCGTGTGATAGCTGAGAATTTACGTACTTATAAAAGTCAAGATGACGTCGCTTGTGTACTGATGCTAACGGACATCGAGCTGAATCAAACTGTAAGTATAATTAGGTCCAGATGAAAATGTCAGATCTTTTGGTAGGACTTATCTTTTAATCACCAAGCGGATTGAGGGTAGGATGCTCTTGCAGGATTTGGCGTAGCAGGATTAAGGTGGAGATACGTGGAGCTCCGCTCTACACGTACGTAGACGGCGTGTTTAAACTATCTAGCTCCTGACCACTTAACCTCACGAATGGGCGAGCATTGACTCAAGCTCCATTGCTTGTTATAAGTTTACTTAAAAGTTGGTTCAGGGACACTACACACCCTAAAACTAATTTCCTACCTCTCCGTCCACTTAAGACGGGAGGTCCTACCCTACGTCTGACGTCGTCGGAAGCTGCTAGCGAAGAGAGCGTTAGTCTCTGCAGGCTGACGCTAGCTTAAGGGGACCTATAGCGCCAGCCAATCGACAATCAGGATTTAAACCTGCGGGCCAATGGGGATCAAAACTATTCAAACCACCCACATGAACCACTTCTAACGACCTAAATGAAGAAAAACCAATGAATACGTGATCTCGGAACTGAGACATAATACAATTGAAGTAGAAAGACATGAAATTGAGATCACACCAAAAATAAATATTAATTTTACAAAATATATACACAATGAAAAATGAACTAGTCTATCTAAATTACACATAATTATTATTGCCACCATATTTCTAAGTTTTTAATAATCTTACGTGTTCAGAAAAATAAAATTAGTAAAATAAATAAAATTTACATAGGCAGTTGAAATCATATAAGCGAAATGTGTGAAAAATATTACACTTAACTCTTGCATGACAGTATGTGTAGCAATAAGAACAGGAAAAATAATAAAAGTTAATTGTATGCATAAAAATTCTATTTTCATGGGTGTTACAATGCATGTGTGAAAATGTATGCATATGTATGTGTATTTGTGTATAAGTGTGTATGAATAAATGTATATATGTATGGGGTTAAGCCTGGTTTTCCATTAAAAATTGTGTGACTTTAAGCAATTGAATATAGTGTATACAAAAACTTTATGTTTCGAAATGATACAAGCAAGGATGATGTATTATATATATATATATATATATGTGTGTGTGTGTGTGTGTCTCTCCTCTCTCTCTCTCTCTCTCTCTCTCTCTCTCTCTCTCTCTCTCTCTCTCTCTCTCGCCTCTCTCTCTCTCTCTCTCTCTCTCTCTCTCTCCTCGCCACTGGTATTGGTGTATGCAGTGTCAAATATATGATAGTGTATTTTCTGTTTGTCATAATGTGAAAACAATTTCGATTTGCAGGATTTGTGGTATATAGTACAAATACCGAATTTCATTAGACATAAAAAATGAAAGGGAAGTGTTCTGTGTGAAAACTCTGCCAGTACATTGTCACTTCATAGCAACTTTAGAAAATCCGATTTACTGTTTCAAAAGAGCGGGAATATGGCTTTACAATACACCACCATAATGTTTCAGTGATCACATTAGTTTACTCAAATAACGGAGAGTTTTTATACTAGGTAACAAATACAAATAATAATAAGGAGCAAATAAGAATTATTTGCTCCACGTATCAGAGCTTCTGCTGTACGTTCTTGCCAATACCTAGTATTTTCTTTCATAAACAAGTTACAGACACCACATATAAGGTGCTATTTGTTAGAGCACGAACGTAATCTGAAACCAATATTAGCTTACAGTTTTTCAACTAAGATAGTGTTGAGCTGTGCTTTGTTTAGTTACCGAGTGGTGCTCGTCTTTTTATTTCCATAGCCACATGTGAATACGTAAAAACTGGCCGAGTACAAAGTAGACGTGTCGTGTTGAAAGAAAATTTAAATGTATCTGATAACGCCAGAAACATATCGCCCGAGGCCCGAGGCTGGTCCTAGTACTTTATTTTCTCTATGGCCCGCGGCCCGTGGCAGTGGACACTCGAAAGCGAGCTGGCAACCAGAGCTGGCAACGCTGTTAGAAGACATCACGAGCACAGACCTTGTAGTTCCGTTGTGTCGCGCAGAGTGCAGCGGTAAACAGAGCTATCTTCACGGTAAACAATACGAAGGCAGCGGCTATATCGTTGATGGCGTAGTGTTTAACTCAACATCTTAGTGTTCGTTAACGCCAATACAAATAAATAATTTGTCAGCTGTTATGTTTTCTAGAAACATGGTAGAATACCACAACGAGGTCAATTTCTAACTTTACGAAATTTGACATAGAAAAAAACTCATTTGAATCATGTAGTCTTTGGCAGATTGAAAGCTGCCACATACAGTGATTATTGAAATTATTTATGTGGCTATTACAACTTCCTACAAGTAAAACGTTTATGTCTTGACAGAGTTTATATCTCACATTAATCTATGATTTTTTTTTTTCCGTTAAAGAATAAGCAGCGGTGTTGTTTATATAGCATTCTATAAAGAAACTACAAAACATATAATTTTCTGCAATATTAAAAAATTTTATTGTTTATAATTTTTTTTTAATTTTTTTGCATGAAATACTTTGACCTTACCTGTAATATTATAAGCATAAATTCGCATAACTAGACATTGGCACATATCTAATAAAAGAAAAAGTTTTTACTTAGTTACGTAGTTATTTTATATAAATGTTTACAATTATTGCAATTATTTTGTTTTTTGAACATAGAAAATAGAGAACATCCGGTACACATGCGACACTAGCGCTTACCTAGTGGCGAAAAATGTTAGCTGCCAAAGTAAAAAGTTGAGCTTCCCAAACTGACTGAATAAACCTTCGTCCGTGTTCGTTCAGGTTCGGTTCGCATCCGCTCATTACCCGTTCGTTGTTGGTCCTTCATCGAAACCACGGCCGTAGAAGACAGGTCTGGACACTCGCCTATCTAACAATGCTAGCGAATTGACTCCCTTGTTGACTGATTTAGTTCATGCGGTATCCGCAGAGCGCTGCAAGCAAACTAGGTTTGTTAGCGTTGCTGGTATAAGGATAACGCCATAGAGATATGAGCGAGTGAAGATATTTGGGCGGCTCTTAACAGCGAAGTCTTGAGAGTCGATGAGGGTGATTGGTGTAAGTATGGAGAGGCACCTGAATGAAGGGGCGGGGTAAACGGGGGATCCCCGGGAAAAAACGCCGACCCACGCCATCGTCCGGCACGATTCCCACATGCGAAAATCCTGAATGCGAAAATCCGGTGACCCGGCCGGGGATTGAACCCGGTTCGCCTTGATGGGAGGCGAGCGAGCTAACCGCTTGGCCACCGCGGCCCCACATAGAGATATGAACGTCATTTTCCACTTTTAAGACAAAAATTTCCACTTCTCCTCCGTATGCTAGCCATTTCAAACAGCACTACTTCGGTAACAGCTCTCTGAATGGGTCGATAAGGGCGTCAACTTTTCAAACTAGTGTCCGGACCTGTCTTCTACGGTCGTCATCGAAACACCAAAGGCCATGCGTGTCGCTTATATTCGAACGATAAAGACTGTTCACAATAAAGTGAGCGCTTTTGAAATCAACATTAGAAAAAATTCACTGACCTTGCATGCATATATTTTAACGGGCGCACTGAGTGACATGCGCCCGATAAAGTTGGTAATGATGGATGGAAAGTAGTTCCATATCTTAACGTCGAATAAAAAGTTTAAAGTAACCATCTGTGATAATTTAAATTATTGCTTTCGTTTTCTGTTTTTCAATGCATCGTAGTGTAAAAATTAGCAGATCTGTAAAAATATTAACGTCTCTAAAAACTTCACATTTTCACTTGACCGGCGCATAAGTGATGAGGCCCATTTGCAATGTTAATTTTACGTAAGGCGGAAGTGTATACAACGTGCATACAAGTCGATATTAAGCGGGGCTTTCAAAAGTGCTCACTTTACCGCGAACAGTCTATGGCGGACATGTTGGGGACGGTTCGCTTCTGCTCGTTGGCGCGTGATGGCTTCTGTTCGCCCCCCGGCGTGGTGCGGTGTGATTGGAGCCTCACGTGTAACGCACGCCCGTGTGCTGTCCCAGGCACAGCCACGGCAGGATTTACTTTTCTAGTTTCGGAGTTAGGAGTTCTCGATAACCCCCCACCCCCGGGGGGGGGGTCTGGGGAGAATCTGCGGCGTCGGAGGGTCTAGGTCTACCCGGCGCAGTAGAAGCGCGAAGACGAACACGCGGGCGGACGCGCGCTTGATGGATCGCGGTCGACGGATGGCTGCGTGCGGGGGGGGGGGGGTGTATCAACACCCCCGCGCAGCCAGTACGAGCATCTCGGCACGCGTGTCGTGTTCCTGTCGGGCGAGAACAGCGTGTCACGTGCGTGTGCACCTGTGCGTGTTCGCGACGCTCGCAACTCACGCTCCGCCCCGCACCCAACGCGAGTCCAACTGCGTGGCTACGACGCGTCCATCACCCGCAGACTTGCGCCCTTCGCCTTCTCTCTCTCTCTCTCTCTCTCTCTCTCTCTCCGGACGTCTCGGCGATCGAGTTGCCTTCCTCCACCCCACACACACGCCGCAGCCTGCAGTTCACAAGCGAAACAGCGTAGTCTTCAGTGGCGTAACCCACGCACTAAAGCCGACTTTACAATAAAAATTATTGTAGGCTATTCGCGGTAAGCTGAGCACTTTTTAAGCCCCTACTAAATTTTTCCTTCTAGCCCATTTTTATCTTTCTGACACTTTTCCATATGAACTTTATCATGTGACGAATAAACACAGTCTATACATTTCACCAGTTTCAATAGTTAACGTCCAAGTCTGAAATAAAACATACTTACAAGTGATCGACGCCTGTTGGGAGGGCCTTATAAGTGCTCACTTTACCGTGAACAGCCTGTATGCTTTAATAATAATGTTGTAACCGCGGCTCTCGCACACAATCATGCGTCTTCTTGATTTACGAATCACAATTCGCCCTATAATTGTTAAGTCCAGCCAGCGAAAACTTGCGGAAAGCCTATCCCGTAAAGTAATGATCTCAATATAACCTCGTATAACACAGCCATATTTAAGCACATCATACTTCATAGGAGCCATTGTCTGGCAGAGAAGATAATTTTTGTGAACAAATGTATTCATTAAACATGCGCATACGCACACCTTTTTAATATTTTTTTTTAAGCTTACGTCACTATAAATAATAGCCTACTGTCAACTGCACCGACTGCTCTGTTGTGATCAGTCACCGCCACGTAAGTTTTACTTAAGCTATGAAATATTATAGTTTACTTTAACGCTTAAGGCAGTAACAACATCGCACACGGCCTGCTAAGTTCGGTTGGAAAGCAACACATGAGATAACACATGTTTTTCTGTTGCACGCCATTCTTAAAGCGTGTTTCGCAATTACGCGACGCGACGCGACGCGACGCGATGCGATGCGAAGCGCACGACACTGACAGCTAGCGGCTGATTTCCTCCCTTCTTTTCACGATACGGCGTTGGATTACTGCCGGATTTCAGCCATATGTTATCCGGCTACGCACTGAGTTGCGAATTAAATGCAGCGGAAATTGTGGAAGTTAGTCACCAACGTGGGACGTTTTTGAGTGAGGTAATATTTCCTTTCTGAAGAAAATATACATAACTTAAATAAAAACTCTAAATGGTCATTTCGAACGTAAACGACTCGTCAGACACTGTAAAACATTACACTTTTGTTTTCCTAATCGTAGGAGAATGAGCGAAGTAAGCGAATTGAGCGAAGAAATTTGGGCGTCTCTTAACATCGAGGTACTGAGAGCTGATTGCAGTGAAATGAGGTGAGTATGGAGCAGCGCCGGAATGCAAGGGCGGGAGAAACGGGATATCCCCGAGAAAAAAAACCCGCCGCACAGCGTCATCGTCCGGCACGATTCCCTCGTGCTAAAATCCGGTAGCGGCCCCGTTGCGAATCGAACCTGGTTCGCCTTGTTGGGAGGCGAGCGCGTTTGTTGCAATGCCAACGCAGTACTGTAGTTGTTAAGGTTGCCTACCAAGCCGGCAGTCACGAATTTCAAATGGGGAATCAATGTTCAACGAAATTCCTTCTCACTGCCTCAATTTTAAAGATAACTGTTTCAAACAAAAAACATTTTGACGCGATTTTCTCAGAAAATATTTCTACATAAAATTGTTTTTGAAAAAAAAAAAAAAAAAAAAAAAAAAAAAAAAAAAAATTATTTATCCATTTTTTTTTTTTTTTTTTGTTATATGTAAATTTCAATATATACATTTTATAAAAAAAACATTAAACAAATAAATCGGCACGCTAGTTAAACGTAGCGTTATTCCTTAAAAAAAAAGTTCACGTATGATGCTTTTTGTTTGAAATAGTTATCTTTAAAACTGACGCAATGAGAATGAACTTCGTTTAACATTGATTCCCCATTTGAAGTTCGCTGCTGCTGGCTTGATAGGCAGGCCCGTTAACCTGCTAAAACTCTGCAGTGACACCAGGCTCCAAGTAAAGGATCTGTAAATTAAAAATGTACTTAACGTCACAGTCTGCACGATGTGCTCGGGGAATCAGTTTCCGTTATACGCATATTACTCATTCCATCCGAGTATTCTTTAGAATGGAAGAGACTTCAAGTCTCCCTTAAGGGGGATCAGTCCCTATCATCTTGGATTCATCCATTTTTCGCCATAAGTCACATTTAAGTTGGTTTTAAACAACGTTTTCCGGACGACAGAGCATAAACAACAGCTTCTGAAGCTGTATCAAGTTGTTATGTTTTTACTGCCTTTATTAATTTTTAACTAGTAACAGCTATGAAGAAGCCTAAGTGATTTTTCCTTGCGGTCAACAACGGCAGTTAACTCTATCACAGTAGTCAAGTAAGACCAACTTCAAAACATGCACAATGGTATGTCCTGTGACGTTCAGTAAAGTTCAATACAATATGTATAGTACAGTTTTTTTTCGAAAATTTCTAATAATCCAAGATGTCGGGGACTGATTCCCATTAAGTTCTTTTAAAATTGGGGTCCAGGGACAATCGCTTAAGGTGGCATGGGTATATTTGACATAAGACTGCTTCTCGTGCTGGTCACCTGGCTGTGGTTTCTATAAATATTTTCCTTATTGAAATGTAATCACTAATCAAAGAAATCTACCAATCTAAATAGAAGATAGAGTGTGAATAATAAATACTATTAGTATAATTTTAGAAACTAAGTTACTAAGTGTTCCTCTTGAGCTCTCACAAGTAATACATCACGTACCAATACAAACAATAATATTCAGTGTATTCATGTCGAACTACCCACACATATATCAATAATACAAATATACACAAGAACAAATAAACTGAAAAAAAAAACCCACTATACAACACCTACACAAACAACATTACATTGACACCAACACAACACTGACACCAACATCAAACACACGACGGGCACCTCACAAAACGACAACAAACCGTCGGCCCCTCTGTCTCCGGAGAGGATGGCGGGGGTAGGTTCAAGGGCGGAGGCAGAGAAAAATTTTAACTTGTGACATTTTAAAATCATAACTTAACCTTTTCTTTTAAAGTTTAACAAAATAATTCTAAGCCTCTGTTTTAAAATTTAACTTGTTTTGAAATGTTATAACGCGACAAATTTTATGTTTCGACTGTTTTATAAATCTATTTTAAATTCATGTACCTGAGACCAGTTATGGCCTTCGGCTGGGTAGGTACTGGTGCCATTTTAATATGTTCTGTTCTGTTCTGTTCTGTTCTGCTTCTCGCACTGGCAGCTAGCTCTACGTCACCTGCTCGAGAGTACGATCATTTAGCAATTGGTATTTTTATCACTTGATGGAAGGACCACTACCAGTGTTGCCTACAAAGAGGACTCTCGGTAAAGGAAATTAGTAGCTGTTTGGTGTAGCACGCGCAGGCGGAGCCATGCACAGAAAGCTATTTACTATATAATTATAAACTGCATATTTATCATGTATAATGTATTTTAAAACAATGCTTCACCTGCTCATATGTTAGCTTGGTTTTCTTCAAAGGTAAATATGCACTATCTTGCCTGGGGAACCACAATACTGTTGAGACAACCAACTGCGTAGTGGACAATATACGAATCCCAAAACGGAACAGCGCTCTTGTCAAAAGCCCGCGACTTTGACGCGTGTCTGGTTTTGTGCACATATAAAACATGCTTTGAAATTTTAGTCTACTTCTTCCTACTCGCAACTTGGATATACCGAGTAAAGCTAAAATAAAAATCCTGTCAGTTTCTAGAAATTAAACGGAAAGAAATGTCCTGGTTAGAGTTTGATGACATCAGTTATCAGTTTTTTCCGGCAATCCTCGTGGGTAGTGTACACGCCTTGTGTTTAGTCTGTGATCAGCGTACCGGCCTCAAGGCAGCCTCATCAGGTAGCGCAGTCATCGCCCGAAGATATATACATCCCACTCGTTGTCAGCTGCACAATCTAAACCTCTATCAGTGACTATAATATTTCAAATACTACCCACTGGAAAGTCAGTTGACAAATTAAAGCTTTGGAAGTCACGGTAAATATGCCAAAATCACAAATAGGTTATACTGAAATAACTGTTCTTTCGCTGATCCCAGCAAGGCCATTTCATCGCTCAGGGACAATGGAATAGTGTCCATCGCTCAGTTTCACAGCGGACATTTTCTGTTCCGACATCAAAAGGATTTTGCCTCTAGAATTTTTAAAACTATTCGACTTTGGTTCCACTTTAAAACAGTGGTCACACATGTACGCATGGATATCCTTCAAAACGTCATTACCCCTCCTGCCCCCCCCCCTACATGTCTTAGCGCAATTTGCGATGTATTTAAGAGCGCGAAATAGTTGTTATTTAATGCCAGCTTATTTATATATTGAAAACTACATTAAGAAATCGTTCATTTCACTTTATGATGGTTATTTTTCTACTGTTACCTTTGCAATTCATTGGACAATTTCGAGATCTTGCCCAGAAAACGAAACTCAATCTGCCTCATCTATGGCCTCTTTTTTCCCTTGTCTGGCATTATTCTCACTGTTCATTGTTCGAATAGTGAGAATTGCAAAAGCATTTGACTTTGTACTTTCTTGATTGTAGACAGCTGAGGAGTCAAACAGAAAGAACAAATAGAGCCGCATGTCTTGGAAACACAAAATTATCTCTCTATGTTCGAAGTTTAAAATGCGTCTCTTTTGGACTATAGAGTTCCGTGTTTAAATGGGTGTTTATAAGCCAATAAATTTACTGGCAGTTTCGTAAGTTAGATATTAGTTTAGACTTCAACTGTGCTGGAATAAGAGTTTGTCACGCTCAATGAAATGAATACAAATTTAAAATATATATTTTTATACTAAAACAACAATAGATTTGAAATATATATGCAATTGTAACTTATTGCAAATTACAGAAATTGAGAAATATTGTAAAATAACAAATAAAATTTTTTTTAAGATTTGTTAATACCATAATTGCACGCTGATTCCTTCAAACGCCACCTTGTGTTTGCCAGAGAAGTTATCCATACCAAAAAAAAATCTGTATTTTGATATATTTATTACAGCCACCATACAGTTTGCAAAATAACTCCGAAAATGGCGCAAAAGGTGTAACATTTTGTAAATTTGTGTTCATACAGTAGTTAAAAAGGACAAAACGGCGCCATTTATAACTGTCGATACTAAGGCCTGGTGAGTTTTTAAACACAATATTCCCATTATATGGGAAAAATTTTTAAAAATGTTTTTATTTTGGTAGATTATATTTAATCCCTTGATACTTTGGTATTCATCATCAGGTTTTGATATTCTATCGTCAGCCTTTCTCATATCGAATGGAATTACTTGTAAAATTTCAGCTATTATAGCTGTAGAATTCATATAATGATGAGAGAATTTTGTAAATAGTCTCACAATGTAAAAAAAAATGGCAGTACTTTCATTAGAAGAATCCTTGAAAACCCTGTTGTCAAAAGTTATAAGAAAAATACAATATGTACTTATATGGGCACTATTGCGAATATTAATGTTTTTGTTTTCCATCTTTTATTATCTAAAAGTGGAAAAACAAATGTGTAATTTTGTTCTCTCCAAAACAACTGTGATTAATGAAAAGAGAGAGGTGAGAAGTAATTCGAATTATATTCACAAAAAGAGAACCTGGCTGACTGTGACACTCGAACCAACAGTCCTTGCATTGCAACCGAAGACCTAAAACTCTCATAGAATTTCTATTATAAAATGCGTTTCTCTTTTAACAGGAATATAACAGATACATTAGCTTAGGTAAGAAGAAAATCTTTTCACGTCATGGAAAGGATAGAGGTAAGTTATTAAGGGAATTGCTGCAATTCAGAAGGTCATAAAAAGTATAAAAGTATTTTACACATACCCACAATTGCGATTTTATAATTGCAGGCTATATCGTTTTATGAATAACATATGTTAGAGTGGTTTGGCGAGGAGGGGGGAGCTTATCAGCGACGGAATGAAGGCGAAGAAGGATAAGGGACTACCCCAAGAAAACCCAACAAATCACGGAGTCCGCCATACATCCCAAATTAAAAGTGAACTAGAAAACTCAGCCAGCATTGGGAGGCTTATGTTCAGCCATCTAAATAGCTATTAATTTGTTTTGTGGCAGAAAGTATACAATTTTATTATCTCTTCGGATACTTATTTATGTACCACCATAAAATTTAAAACAATTTCTTTCCTGCTATAAAATTCTACCGTATGCAACCCAATGAAATTTCAAACAAAAAATTCCTGCGGGTTTCCTCGAGTGTTTATTTTCTTCATAAGCATCGCAAGCGAGATATTTGTTGTAGCGCGAAAAAAAAAATACAGTTGTCCGACGACTTTGCCGCGTTCGCGTGCGACCTTTTGCGCGGAGCTATTAACGGAATGAAATATCATAGACGGGGCCAACTTGTGTTTGTTAGGCCCCCTCGAGCTTTCATGCATAATTCAGAAGGGAGCGCTAACAACGACCCGGACCAACACCGCACGCGCGCGGCCGCACAAACACACACACACACACACGTCCACAGAGGGTAGACCCAAAGTCCTGCTGGCCCTGCCGCATAGACTATTCAAGTCCGGGATTGTTTACATGCCGACCACCTCCTCATCCTCCTCCACGGACTTGCGAGCATATTTCGGCGTTGATGCCCTCCCATACTGAACGTAGCCCCTCGTCCCCTTACCACGAGAAGCTACTTCCGCGGGATGTGTGGCGCTTTCTGCCTGCCTGTTTTGGACCGTCTCTCCGCCTCGGCAACACCTGCCCCCGCGACGGATCTGAACGAAGGCACGTCTTTGATCGAGTCCTGCAGACAGCAGCGAGCTCTGTGCGCTGAATTATTCTCTACTGCAGAGGAACTGCTGATCCCTTTCTCTGAGGAGGGCTGCTCCATAGACTAAAGATGAGGTAGACCGATCTCGCTGGCTGCGCACAACCAATCTCCGTGTCCCAACATTGAACAGCCTTTTCTGCCAACACGGCTAGCGAAAATGGCGTGGTTTGGATTTCAGGTTAGAAAACTGGTTTGAAAACAAATGCTTAGAGATGTTATTTACGTCCGCTTACCAATTTGTAATGCAGTTTGACTAAATTAAAATTGGTAAAGGTGTTTTATTAATATACTAGTGCTTGTCATTTAAAAATGAAGGTATAAAGCAAAACGTTCATCACTTTTGACCATGTGACTTTGGCAGTTGTGTAGGATTGGTTTAGGTCAATGTTGGGTACATGCGCAGAAGACGAATAAGCGTTCTACTTCATATTTAGTCTATTGGTTGCTCTTCTGTTGTTACCCGTGTCAGGTCCCGGATGAATTCGTAGAGGGACAATTTGCTTAGAATCCGCAAACATGGTGCGCATGAGGAACTTTGTGTCCCAACACTGGGCTGCTAGTCTGCCGAATACGACTGCCATAAACGACGTAGAGGACAGGGTTTTATGTTAGAACACTTGGTTATGTAAACAAGAGCTTTGATATTTTTGTACACTTCAGCTAACAAAATTTTTTTAGCGTAAGTATATTAAATACAAATTTGTAAAACTATTTTGTCCATACAAAAGTGTTCGTGTTTTCAAAATTGAGATATGAACAAACACGTTCACCAATGGCGAGCGTGTGATACCTTTAGTTTGTGGATGAATTCCGTTTTCCCATTGACCTGTGCGTCGTGGGTGGAAGGAAGTTATAAATATGTGGGCTCTTCAAGGTTCATTGATCAGTCTCGAAAGACTCCTTTAGGATATACTTTTCTTACAACATTCTATCCATCCACCATATATACGCCATTCACGGTTACTGCCGACTTTTCTGTAGCCAAGCTCAGAAAAATTACACTAGATGGCAAACGCACCGCATTCGTTAGCACTCAGTTTAATATAAGTTTGCGTAAGAAATATTTCCTGCTAGGCCTTACCAACACGCCCATTTTTTTCTCTGTCTTCATTCATATTAGTTGTACACGAAACATAATTTATCGACAGAATATAAATAAAAATGTAATTTTACAATAAACGAGGTACTTTTAAGTTAACAGAAGTATAAAAACGCTTGTGATAAGTGGCACATTCAGGAAATAACCAAAAACTTTATATATGGGCAGTTTTTTCAAAGGTTTGATTTTAGAAGTGTGAAAAAAACAGTGAATAGACTATAATTCATTCACGGTTACTTCGCACTTTTCTGAAGCCCTGCTTAAGTTCTACTTCCAGGATATTCCTCCGCCTCATGCAAACTAAGTTTGAGTAATTCTAGAAAATCACACCAAAGGACAACGCGCCAAATTCGTGCGCACTCAGTTGTGATAATATTTTGTATACGATCTATTTCTTACTAGGCGTTACCAACACATACGTTATCTCACTGATCTTATTCACATTTATTATAACGAAATATTAATATTAATAAATGTAATACACGTAGAACTTCAATTTAACGAAAAATATTTATAAAACGCTCGTGATACATAAAATATTTAGGAAATAACTGAACACGAAATACATGGGGTGATTTATTCAAAGGTTTGATTCTAAAAGTGTGAAGAATTCACGAATAGACTATATATGAAATTTACGTTGCCATGGACCATCTCACTGTATACATGCGTCTCCCAAGTGAAACAGTTAGATTTTTAGGAAATTATTTGTGATAATAATATGCGAATTCGTACTATCATGCGTAAAAAAATTTAGAAACACAAATCTTCGTAGCCATAAATATAGATATTGCTCTCCCACTACAACTGTAAGTATGAAAACCTTTTTTTTTTTTTTTTTTTTTTTTTTGCTGGCAATTTAACTGGGAGATTGCCTGTCAGTTTCAACGGTATCATGGGGCCGCAGTGGTTGAGAGGTTAGCCTGCTCTCCTCCCACAATGGCGAACCGGATTCAATCCCCGGCCGGGTCACTCCCGGAATTTCGCATGCAAAAATCGCGCCGAACGGTACCGCTGGTCGCCAGGTTTTCTCGGGTATCTCCCGTTTCCCCACCCTTTCATTCCGGCGCTACGCTATACACCCCTCAATCACCCTCATCGGCTCCCAAGACCTCGCTTTTAAGGGCCACCCGAATCTCTTCACGCACTTACTCACTGCACTGTATCACGTACGTAGGTAGTGATTATTTTTAAGTTGATTTGGAAAGGTTTTTTTTTTTTTTTTCATTGATAGTCTGTTCACGATGAAGTGAGCACTTCATAAATGAACCTTAGAAAGAAGTCACTGCCCTTGCATGCATGCATTTTAATGGGTGCACTGAGTGACGTGAGCCCACTAAAGTTGGTAACGTTGGATGGAAAGTAGTTCCATATATTAACGTCAAATAAAAAGTGTTAGGTAGCCATTTGTGATAACTTTAAATCATTTCCTTCGCTTTTCTCTATTTTTAATGCATCGAAGTGTAAAAATGAGCATGTTTGTAAAGTATTTACTTTCGTAATAATTTCACAGTTTCATTTGACCGTCGCATGAATAAAGAGATGAGGCCCATGGCAATGTTAATTTTACATAAGGTGGAATAATACACAACGTGTATACAAGTAGATCTCAAGCAGGGTGCTCATTTTACCGTGAACAGCCTATAACTGAAGTGCAGCATGAAGTGTCAGTGTTTCAAAATGCCGGATGGGAAACGTGTCTCCTTCTGAATTCACACGTAGAGCGTGAGAGCGATTTTTGAGACGTTTTGCATATCTTCACTTTGTTATCCCTTTCACTCCCAGAAAATTCAAGAGATTAAGTGTTGCAACCGTTCAATTCTTTGATCTGCTCTGTACTGCGTGGACCTTTCGCAACCAGACAGCAACGTACAGGTGGTTCGTTGACCAGGGGACCACGGTAGCTGAACGGTTAGCCTGCTCGCCTCCCACCAAGGCGATACGGGTTCAATCCCCAGCCGGGTCACCCTGGATTCTCGCATGTGGGAATCATGCCGGACGATGCCGTTGGTAGGCGGGTTTTCTCGGGGATCTCCCGTTTCCCCCGTACTTTAATTCCGGTGCAGCTCCAGTCTCACTTCAATCACCCTCATCGACTCTCAAGACCTCGTTGTTAAGAGCCACCCAAATCTCCTCACTTCACTTCGACCTGGACCATGAGCTCAGAAACTGGAAGATTCCTGCATCGAGCGGTATTATCACATATGCTGAACAGGGGGGTTATGTGTGAGTCTTTGTTTATTTATCACTTCTAGACCAACCTTTGAGAAGTAATCTGCCTGAGCTATATCTCTACACGTACGATTTCTATAGAGTAAGTGACGTAACTTTGACAGTAAAACACAAACATTTTGCAGTTTTTGAATGTTCCTTCCAATGTGTGCGGCGTAATGAACTCTTATTTCTGACAGTAGTTATCACTGAGATTTGTTTTGTCTCGCGGAAGACCTTGAGCAAGTGTTTTCAAACAAAAACTCCTATCAGCAGCGTATGTCTGAAATATTAGTTAATTCTTGCAGCACTTGTGATTTTGCTGTTTATATTGACGCTGGCTAACAGCCAGCGGCGCTAGAGCCCATGAAGGCGCTCACGTGTCACGTACGTGCGCAAAGAGGCCGAGAATTTTGAACTTTCCTATCAATGTTAATTTCATGGTAAAATGTGTTGTATTATCTTTACAGTGTTTAATATGTCTTTAAATGTTTTAAAGTGCCTGTACAAATTTTAATTGTTTGGTTATGAATATTCAAAGTGCCTGCGGCGCCGAGATTAAGAACGCTTAATATTCTGGCATGAACGCCATCACGAAGAGATATTAAAATAATATTTAAATTCGTAACACAATTAGAGAAATTTAAAG
Organism: Dryococelus australis; assembly: GCA_029891345.1. Classification (NCBI taxonomy): domain Eukaryota; kingdom Metazoa; phylum Arthropoda; class Insecta; order Phasmatodea; family Phasmatidae; genus Dryococelus; species Dryococelus australis. The sequence goes on along the minus strand of CM057003.1, from coordinate 63,057,856 downwards.
CAATGTCTAATTTAATTTGTGCCATTTTATTTTCGCTATAAAATATTTCACTCGACGTGCATAGCACTTCCGCTTATGTGAACCCCGTAGGCGGCCATGATAGGTCCGTGTGACGCTTGTATCTGGACAGTCTGTCGTGGAGAGCTGGCGAGGTAAGACACTGTCACGTGCACTCTACAACTTTTGTTCACTGATGTTGGTTTCCATAGTCAATGTAGTTTACCGGTTAATCTTTGCTTGCGTACGTTTTTACCAGACATTTTCCCCAGCATTATGCTTCCGCTTTACTAATTCTTACGCCTTTGTGGCATTTTTAACTTAATCTAGGTGAAGGAGGAGAAAGATGTCGGAGAGGTCACGCGACCAGTGCATTTTGAATCAGACGCCATCTACCTATGTTTATGGCGTTTCAGTGTAACTTCTGCATAATTGCTACACGCAATTTTAAGAGCTTTATTTTTATGTATGTATTTAAGGGTAATTTTCGTGTTTGAATATTTTACGGCAACATCACGTATAACCACGTGGCCGACTGAAGCCAAGTCTTTGTATACGCCATTATTGCCTTTTAAGAGCTTATTTATATAAAATTGTATGTGCAATCGTTTATTTCAGGGTTCTATGTATTTTTCATTCATGGTTTAATGTATTTTTCACGTAAATTGATGTTTTTTGTACTTGACCACGCGGTCACAGTAATGTTTGATTTTACCGCCATCAGGCATGTTACAAGCCTGTAACAACGCTGAACGTACAGAGAAGCACTTGCCAACCACGAATAATATTCTATCTGAATTTAGTTTGCCGTTTCCACGCAGAAATATTGCACTTTCACCTGCACCACGTGGTCCGCTACGTACTTCATCCAGCGGCATCTGCACTACCTAAGCTTGTTTTCACACATGTGTGTGTTTATTGTGAATATTCATCTCGTGTCCCATCTTATTTCATGTCTCATTCAAGGGTCTATGTAATTGTGTAATTAGTGTACAGTGCAATTACTCCCGTCCTAGCCGGCTCTGCGTATAGGCCGTCACCACACTAACCATGTGCTGGAGGGCGAGCCCCGATGAGTTTGCGTTAGTGATGCCGAGTAATCACGCGTGTTAATGTATATTAAGGGTATTCATTTATAATTCACCGTGACCTGTCTTCAGAGAAAACCCGTCAGTCCACCCTAGCGGCTGTCGGCACTCTTCCCTTGTGAAGACTGTGCTTTCACGCGCCTCGGTGAGATCATCCATCTAGGTGTGCGCTAGATTAATTACGCGTTGGGGAGATCACCTAAGCGGAATTGGCTAGTCATGACTGAGATAACCATTTCATTGGCACGTTGATGTGTATAAACAATATCAATTAAAGAAGTCTACAGTGAACTCAATTTTTTATTCAGTAGTGACAGTGTCCTAGCCACATATGTTTATCAATTGTTTACTTCAGTGTTTCTTATTAAAAGTTTAGTATTGTTTAGTACGCACAGGTGAGACTGACACACAGAACCCACAGCATCCCTGAGAACCCTGTGTCTCAATAGTGCGGTGATTGGGGAGCACCGCTGGCGCCCTAATTACCAGTATGTATTTGTGTCATCGTTCATCTCGTCTCTCACCCGACGGCGTCAATATAGTGAGAAATCTTTATTGCTGTGGAATACCATAAAATAACGATTAACTTCGATTTAAAAGCTGAATTTCCCCTTATACTTTATTCCATCCTCTCGTTTTTTCGAAAATGAAGGTGTATAAAAATAACGACGCAATACCAGGCAGATTTTAGACTTCCTGGTCAAATGATGTTGCCTTGAGATCATGTGCGTACTTTATGGACGCCTGAATTGCTTTTGTTTTAAATAATCTTAGCTTACTTCACCAAGTCGCTGCACTGAATTAGCTTCTGCTAAGCCCTCTAAACAAAAATGGCTGGTTTTGGTGTATGGTGACATGGACATAGTATTAAATTTCCACGGCTATACAATACGTGACTACAAATATAAAATAAACTGCATTTTAATGAATTACATTAAGAACTTATCTTAATATCAGTTAACATGTCAGGAAGCATCGACGAAATTGTTAACATGTCAGGAAGCATCGACGAAATTGAATACGAGTACATAGGAGCACTGAACTACTTGCACACTACTATAAAGTAATGTTCAATGTAAGTGAACTGAATTTTCAGGATATTTTCTAAAGTTATGGGTAGAGATGAATACATACAGAATTTCAGTCCAGTTTATCCACGTAAGAACTAAGCTTTCCGGTTAGAAATAATAACAAATGCTTGATTTTTTAAAATGTATTCATGTAAATATTTTTACTAAAGTAATTACATAATTATCTTTACTTTTATTGTTTTATATTACTGCCGAATATACATGGTGATGACACAGGGAATGAACAAATGTCATAATAATATAATTTATTAAACATTACAATTTTTAAATTATGAAAATAATATAAGAAATGGAATTAACACAATTTTATAAACATCGCATTGTCCGAATTTTCCATATGTAATTTTCATATATAGTATTTTTGGAACTGCACGTGTATATTTATATGTGTACATAAATAGTATTAATGAATAAACTATTTATTGCAGTACAAATGTCAAAGTCTCCTCTGGTTTAGATTGTTATTTTAATGAATGATTTATACGAGAAAATACTGTCATATTTAAATAAAATTCTGTTATAATTAGTTATTTTTTAATCATAAATATTTTTATGTAATTTTTATCTTAAGTAGCGTGGGTTCCATATTTAACAATTAAAATTTTTGTGCGTAATATTGAAATGTAATGGTTTTTGGTTTGAATTGTATAATATTTTATTAATTCATTTCTTAATATACAAAACACCCTTCTTCATAATCCCTAAAACTGTTTTTATATAAAACTAACGTTGGACGACACAGCTTCATGCACGAGTTATAATTTCCAATTTTTAAGAATACCAATTCGAAATACAACCGGTTTCTTTAAACATAAATCTGGTATGCTTACACTAACAAAAACTTTACATTAATATACCATTTTTTGGCGCAACTAAATTCATTATTTGTATAAAAGCAATTCAATGTATCTTTTACATAACAAAAACTATTTTGTTGTTCTTGATTGATTGCCCAAAACGTGAGAAATTTGGTTTGTGTAACTGAAGATACTTGTGACAATACGTACATTATAGTTATGGTCAAGGAACCAAAAAAAATAAATTAAATTTGGCACCTGGATTTGAACCTATTACGCCGATACTGTACGCTGCTGTTTAGCATGCCAGGGAAAAGTTCTAGCACCACACTAACGTTTTTATATCAATTATACTATCACAAAACAACCCCTACTTCAAATAAATTCTTTAAGGTTTACAGCTTACATTTTTGTTTCCTGTGGAAACCGTTTCACTGGGATAGTTTGTACCATTATATGAATCATCAAAAAATGCACTCACAAACACTGTTATTATCTTAATTGACACAAAATTCATAAACAAACCTCGACCCGGAAATTCTTACTAAGGTAATAAAAAAACTCGATTACCCCAAAGCCAACTAAATAAATGCCAGTACCAGGGCATATTTCAAGCTTGCTGCCGCCACAGATTCTGTAATAATATAGATATTAGACAGTCACAGCTAACCAAATGATTATTACCTCCAACCAAAATATTAATTTGTCTCTACCTTGACACTTGTATTGTAAACATACTTCTATTTGAAATAAATAAATATATATATATATATATATATATATATATATATAAATATAAATACTTGTGTTTCTGAAATACATTTTGATGATGTTGGAACGACCAAATGCATGCCCGTCTCAATAAATTAAATTTTAATGCTTCATTTGTTTTAAGGGAACGATTGTTGATGTTCGGTAAAAAAAATACTGTGCAGTGAAACAAATACTTATGCGGAAAAAATATTTGGCATCTGCAACCATATCATCTTTCAGTGTACCCACAGAATACACATATATTAACTGCCAACAGGAAAAAACATTCTCAGAAATGTTTCATCAGCACTGTGAAATAGCCCACATATGACTGGAAGTTTGATCATTTATTCAAGTCGCGGCACACAAAGGGCCAAAGTTCGCAAACTGTCCGAAAGAAGTCTCTGACTTCGCTCGCTGCTGTGACACTGCGAGAATCATTTATCACTCCATTTGGATGAAAGCGGAAGTGGGGAACGCTCACCATTCGATGGGATTAAAGACGAAAATAGAAGACCGTTTGGCTTCAAATCATTAAAAAAATTCACATACAGTATGTCTAACTAGTTATGTCACAGCGTATTATATTTTATTTTATGTGAGCTGAAAATTTAAATGATATGTCATTGGTAGAGACCTGTAAAATCTGTGATATTTTTTCGTACCATGCTAGACTTTACTACCATATCCATATATGATAACTATCCGTATTTTCATTGCCTGCTGTCAACTGTATGGGGTAATTAACATGGGTGATCTCTACACTGCGTATTTGTTGTTCAAACGTTGAGGAGTAACTACTGGCTGAAAGCGTCGGTGGGATGTCCTACACAAGTTTTCGGCCAGTGGCAGAAGACAAGCAACCATACGTCTTGGAGTTTAGTCTGCAGATACTACATAACGCGAATTTTGCACGTCCCTAATCATTGAATATTGAGATGTATAAATAAATGTTAAAAGTGTGCACCTATATGTGCAATTTTAGGATAATAATCATAGTAATAAATATTCTGGTAAGTAGTATACACGGAAATTCGTTGTAATTGATGTCACGATTACTGACATTCATGGCGTTTCATAAAATGTGAACCCACTTCATCGTTCAACAGAATACATCAAAACAATAAAAATATTTTTTTTCAAATAAACATGTAGCCTATTTGACCTGGTTCCCGTGTTAAAATCATATACTTCAGCATCTCTCGACCTGTTTAATAGATAAGCTCTGGGATATTTCTGTTTGTCGTCTAGACGGGAGCAGTTAAAATCAAATATGAGAATAAATAATGTGTTCAAATATAGGGTTGTTTTGTTGAAAAAAAAAGTGAAATAAACTTTTATGACAAAAAACGTGTTTTATAATAACGTACTAATTATTATAAGATATTAAAAATAAACTGTAGGTACCTATAAATTTGTGAAAGAAATATTATCATGCAGTGTGGACAATAAGGTTTGTTAGTTAAAAATAAATCTTTATACTGAATCTTGTAGCGTTTAAACACTCGGTAGCTTCAGGGATTTGACATGCAGTATTATACTGCGTACAGTTTTCTAAGCATACTATCTATGAAGGGAGAGTGTACGTAATGGCCAGAGGATCCATTACGCGGATGTAAATACGGGCGCTTCCAAGAGATCGCAAACATTTCACGAGGCCAATAATTCGCATCAGACAAGGAATTGTCTGTTTCCACCGAACGAAAGCTTCTTATCATTAATTCAAAAGGCAACAATTTTCAGGAGGGATAAAAAAAAGCTGCTCAGAGCAAACGAACTATAAAAGCTTCGTGCATAATTTATCAGCATTTAAGTGTTGCGCGTTTATTTATTCCTCTCTTTCTTCCGGGCACACGCACATTAAAAAAAAAAAATTATATATATATATATGTGTGTACGCGGCTTCGAATGTTCGGGAGTTTGTCTGGTAAAGGGAAGTTGGCGTGGAAAGCCAGTGAGGTTGGCCGGACTGATGGCAAGGTTCTGGGGAGGGGAGGGGCCGCTGGGGAGGTTTCAGTTGGCAACCTTGCTGCTCATCCGGCCTGAACGCTGGTCCGGCCCAACTTTTATATGATTACTCCCTCTTGAACGTACCGCTCGGGCTTTCCTTTTGTTTCACGAATTAAGCCCAGCTAATAGGCCGTGCTTCATAATTTAATAAATGACGATTTACATTCTGTTACGCCGCTCGGACGAAGAAGAGATTATGCGACGCAGTTGTATCGTCCAGCGAGAGCTAATGCAGAACGGAGGTAGAAAATATTCAATGCATTGCATTATTAATGCAGGAAGTCATTCAGTGGGTCATCATAGTATGCGTTCGCAATAAAGTGACAAAATATAAAAGAAGGGATGATTGTGTGTTAAATGCAAATCTGCATATATACACAGAAGAAAAAATTAAAATGAAAATGTTCAGTACTGAAATGCAATTTGAAGTATTGTATATGAAATTGATGGATTTTATACACTAATTTGATAAAGATATTACCTTTAGGCTTTGGATATGCAGGTATGTACACGAGACGTGAAAAAAAAACGGGTTGGTATAATACAATGACGTAGCTAATCAAAATCAAATTATAACCATTTTCCAAGCGAAGAAACACAAATATTATTTCATAACAAATATGTGCAATAGTTTCTTCCGACTGCAATATATACAGTGCGTTATTTTTTAGTATACAATATTTCCTGTCCTCAGTTTGTTAGATAAGTAATTTTTTGGAAAAGTCCATATTACAGACTCTTCAACAAACTATTAACTGTTGAATAATATATTTTAAATATCACAGTAAGACAAAAGGCCCAGGAATCAGTGAGGGGGTGATAATTACATTCACCCGATTGCTACAGAACCCAAGATACTATGAGAAAATAGCATCATATCTTGCAGTTTATTTTTTCTAAAGTACGAATAACAGTTATATTAATGCATCTCTTTCTTCATACACGTGAGATCAATCCAGAGGAGAAAACGCGATATGAACACGGATGTAATTCGCACATTATTTTCTCCTGCAAGATTGCTAAGTAACTGAGACACATGCTCCTTTTTGTAATCCATCCCTTTTTAAACGTGCAATAATATAATTTTATAGTTAATAATACGTCCTGATACGGTAACATCTGTGACCAAGACTAATAAGATGTTATCTTCGAGCCACAAAGTTGCTTGCGCGAATCATAGGTGAGACATTATTACATGTATCGTTTACAGGTGTAAGTATAGGTTTAGTCATCCCCATTTTTGTCCAACTATCAATTACCCTAAAGGTAAAAAAAGTAATGTGATAAACACAGTATGAAGCATCCCACTAGGTGAATATCCAAATGTAATAAACACAGTATGAAGCATCCCACTAGGTGAATATCCAAATGTAATAAACACAGTATGAAGCATCCCACTAGGTGAATATCCAAATGTAATAAACACAGTATGAAGCATCCCGCTAGGTGAATATCCAATTTTCAGAGCGTACAATCCTTGTCTCAAGCCGATAAAACGAGAGCAGTTCTGAGCCTAAAAAACTTCAAAAACCTCTTTGAATAAAAATTTTTATGTAAAACTTCCAAACTACTTTAAAAGTGGAACGAAATACGAACACTGATTTCAGGTAAACAGGCAGTGTAAGAAGTCATTGCATCTGCATATGGGAAAAAGGAAGGGAAAGTTTCAAAGTGTTTTATATAAGGTGACACATTTTTCTCTGAAGAAAATGCATTTTGAAATTGCCAGAAGAAAAATCGTTAACTGGAATTGTTAGTTATTTGTAAAGTTGCTATCTTGATTAAACATTTATGGTTAGATGTTTTGAAACAACCAATGTTCGTGTTGTTTTGGTAGACTAGTTGCACATGTGAACACAACCATCTGGCCGCCCAATGCGCACTGCACTCAGTCCACAAACATCAACACCTAAGAGACACGAGGTTTTCACGTTCAATTCCAGGTTCAATTACAACTGTGTGTGCTGACACTGCACAGGCACAGAATACGTAAGAATACAGAGCTGAAACGGCTTCTTAAGCCCGCGAACTCCAGCCGCACACGCCAGCTAAATGGCGTCACAGGCCAGAAACTTGTTGCGATTCCGTCAGCCAATCAGGGCACCTGGTAACCTACTCGCCAGACGACGGGGAGAACTTCTCGCAGCGTGCAGTAGCCAATCGCACGGAAGGCCCGTTCCCAGAGTCCCGCGCAGCCAATAGAGAACGGGCTATCCAACATCAAATGTATCGCAGTGACGTTTCTCTCCTGTATAACTTATTTACTGTGTGGGACTGGAGTGAACTATTTCTTTTGCGTGGCGTGTAACTTTGAGATTTTTTTTTTGGCATAGGCTGTTCACGATAAACTGAGCACTTCTGAAATCCCTGCTTAAGATCTACTTGTATGGACGTTGTGTATTCTTCCGCCTTATGTAAGATTAACATTGCCATGTGTATCATCACTTTTTTTCACGCGTTGGTCAAGATAAACTGTGGAATTATTAGAAAAGTAAATATTTTACTAATCTGCTCATTTTTACACTTGATGGATTAAAAACAGCAGAAAGCGAAAGAAATAATTTAAGTTAGCAGAAATGGTTACCTTTCACTTTTTATTCGACGTTAACATACGGAACTACTTCCCCATCCATCGTTACCAACTCAACTGGGCACACGTCACTAAGGGCATCCGTTAAAATATATGCAGCTTGGAGCAGAGACTTATTTCTAGGGCTGATTTAGAAAGTGCTCACTTTATCGTAACAGCCTTTATAGTCTATTCACGGCTTTTTGAGACTTTTTCAATTAAACCTTTGAAAAATCGCACTAATTATGACGTGCTAAATTGTTCCCTATCACAAGCGTGTTATATGCGTGTAGACATAAAAATACCTCTAGTCATTTTTAACTTCTACTTATACCTTATTTTTAAATTATTATGTTTCTTTTATAATTAATATGAATCGAAACAGGCAGAAAATATATGTGTTGGTAATGCCTAAAGGCTGTTCACGATAAAGTGAGCACTTTAGAAATGATTCTCAGGGGGTTTTCTATATGGTACGTGGTAACATGCAACTAAAGTCGATAATGAAAAGGGTATAGGAAAGTCGTTATCTAGATGGAATATGAATGACGAAAATGTTCATTGTTGAAAATCCATTTTCTTATTTTAGATCATCAAGCTATTGTTTAATACAGTGTTATTTAAATTTACAATGGAAAGCACGCAACAATTGCTGTAGACTTAGGCACAGATCAACAGTAGTTCTGTAAACAGTTGCTACAGAAACTTGGCGCAGAAAGTGAAAATGCAAATAATTTTTTTCAACTCGAGTCATGGCAATATTACGAAATTCTTCTCCTTCGCTACTCGATTTTCCCTTTCGCATACCCCGGGCAAACAGTCTCGGGCATGAGGCCGCACGAGTGGAATGGAAGGGGAGGGAGGGAAGTTTGAAGGAAACCTTCCAATCATTTGAGAGTTGAAGCCAGCCGTGTGTGTGGCCCACAACTTTTCAATCAAATCACAGGCTTTTTCTTCCCGGCGAACGAGACACTTCCCTCGGGCAGGAATGCGGATTTTCCGCAGGGAAAAGTCTCTCGCCCTTTGAAGTATCACACCCGCCCAGCTGGACTGGATATTAAATTTCTCGGAGCTCAGTTCGAATTAAAATTGCGAGACGGTATTCACGAGTAAATATCTTGGCAAAGCTGGAAGTTAGCTCATAAACAGATATGAATACAAATGTGGTGCTGTTGGTTCAGCGTAGCCAAAAATATAACGTTTACCTATTGTCTTTTATCATTACGGTACTTCTCTGAGTTAAGGCCAGGCTTCACCATGCATAGGCGTATAGGGAAATAAATGCTAAATTCGGACAAAGATTTCGCAGTCTTTTTTTGTGGTAGTATTTTCAACTAAAGATTTGTTTGTTAGAGAATAAACACATCTAGATTTGTTAACCTTAAAAATTTTAAATCCACTTTTTATTTTTTTTTATTGTTGCATTTTGTAAATAATAAAACAATTAAAAAATTAAAATTAAAACGATTTACAAATCGAGATGCGTTTATTCTCTAACAAAAAAATATTTAGTTGAAAATACTACCACAAATATGACTTTGAAATCCTTCTGCACATTTAGCTTTGTCTCAAAAGTGCTCACTTCACCATGAATAGTCTGTAATTGGTTGGTAACTTCGTAATGAAAAAGATGCCTAAAAAAATGAGACAAAGTAAAATATCTCCGAAATAGTCCCTCTATGCAATCCTTCATTTACTACTGTGAACACTTCATTTGTTTATTATGACAGGATTTACAACAGTCCGTCACGTCCGTCCGTCATCCGCCCGTCCGTCATACGTTCGTCCGTCTCCCAGCTGAGCGATTTACAACCGACCTTCGTACGTCCGTCGTAAGTTCATTGCTGCAACCTAATAAAAACAAAACTGTTAACAGATAGGAAAAAATTCCCCACAAAAAGTGAAAATATTTTGTGGTATTGTGTTTCTAAGTACCAAAAACAACCTTACACATAGGTACATAACGGAAATTTGATATATGTAAAAAAAAATTTAATAGCATATGTAGCATAATTTAATTATTTTTGCTATTGCACAAAAGGAGCTTGTGTTTCCAAACGTAATTATAAATTAATCTTCAGGATTTCATTTTACAGTTACGTAAACAAACATGTGAAAACAAAAGACAGCGAAAACAAAACACTGCACACACACCACACACTGCCTCGTAAAGAACTCGCGATGAACGAGTAACAAAACGTGCTAGTTAAGAAGGCTGTAATTCCATCCGTTCGTCCGCCAAGAGTTAAAGCTTGCCAAGGTTTTGACGGACGGACGGATAGCATTAATGGCCAACTCTGATTGGCTGTTGGTCACGTGATTCACGGACAGATGACGGACGGACGGACGGATGTGACGGGTCGTTGTGACCCGTCCTGCCTTTCTTGTACGCATTCGCTCGGCCTCATTTTACACGTGAATGACTGATTCACGCAGTCGCAAATGTCATGACATTAAACGAGCGGTCCAATCACAAAATCAACAAGAAATTATCGCTGGTTGAAGTATGTCTTAGCCTCACTTGCAACTAGCGAAGTTACTGAGTTTCTAGGTAGTGCATTCGAAGAAGGTATTTACTTCGAAGCAAGTGTTTGATAGGAATCACGTAGACACCAAATTCTCGTCTATGGATTCGCAAAATCTCATCATGCTTACTGTATAGTATTTTTATACTTACAAAAGCAGCTCTTGTGTGGGCAATGCTAGAATATTGGTGAATTTGCAAAGATTCAGTAAAAAGGCGAGAAAATCACAGTTATTTTTTCTAGGAAATTCGTTCCGAGATTCGCTAAAGGTTTACTATACATGCGTGGCCTGAAATGTATCGCATTTATTTTACTGTGCAAAATTTCAATTAATATTACAGTAGGAGTATCTGGTAACATTAAAAAAAATTCGTCGCTACTTGCTGCCGAATTAGCTGTTTCGCATTAAAAGCTCAATTAATAATTGATCATTTTAAATGTTTATTTTATAACTGACTTAAAACTGCATGAACAACGTGCGACACTTTTCTTATAGAATTTGAAGAAAATTATTTGAAAAAATAAAATTGTCCAATATTTTACTTGTAAAATTACTATTTTTTACTTTTCTCCTTATATCGGAGACCTCAGAGAAAGCTTCATTCTTCACACTATTTAATAGTGATAATTTGAATATACCGTTGTTATTTTGACAGTTTGTTTCGTGATGCGCGAATATCAGCAAAAAATAAGAGGGAGTGCTTCGTGATCCATGTGTCTACACACAAATTTTTATATGAATTAGTGCATACATTTATTAAAATAACAGTATCACGGTTGAAAAAAGGGCATCTCACACTGCACTTCAGGTTCCCCATGGCCTCTTAATGTTTTAACCCATTAGATGACGCATAATTGAGTATCTTTGCAAATAGTTCAAATTTCAACATGAGTGTACAGCCAACCTTCTGAAGTCCCATGTCTTCGATTAAAAGTTTAATTAAGATTTCCTCAAAAATGGCGAGGTTTAAGGACATAAAAATAAACCTAAAATATTTAAATTTACGTTTTTAGAAACCAATTATTCTTCAACATCGTAAAATTTAATCAGAAATAAAGTTGGCAACTCAGTCACTCCCATTATGTTGTTAAATGTAAAAAATAAAAATAAAATAAAGTGGTAGCAGAGCATTGTGCAATTGCGTATTACATTTTAATTCAACAATTTCAGCTTAAATATTTCCAATTGTTTTTCCGTGGCAAATTTGCAGCTGCTGTTAATTATGATTAAATGACATTTATGCCTGATGAACTTTTATTTTCATAAATAGTTTTCAAGGCGGTGACGATTATAGTTTTAACTTTTCCTGAATCGACCGAGCGAAATAGCGCGATAGTAAGAAACAGACCTCTCAGTTGGAAGGACCCCCCTTAGATTGATTTCGGTTTTTCAAAGCTTTCCTATATCATTCCGAGCGAATTCTGGGATAGTTCCACAATATAGACCATTGCGGATTACTTTAACTTCTTTCTGATTCGATCAGCTTCCTATGTACATACTGATCCAGCTGTAGACGAGAGGTAAGTCCTTCCAATCTACCTTCAATTAAACGCAAAACATTTAAGAAACTCAATTAAACTATTTATTTTTCACTTGGTAGGAATTGCCAATGCAGATTACAGTCTGCGTTATTACTATATAATCGATATAAATACATAATCAATATAACATATTTCAAAAACTAAACTTTTTACATTATAATGTTTAAAGTTTCTTTGATTTTAAGTTTTTCTATCAACTGAATTTTTTAGCCAATGTTACTGAATGTGACTTTTTAATTGGTAGCGTGCCCATCATGCAGACGCCGCTTCAATTGGTCAATAATAAAATGAAGACGTATTTATTTGATCCCTACACTGACGAATTAATAATCGCTGAATAAAATCCTCGAGGAGTAGATAGGATTGGTAGTTCTTGCAATAAATTCTTATCTCATCTCAAAGCCGCGCATAAATAGTGATATCCCACTCTGATTATCTGTTTGCTTTTCTTCACAACAATTCAATTGGGCAGATTGTATGGCAATGACGCGCGATTTTATATATGTGGGATTTTTCCAGTACTGGAAGATTTTTTTATTAAGGCACATTCTTCTAGTATGTCATTTGGACGACTCAAGATATTCAGTGATATAGAATTTATTCAAAAAAATATTCAGTAGATGATGAAAATCACCGCACAACATCTCATAAGTTATTTTATGCTATTTTAAAATAAGATGAATATGCGGCGGTTAAGCAAAAGTTTATTGTGACAAAGAAATACGTTTGTGTTGGAGTTTCGTTTATATGGTATTTACGCTGTAAATCACCACACACACTGTAAAAAAAAATTTCTGGTAAACTTCCTAAACGGTAATGGAAGTTTTTAACCTTTACACTGTATGGAAATAATACTATAGGCTGTTCACGGTAAAGTGAGCACTTTTTAAGGCCCTTCACAACTTTACCTTTCATCCTATTTCCATATTCCTGCTACTTGTAAACATTCCTTTGTGACGAATAAACACAATGTATACATTTCACCACCTTCAAATTTTTATGCCTGATGCTGCAATAAGATATATTTATTAGTGGTTAAAGCCTGTTGGCAGGGCCTTAAAAAGTTCTCACTTTACCGTGAACGGCCTGTACACACAAGAATGTTTAACGTCGCTACTATACAAAGTTGGGAACTTTCCCACTCATTTAACTGTTTTCTGAGCAAATGTAGGAACGCTACAATGAATGTATAAGGGAAAAAATTCCCATTCCCATATTTTAACACGAGCGCATGAGTGTGGAAGGAGAGTCTAGTGCCGTTTCCGGACGGCCCCAGCTCACAGACGACACACAGGTGAGGTTCAAGGCGTCCGCAAAAACCGGGTTTCCGCTGAGATGCACACCTTGCAGCCCTTTGTGTGAGGGAGGGGGGGGGGGGGGGTTCAACGAAAACCACCCCGCAAACACACGTCGTCGCCTCGCGCGCGGCATAGTTCCTCAGAGCGCAGGAGCAGAACAAACGAAACTCGCTTTGTTTTTCCGCCAAGTGAATTCCCGCACTAATTGTCACAGGAGAAGCATTTTGTTTACGCGGAGCGGAAGGAGCCCGAATTTATCTCCCTGTCAGTGGATTTTCGCGCATTCGAGGAAACAAGAATATCTGCAGAGTAACTAGATACGCTGTAATCTGAAGCAGAACGTGTGCGTCCCGTCGTGTAATTATCTTACCCTGGTTCTCATTCGCAGCGTGGTGCAGTAAGGCCGTTTTCCTTTTATATCTCAGGAAAGCGACAAACTGGTTGAATATTCACGTCGGGAAATAATTAATTATGACGTATTAAAAAAAAACCTGTTCAATTCCGAAACTTTAATTGCAATGTACTTCCAAAAAAAATAGTTAAAAGTTTTGAAAATGCCTCTATCAGACTCCCAATCTTGAAGATTCTGCACTCACAAATAATGAAACAAAGGTAAGGAAGCGTGAAGAACTGCTCTATGAGCTTCATAAAAATGTTGACATAATCACGAAAACGAAAAGTTTATTTTTAATATTCGAATAAAGAAGGTTTTAAAAATTGTAATTAATTTTTTTCTGTTAAAGTCCTTTTTCTGCTCAAATTTCATAATGAATAATGACCGATGGTAATTTTAGTGTTCGTACACTCAATTTCTTTGTATGAAATATTCCATTTTATATTCTGTATACGTAAACAATTAAATCGTGATTCTGAAATGGAGTTACGCAGAGGCTATGGAAACAATTTTTTAATATGCTTTAATTATCGTGCAATGCATTTGAAGAGTGAGATAGCACAGTAAAGTTTATTATCCAATATCTTTAAGAACGTTTCAATTTCGGAACAATTAAGTAAATATGCACCTTTAATAAAGAGCACTGATTATTACAGTGAATAAAATTTACTTGTTCAAATGTATGTTTTCACTGATATCGATTATATTCCACCATCACTTATCAACCAAAAACAGCACTGTACTATCTACATTTTAATACAGAAAAATGTTTTCTTGATAATGATCGATGTCACTCGTTTAGAATTAGAGAGTCCCGATTGACTTATGTGAGCGAAATGAAGCAAATAATATATAAACGTGGTCCGAAAATAGAATGATTTTTTTTCGCAAGTACACCCTCAAAGAAGGATACTCTGCATCATGCGTAAGTGGCAAAGAACTTACCAAAACATATGCTGCGTTAGTGAATGTTGAGAAAATAGATTATTTAACCCTTTCAAAACCAGTTTAATTTATGGCTTCAGCTGCTGCAACTAAACAAGTATTTAATTCGTGCTGTACTTAAAATGATACAACACTTTTATTGTCAACGCAGCCAGTGAACCCTATGATTCACGTTCGACTAGAGTAATGCAGTACGAATCGTCCATAACTGTGGACCAATAGCACGAGTTAGAGTAAGACAGTACGAATCGTCCATAACTATGGACCAATAGCACGAGTTAGAGTTACACAGTACGAATCGTCCATAACTATGCACCAATAGCACGATTGACGAATCAGTTACAAGGAGATTGACTGGACACTGTGCTTTATGTGCACTACTGTGTGTGTATGTGTGTGTGTATGAATGGTTTAACACACTGAGTGAGATACAGATTAACTGAAAATTAAAACAAGCTAGTAGTGAGTCGCCTGTGTTCACGACTGCATGTCCGTTAGTTGTGTTTGTACCTGTATTCCCAATGAAATAATTCTTCCTATTGGTTCGCACAACACAGAACACGCCTACTATATCAATGTAAACATATTCTAGTGAAGTATTTACATTAAATTTGCTCGAGAGTTTTGTTCTTGGCTCAGAACATTTTGTGAGCAATATAAAAAGTAGAAGACATAACTTAACCTACAATGGTTTTGTATATGGTGTTCACGGTAAAATGAGCACTTTCGAAAGCCCTGCTTTACATCAACTGTTGTGTATTCCTCCGCCTTATGTAATATTAACAATGCCATGAGCCTCATCACTTGATTCGCGCGTCGGTCAAGTGAAACTGTGAAATTTATTAAGAAAGTAAATACTTTACAAATCTGCTAAGTTTTGCACTTCTGTGCATTAAAATAGACGGAAAGAGAGATAAATAATTTTAAGTTATCACAAATGGTTACCTAACACTTTTTATTCGACGTCAAGGTATAGAAGTATTTTCCATCCATCGTTACCAACTTCACTGGGTGATTGTTACTCAGTGTGCCCATTAAAACATATGTGATCAGGGGCAGCAACTTTCTTCTAGGGTTCGTTTCTAAAGTCCTCACTTTATCGTGAAAAGCTTTTACAAGGTTTGACTGGAATGACCATCATGAAATATTCAGCCACTGTCGGTATTTGTAAGTAGAACCCCGTATCTTAATGCCCCAACTATGGCATTATGTTTATTAATAAAAATCAAGTGTTCTATCTGAAGCGAAGAAACGCAATAACACGCACACTTATACATCTTCACGCACACTTTCCTATGTTTGGTACCCTGAACACGCACGGCTCATTATTTAGGTGACTTTGCCACGCTACCAGGCCGCATTACACGAAACTTTACATCTTTTGTTGCGATTTACCTGTTGTCTTAATTTGAAATCACGAACTTCTATAAATATAGCTTGAAGTCCAAGAGATAATAATACTATACTACATTGCGTAGCGCAATCAGTAACCGCAAACGTTTATTTCTAATTACGCGAAATGATAATGAAATAGCTGGTAGTATTTGTAAATGATAATTATTACTAAAAATGTATCCTTGAAGTACGATTTAAAATGTACTAAAGAATGAAATTTTTAATTATTTACTTGAAAATGTGGTTTGTTTACAAAGCCTCATGCAGCCAATCAGAGAGTAGGCTTGACCACGTCAAAATAACCACCATGAAATTCTGTTTCTGTTTACTTTTATACTCTGTGCCAGAGGGTCATATGTGGAGTGCCTTACCGACTAAAGTAAAGCTAATATTTTTCGTGGTCCGAACCCAGAATTACTGGAATCCAAAGCTTGGATTTCAGTCGGTTATATACTGGAGGGCAGCTATTAATGAAACCATTCCTCAGGTAGTGCTATAATGACATATGCGGCCTGATTCCTTGTTAACGCAGCCTCAATAAATATTGGCGTCACCCACTATATCGAGGTCTTTCATTTCATGCCTAGTTAAATGTTTGTGAAGTAAATTATTTTGAATGCTTTTACATTATATGAGTTTAGTTGCTCGTCTTACTATTGAGTGCATGCTGTATATGAAATCCAAATTATCACCGTAAAATCTTGTCAAAATCAGGATGATAAAACTTTACAATATTTACACGCCCCTGCCTTTAAACAACTATCAAATTACACACATAGTAAAAATTAAGTATTAAAAAATAAACAACTAGTAAAATGTACATAATCTACTGTCAGAAATTTTAAAAATCACACTGTACCTGAAATAATTTCACGAAAACGAAGAATTTCTCAATAAGGGTTAAAGTGGAGCCCTAACTGGAACTGTGAGAAGAGGGGGGCACTAACTGGAGCAGGCCGCCGTAGGAAGAGAAAAATAATTTGCAGAGAGGTCACCCTGCCAAATTTTTTTTAGGTAGGCCTACTACAAAATAATTTGGTACTGGCCACAAAAGCTTAGTTAGTGACAAGTAAATAATTTAGTGATCATCACAAAACATATTTGGCTAGGAGAATACTATTCAAACATTTTGTGGTTACCACATTTTTTTCCAGTGTTAATTAAGAACACGCATGTAGTTCCGGTCAGATGATGTATGTAACACACTGAGAGAAAACCTAACAAAATATTTGTTTGTATAGTGCCAAATATACACTATATACCAAAAATTAAATGGGCACCTGTGAAGATAGGTAATTCAGTACGTCAGTTGACTTGTGTTTCACTACCTTCGACGCAGGGCCGCTGGTGTTTGTCCGTGGTAGCATGAACACAGAGGCCTATTGTAACATTCTGGATAGTGAAATACTCCCAATATTGTGGCTTTTTTACGGAATGGACCCGTGTTACTTCCAGGATGACAATGCTGCGTGCCATGTTTCAAGGGCTACTATGCAGTGGTACGCCGACAACAATGTTCACCGATTGGACTGGCCCGCCCAGAGCACCGACCTCAACCGGGTGAGGGCTCGTCAGGTGCGGCCAAAATCCATTGCTCAATTCATGGAATGGTTGCTAGAGAAATGGCGACGAATCCCCGTGGATGTCCTGCAAACACAGAACATGCCAAACAGGATGACTGCTGTTATAGCTGCAAGAGGTGGCTCTATGAGATTCTAACGGGGTGACAACCACCGAGTAAACAATGTGGACAGGTGCCCAATTACTTTTTTTTAGAAAGTGTATATTTAGTTGCCATAAGAAAATATATTCTTCAGCAAACAAAGTTTGAAAAGTAACAAAATTAATTTTGTTTGTCTAACAAAATAAATTCTTGAATAAACAAAATCCCCGTGATGGGCCAAAAAATTAGACTGTCAGCTAAATATTTTGTTGAATCAATTGTATATATTTGTTTGGCCACTGATTTTACTGCCTTCGTTCGAAAATACAACTCGAGAGTTTGTTTGTATTTTTGTGACAATTAGGATAGTAACCATGTTTGTTAGTAAATCTTTTGATGCTTAACAATCGGATAAACGAATTAACAAAACATTGCAACAAGAAACTGACAATTAAATCTGTAAAACTTAAAATATTTGTTTGTACCCGTTGCCCAATATTTGCAGTGTATGTATTAAAAACCTTACCGGCGTCATCAGTTGTCACATTAACTGAGGCGCAGCGCTCAGACACACGTGATCTAGATTCGAAACTCACGGAAAATTGTATTTTTTTTTTATATCGAGCCAAACTATTTAATGTACGTGTAGCCGAGAAATCTTTAGTTACACCACAAAATATTACAGTTTGGGGCAACCAAATGAGAACAACAAAATAATTTGGTTTCAGCAACAAAATATTTAATTGCCTCTATACAAACAAATAATTTGTTTGCACCAAACAAATCTTGTTTGATTCAACAAAACCCTTTTCTCAGTGCATCATGTGAAGTCTGAGGAAGAACACGGTTGCACTCGAAATAAACTCCCGTAACAGGACATTATCCGCTACGCTACCCAAGCAAGAATCCTTGTGAGTAAAACTTTCCTCTCTAGCGACATGAAATTGAAGCTGTGCCAGACCTGTATCTGAGTGTAATTCCCAAAATAAATCTAACTTTTTTTTCATGCACGAGCTTAGAGACAGTGGAAAAACCTCGAAAAATTTGGGAGTGAACGTTTTAAAATAAGTTTCAACATTTTGACCCTCATATGATTGGATGTTGCTCGGCTTAAAGGTCTCCAGATGAATCAAAAATATTTTGTCTTGGAGTACCAAAGCGCTCGTTTGTCAGTTAAAAATGGAGACACGCGGACGATCACCAAGAAAAATGTCAGACATGTGCACAGTACACTGAAACCATTGCCTAAATCTGAGGGACTGATATTCAACTTCTGCGAATCACTTCACTTCAACACTGGCTCGCGAATTACCATAAGTATCTGTCAAAAAAAAACCAGTGTTTCGTATATGTTCTTTGAGGGTAGTCTCACCCGTGGAAGTTCCTTCACATCTCGTATATGAACTGATGCTAATACCATGGATTGTGCGTTCAGGTCGTTCATGAATTTGCAAGAAGCTCTCTCTCTCTCTCTCTCTCTCTCTCTATATATATATATATATATATATATATATATATATATATATATATATATATATATATGCGAATACAGTGCACTCTACAGTAGTATTATATAGCTGCAGACAAATGTTCACGAAAATTCCAGGCCGAACGGGTTAAGTTGTCTCAGATTACATATTTGAAACTCAGGTCAATTAGAGCAAAAAGCATATTTTAGCAGGCATATTTAAACTAATAAATCAATTTTCTATACTTCGACTATGTCACTTACAAAATTAATCGAAATTATTTCATCTCCTCTTTATGTTATTTTATAAGAGAAAATACGTATTTTACTTGAGCTCTGACGAAATGTAAAAGACAAATTTCAGGCAGCTTTAATTTTATGTTACTTCAACTACGGCACCTCCTAAAGACACATTAACAAATAAGATAAAATAAGCATTTCGTGTTGTGATGTGCGGGGTAGCTAGGAGACCAATAGTCATATTAAGTAGAGACGTTTGGCATTAAAATTACGATTGTTTATACTGAGCCTTGAAAATTATTTACGAATGAACAGTTGCAAATCAAAAGTTGCTGTGCTGTCTCCTCCTTGAAGGGCGAGCCTCGGCAATGCAATGCTTGCTGGAATCTCGTCACGGTCCAGGGAGGTGGTGCTAGTTCCAGAGGTCAGTCCTACGTTGGGCGGTTGTTGCACTAATGTGCGGCTGGAGCTGGGAACTCAGGTGTCTCCAGAGGTTCCTCCAGCTAGTCATCTCATGCTCCAGTGGAACGGAGCAATTGCGCCCCTCCCCTTCTGCTCCTCCAGGATTTGTGGCCGAGAGCCAAGGCCTGCGCCACGACTACGGAGACATAAACTTTGCCTCTTCTCCCCTTCTGGCGCTCGCAGGTCCATGCGGGTCATAAAACATCGCTAAAAACATTACATAAAATAAACATGTTTTTGGAAGTCAATACGCAAGACCAAGACAGAGCAAGTTAGGCAAGGTTGTGAGCAAATTACCTTTTAAACCTGTATGCTACGATAAAATTTTCCATTCTAGCTCGGGCGAAAGACTCCCTCCATGAGACGTGTACCCGAGCATGCATGCAAGCAGTTATGGAGGGTTCTTTGGAATAACCTATCCAACGATACTTGCCGCATAAGTAAAGACGACTTCATTTTATTTATGATTTTACATTTGTAACAGTGATCCAGGAACAATCCTCACTCACAACTTCAGCATCACGCGTTTATGGACACAGCCTAACAGTTTTGTTGTTAAAGACTGTTCACGATAAAGTGAGCACTTTTGAAATCAACCTTAGAAAAAAAATCACTGCCTTTATCTGCATATATTTTAACATGCACCCAGTAAAGTTGGTAACGATAGATGGAAAGTAGTTCCATTTCTTAACGTCGAATAAAAAGTGGTAGGTAACCATTTTAGATTATTTAAATTATTTCTTTCGCTTTCCATTTTTTTGAACGTCTCAGTGTGTAAAACTTAGCGGATTACTAAAATAATTATTTTTTCAATAATTTGCAAATTTCACTTGACCGACGCATAAATAAAGTGATGAGGCCCATGGCAATGTTAATTCTATATAAGGCGGAAGACCACACAACGTGCATATACGTTTTTCCTAAGCAGGGCTTTCAAAAGTGCTCATATTACCGTGAATAACCTATATAACTGGTACTTTTATGATAAATAATCGAAAATATTTACCATAAATTTCACATAACGTTGTTTTGAAATCCGTCAAACTTTTCGTCGTTTCTTATTTATTATCTATCAGTGGTTATAGTCTTACGCTCTTTCTCAGAACAAAAATAAACAAAAATACTCTACCGCACTCCCTCTTATTGGCTAACATTTCAACCTTGTAGGAAACCAATTACGATATTACGGCCATATCCATAAATCCATACAATATCCATAAATACGGCCAGCAGACGGCAAAACCTTACATAGAACCATCCATACAAGCGGCCATGCACGCTTGCACGTAATCGTCCGAATAATCTTCCATCATGGCATACATGCTTTAGAGTGTTAAGTAATTGGCGAACACTTTACTACGCCGAATATTACAATGTGAGGGAAGACGACATTCTGTTGAGAAACAAGAACCTGCTGAAAGTATGGTTTAATGCCACCTGTTTTATTTTTTTAACGTAAATACTACAATTCAATATCTTACATGCTCACTGGATGATACTGTTTGGTCATTGGCCCAGTGATTTGCTGAGAATACACATCTTTACGTGACTGAGCCAATCAGGATTAAGTTTCTCTACGTCTGTATTTCGTGGGCTGACAACTAAGATGCGTCTCAAAACCACCCAGTCACCATAGTGAGTACGAACTACAGTGTTTTGTGATACAACTAGGCGTGAATAGTTGCGAGAAAAACAGATGCCCCGAAAATAAACTAAAGGAGATGTAGAGTACTTTTCGTCATCTGCGCATGTCTATAAAATTGCACGCACTTCGCCATCCAAATTGTCGAAAATGACACGGTTAAACTTGCCTTAAAATACATTACGAGGTAATGTACTAAAATGTCAAGAAACGGATATGTATGAACAGTGTTGTAACCTCGAATACAACCCAACTTGTTTTGATAGCGCTACTGTGTAAGAGAGGTACAGACCTACAGCTTGGCCAAACCAGCGAACTGCACAAGAATATGACGCCACACGAAGCGACACACTCCCTACCTCCACGAATCTTAACCGTGTGGCTGAATGCACCCGTCAGGCCATTCAGGTATGGTGTTCTGTATTTTGGATGTTACACAAGAAACTGCTTAAATTGTGTACTATAAACACCAGAAAAAGTCATCCGAAAATTCACTCCCGGATTTTCGCATGTGGTAATCATGCAGCACGATACTGCTGAGGGACGAATTCTGTGGGGGATCTCCCGTTTCTTCACCCCTTGGTTTCCAGCGCCGCTCCATATTCACCTCGTCTCACCTTAGTTGGCCCTCAAGACCTCGCTGTTAAGTGCCACCGAAAACTCTCCATCCTCATTCATCCTAAAAATGAAGTAGCTCTCTTGATTGGATGAAATGTTACGTTTGTTTAGACAATATTCATAGTTGGCATAAATAGCTGCCGACCATAAACAAAGTATTTTGGTCTCGATACATTGAAGAACGTTCTTATGACATTGGCACAGTTCCGAACAAAAAACTGTGTTTCTTGCACCGCCAAGAAATACATTTTGGTACATGCCTGAAAGAGTTAGCGATAAAGCATGCTTGAGGTGTATTAAAACTCTGTGTAAACTCCTGGTCATGTTGTTTACTTTCCCTTGGTTTCAGTCATATCTCGTACCTTGACTCAATATTAGAGCGGTGGCGAGCCAACGTACATTTACCATGGCTCTTTTCAAGGTTGCAGTTTTTACCATTCAAAGAATACCAGAAAATTGCAGAGTCTGTTTGTTCATATAGGATATCATCTTAAGGTCATATCCGAGAATTAAAACAGCCATGCTTAAATTATTTAATGATGAACTTACCAAGGGGATATTCCATAACAAATGGAGAAAAAGACTTTTGAAAATTCTATATAAATTATGTCGCAAAGTTGTTACTCGTCCTAAATTCTATAGACCACTGACCATACCTTCTACGATGGGTAAAACCTTCGAGAGGCTGGTTAATGTGAAGTTCATTTTCTTCTTGGAATCAACAAACGGTCTACATGAGAGAAAATATGGATTTCGCGAAGGAAAGGGTGCAAAGATGTCTTTATACGACATGGTTAGTGTCATTTTGGGATCAGAACAAAAATATGTCATTGGAGTGTCACTGGATAACCCAGGGGCATTCGATAATGCGTGGTAGTAATGAATAATGTGGCAAGTGAAATGCTTGGATTGCCCAGCTAAGCTGTATCGCGTTATATTGTCATTCTGACAATGGCATTTGCATCTGTGAGATGGGAACTCACAGAAATGAAAAGCGATTAACAAAGGGCTGTCAGCAGGTATCAGTGTTGGGTTCTATACTCTGGAATGTGCTCTTTGACAGACCATAATGGCTTTAACTACCTGATGCCTGCAGTATGTTCGGGTATGCAGAAGACGGATTCCTTCTTATTTGTGGTGATTAAAGGTACGATGTCGAGATGAAGTCAGAGGGGCTCTTGGGAATATAAGTGCATGGTCAAGAACTGCGAAGTTACCGTTCACAGCGGAAAAGACAAATGCTACAATGTTCAAAGGAACATTTAAAATAAAACCTATTGTAAGATTTTTAGTGACGCCTCTGCGGATTGTTGCATCTATTAAGTATGTAGGTGTGGATGTCGGAGAACAGCTATCATTCCACGAGCATATACAGTATCTTGCAAATAAGGCAGCAGTGACATTTCACAGGCTGCGAGCTCTTGCTCCAGCAGCCTGGGGGCTGAACTTTAAAACACTGTTGACCATTTGCAATTGTGCATTTATTGCCATTATAATATATGGTGCAGCATCATGGTATACAGCTGCTGCTCAGTCCCGCATAAGAAGGACATGACTTAAAGCACAGAGAGTAACCATGTATGAGCGGAGACACTACTCAATATCAGGAGAGGTGGGATTGCTGTGAGAAGCACAAGTATACACCTCAAATATTTCCTGATTTCAGGGAAACACTTGAGAATAAGTGGCTTGAGATGGGCCATTATCAAGCCCAGTACCAGTCGGGACATGGAAATTTGGAAAGTAAACTTTGCGACTTTAATTTAACAGACGCACCACTCTGTCCGGTGTGTGGTGTTGAAGACACTGCTGGTCATTAATTGGCCGTGTGCGAAGGTGGCTGACATAAACACATTATATCAGCAAATAATGGGTAATACGGGAATCAACCTATACGAGGTATCTTCGGTAATCCGTTCATAGCCATGTTACCATGTCTGGATGGACTATGTCGTACAGTTTGGGCCGCTTCTGGAGCAGTTTAACGAATGGTATATTGCCACGCCCGATACCACCATCTGAAAATATATGATAGTTACCTATCTTGAAATGGTCGTTGAGTGTGTTGTAGCTTGCTCGGCGAGGGGTGTGGTGGAAAGCTGGCACTGTTGGAAGCAAGGTGCGTTGTGACTTGGTGCCCTGTTAGAACATCCGGAATAGTGAAAATCACTGCAATATGTTCCCTCTGCTGAAACCACTGGGCTGTTAGGCTGTATGTACTGTGTGCCATAGTCATGGCTCCTCATGTCAGCCAGCAGTACTGATGCCAAAAAATGGCACTGGTACAGATATCCATGGTCTGCTGATGGCACCATGAGCATTGTGGGGTTGAGGCTCCAGTTAGTTTGGGCAAGTTTACTGGCGGAATTGTGGAAGAGATAGCATTACCTTGACTAGCCCGGCGTTTTAAGCTTGGGGCCCTCCTGCCTACTACTGGAGAGAACTGGTCCAAGATACTGGGCCTGTCATTGGCGTTAATACATTGGCAGATACAGTATCTGTGTTCTTGTATGGTAACACATACTGGTTATGGACTGGGTCTGAGACTTGGCATAGATGACACTGTTACAGAAGCCATACATGTCTAGCCTAAGATGGTCTGAAGCTAAAGGGACGCACATTTAACATTGAGAAACCCTACTGATCATCATTGGCCTTATCGGGTGGGCAGGGTGTCATGGTCCAAGAGATCCATTGCTGATTTCCTCATTCGCCCGAATATCGACTTACCTATCGCGACCAAACAATTCCCGAAAAAGACATCACAAGATTATGGCTAAGAGGATGGAAACAAAAATGTAATTTTGATTATGAATGTAGCGAATGACATGGCATGGCATCATTGAGGGTTGATATGATAATCCCAAATTTGATAGAAACATTATGTGAAGGCATGGAATGATTAGACAAAACTGACTTCCCAATAAGGAATATTGATGATTTGTTAACTTTTTTAGATGGATTGGCTCCAAATGTCAATGTTTTCCCAGGGAAGACATCCATGTAAAAATTTGCAGGATGCTAAATGGGTGGCTTGTGCCATTGCTAAATTTTGTGGCACAATATTTTCCAGTTTTTACCTAATTTCGTATGTTTCGATATTTTTGCCTAAGTAATTGTGTCGGTATTTTGGGAAAGTTTAGGCCTATGGGCAGTTGAGTTATTTCAGAAAATTTGATTTCAGTCTGGTATTCATGAATTGGAGATAGTAAATAATTAACTTCGCTGCCAAGCCTGGCAGGAAACTCCTCGCTTGCTGCAGACAACTCAGCTTGCAAATCGGATGTTAGTTGACATGCTTGCATTTCTGAAGCGTAGGGCGCATCGCGCAGCACCTTGCCCGCGCTACTTGCCAGAGGTGCAACGCACATAATTTCTTACCGTAGAACAATTATGTATAGTTGTGAACTGTTTTCGGTACCCTCAGTGCTCTTCAAGAGCTGCTCCAAAAATAAATCGTGTCACCTTTGTGCCCACACGCAGCAATTTCGTATCCTTCCGCCATTGCTAACTTTTTTTGCTGGCTTTCTCTTCACAGCAGCGGTCGCGACATGACGTGTTCATTGTGTGCTCCAATGTTTGTGGAGGTTGATGCAGGCGAATGATTCCCCTACAGGCTTATTTTTCTTTTAGAATCGTAGTAGTGGAGAGATAGTTTAGTAGAATGTACGAAATTTATTCTGTGAATTATCTTTAATGATCCTATGCAGTTTCACCTCTTCCCTACCGAGATGGGTGAGTACAGCATCAGTCTTTCTCCGGTAGTACGTGTCATGTTTTATTGATTCTGAACAAGTAACTAATTTTCGTGGTTATTTTTCTTTGTCTGCTCCAGAGGGATCATATTTTGGACTAAGTATAATTTTTTATGTTTTATTTCAAGTATTCGACTATTTAAGTCTTAAGTACCACTTCCGTTTGAGAACAACTTGCCTGGCTTCTCTTAATTTGCCATCTGGAGCACGGTTTTATCTCCAGCTTGACGACTTCGCCTGGGGAAGTTTCAGCTCATTGAATCTGGCTATCTTATGGACTACGTTACGGATCGATGAACATTAATTTTTATAGCGTTTGTAACTTACAGTATAATAACTGAATTTATGAGATTTAAAGTGTAAATCATGTGGCTATTAAAAATAAAATGTGTATAGTCCATTCCCAACTGGAAGCGACTTATGAAAATCAACCTTTGAAAAAACACTCTAGGCATAACATGTCACCCTGTTATTTCAATAACCTGTATTCCATAAATATATAACACTGTGGTTAACTTAAGAGTACTGCATTATTGAATAAATGAACCTTTACCTTAATATATTCTATAACTTGTAATATTTATTTCTTTTTAAAATATGAATTAATAACAGCGAGTGCAGCGACATATTGGCAACGACCGGTAAGAAATAGTTCACAGTTAAAATACTATTTTAACCTCGTTTTTTAGTATACTATTTGTAAATTAAACGGTGCCTATTGAAATATTTAAATATTTAGGTAGCCCCGATGGCAACATATATAATTTTTACAGTTTAAAATAACAGCGGAAAATATCGTGAGTAGGCCGAAATGATACGGTGTTGCTTTATCGAGTGAGAAAGCAGCTGAAAACCTATCTGCTTGGTGAGACTTGTCGAGCGCGCTCTCTCTCTCTCTCTCTCTCTCTCTCTCTCTCTCTCTCTCTCTCTCTCTCTCTCTCTCTCTCTCTCTCTCTCTCTCCCCCCCCCCTCCCCCCCCGTCTCTTTCACACTCGGGAAATTTCGCTTCGCTTGTAAACAAGAAATTATAAATGTTTTCAATTGTCGCATATTTCATACTTATTACAGAAAAATAATGATTTTTGAATTTGTTATTTTCAACTGAAAATAGATTTTAATGTTAGAATACTTATTTTAAAATGTTATATGTGATGGCCGGGCAGTTACCAAGTTAAGTTGGCAGACGTGGCGAGCCATGATATGGCGTGTTGCTTTTTGCCAAACAAAACGTAAATTATTCTTACTCCGAAAAATACTTCAAACTACCACATCACGTTTGTAGACGTTGTGTTTTTTAAACCTACCTAGGCAAGATACGATGTTGTGATAAATGTGTGTTTCCACGGCAGTAATAAATATACTCTGACGTGTGTTTCGTTAATCATCGCGTCTGTGAAATGGCGTGCCTTTGTGCATCGTGGTCGATACGCTGGCCCTGTGTGTGCGTGATTTCAAATATTTGATTAGCACTATTTATACATTTTAACTGTGAACTGCTTTTATGACGTAGTTAATTATTTGCATCCACTTCTGTTTATTTATCACAATCTTGTACCTTTGCCCTAAGGGGTTTTAAACACAGGCGTGTAACGTGATTTACCACCAATCCCAGAAGAAAAATACTAAGCCCAGCCCGATAAATTTCAATAAATCTAATAAACGCTAAGTAGCGATACATGAAAATATGAGCGGAATAAAAGTTATCGTTTGCTTATTTGTGTGCATGTTCACCGCTATCTTTTAAAGTTTCTATGACAAAAAGGAGCAACACGATTTTCGTGCTTTAATTTAATGTGCCTTTTTCGTTTGACTGATGGTTTCTTCGTTTTAATATTTACTCCAACTGAGGCCGTCCTTTTAAAGAAATGACTCAACACTATCAATAACAAAAGTATAATTAGTACAGCCCTTTACCTCGCAGTTGTAACAGTGTTAAACACAGTCGCGGCAAAATACTAACGTGCATTATTACATGCATTGAGCTATGTCGTGGAAAACAAATATTTTAACGTCATCAAGCTGGCGTGAATAATGTTAGAGGCCTAAACTGTGAATATTCATACGGAACTTGTTTTTGGAATATGATAAGAATTCTTTGGAAAGATGTGAACAGTAAACAACACATTTGACAGGTATAAAAGTAGAAGTCACATTTCAATGTTTATTTATAGGTGTAGCGAAAGTGTACGAACATATGTACACACACAATGGAATTTAAACATTGATTTTGACGGATGCTACATGGCAGTCACATTACAATATTTGTTTACATTTGGTGGAAGGATACGAAACGGGCCTGCAAGTAGATATTTAGCAGGGCTCCGAGAAAGTTGCTTCCAATGGGGAATGGACTATACTTGTACATCAAATTGAATATAAATAAATTGTACGATGTGCACTCCAGGGTTTTTCAATGCTCCCACGGCTACAAGAATTTTACGAATTAATTAATTTTTATACTGCAATTATTTCTTGGATAACTCGTTTGTTGATTAGTTTTGTCTACAAATTCGATATGGTTAATTAAAAGATTTAGTTTGAAACTACAATTTATACTCTTTTCATTTCTTAGGTTTATGTCTACCTCTGGACAATTAATAACGAATTTAAAATGTAATTAATAAAATATTACTGGAATCAGTTTGTAGGTAAAATGTGCCTCGTTTTCACGTTTGCCCAGTAAACACGTTTCCAAACAATTAAATAGTAATAGTGGCATCATAGGGTCTGGCATTATGGTAGCAAAAGAATATTGTAATTTTG
This sequence comes from Dryococelus australis, assembly GCA_029891345.1. NCBI lineage: Eukaryota > Metazoa > Arthropoda > Insecta > Phasmatodea > Phasmatidae > Dryococelus > Dryococelus australis. The sequence continues at coordinate 63,028,841 of CM057003.1, read as the reverse complement.
CGTAAAAGTCCAAAGTATAACGTGTTGTTTTTCGGGTAATTATAAATTGTATAACATTTTTAATTGGCACTGTATTTGATTGTTTATATACCAGACACTGAGGTAATTTCCACCATCTTCAGTAAGTTTTATGTTTATTCATTTAAACTGAATATAATATGCTTAATCGTTCTCAAGTTTTGATTAAGTATTGCATATGTTTTTGAAACAAACATAGATATAATTAACAACCATGCCGCAGACCACGGGACAGGCTAAAAAATTAACTATGTGGTGGTGAGGCTAGGCCCAGCTTCTGCTGGGATACATGGTTCGTACTTAGTGGCTACGGCGACACTTGCATCACACATTAATAGTGCGTTGTCCAATAAAGGCAGAAAAAGTATGATATGTATTCGTTTTTAATTACGTTATTTCATTCGTTTAGCCTCAAGCATTACAATTATTCGTGATTATGTGACTCCTGCAGACTTAGTACCGAAAATAGCGAAACCAAAATTATTCTTAATTTAAAATTAGCTTCCATTTAAGTGTCTTGTGTGCTTAATATTGCATTCCGGTAGTCATACAAGTTCTTGTAGTTTCATGTCAGCCACTCTCAACTAATCTACAGCTCAAACTATATATGCTCGTTAGTATTTTTTAAATTTCGAAATCGTTAGCGTATGAAGTTCATTTGAGCTAACACTTTATGTAAGCTATGTGTGATACGTATTCTTGGAAGGTAACAGCCACACGTTCTAAGTTACAGAAATGTATTAGTCTTTAAATATAGTGTCTAGTCGCTGATCCTCACCTACCTAAAACTAGTTTAGGGCGCTGCTAGGAGATGCTGTAATCACACTGATATAATTAGGGAGGATCGCACTGCTTGAATTAGCGATCCGTATCTTTGTGAAGCTACAGTTATTTTCGGTGTTGATTGTTAGCATTTCTTGTATCGCTCTCTCTCTCTCTCTCTCTCTCTCTCTCTCTCTCTCTCTCTCTCTCTCTCTCTCTCTCTCTCTCTCTCTCTCTCTCTCTCTCTCTCTCTCGCTCAAAAAATTAGATTTAGATTTCATTGGAAATTTGTAACAAGTTTCAGTAAACACTCTCTCGCCATAATTTCAAAATGTTTTAGAAGCCATCTTATACACTAGCATATTAGAGCATGATTACATTAATCATAGCGTGGTATGAGGATTTAAGAGGTGAAGATACAAGATTCTAATCCAAGAGTAAGTGTAAGATTTTGGTGAGATTACGTAAATGAGCTACCGTGTTAAAATATTTACGCTGTTTAGTCATTACCTAATTAATTGTGTGCATTATTTCGCATATTAAATCAGTCCATTCATTTCACATTAAAAATTCAGGAAAAGTTACCAACTGATAGATACCAAATTTTTAGTGATCTGATAATCGGCTTTTACATAGAAACGAAGCAACTAAATAGATTCCTATTATTATCGTCTCAAGAATTAGACGTTAATCTCTTTTTTTACGTTAATTAGTGAGAGTTTTTAAAAACACGATGCTTACAAAACTAATTACTATAATAATCGCCTGCCAGTATACTGTTAAGGTGAAAACCCTTAATTACATTTGACATCGTAGAAATGAACAAGTGCAGTTGAATTATACATAAGTAGTAAAACCCACAGTGGTAAGTAATCACTGAAGCAAACTCGAGGTCATGACTAACGCGTAGGAGCTATTGACGTGAGCAGAACTCTCTGAAGCCGTAACAAAAATAACTTACCTTGAGCAAAGTGAGGTTAAACATTCCGCTCAAGGAGTTCAAAAAGCATACAGCAGACTGAAACTAAGGCTTTTAACAACGACCAAATCTGAAAGTGAAAATAATTATAATTTATTTACGCTGTTATCTTTACACATCATTGCAGGAAAACGCTTCGAACTACTTTTTGTTAATTACAATGGAAGAAATCTTACGATCATAGAACAAGTCTCACAAAGAAGTATAAAGGTTATATTTCCTTCAAGTTTATTGATTTTAATCCCTTGTGAAACATTACGTATCATCATTCTAGTTCGTTTTTTTTTTTTAATTAAAAGCATGCAGTATACTTCAGTTATGTAATAAAGCTACGTTATATAAAAAAAAAAGACAAGACTCTGGAAAAGCCATGCATATTAATTAGCTAAGGTATTAAATGTCAAGTTTGCAGATGTCAAATTCGCTAATACGAACAACCCTAATGCAACCGTCACCAGTGGACACTCTGGTCTCCGCTAACATGGTGGTGGCAATTCACCTTCAACTGTATCACATCAGTTAATAGTTAATGGTTTTACGATGGACGTGCCGATCACTCAGTTAGCTGTTTTGTAAAATCATAATAGGCTATTCAGTGTTTAATTTTCTGTACATGCATTAATGCATTTTGTTTGGTAAGTAACTTTAAGAGGCATGTAATATTTAATTTATAAAATTGGAAGGAACGAATTATTCAAGAGAACAGAAAAAAACATATTAGGCAACTATACAGCCATTTAACATAGTGTTTTCCCGTTATACTTACAATGGAGCTGTAATTCTCAACTATTTCCTTTCTTATAGGTATACTAGGTGTAGACATATTGCTTCGAAAATTAACAATTAAGTTGTGCTCGGCTATCTTAGATTTTATTTTGTAAAAAAAAAGCGCCATGTATACTAGCACGTATATGTAATATACAATTATATAATATCCATTGTTACATTAAGTTAACTCTCAAAAATTTAAATTTTTTAAAATATTGTTTTGATAATAATAATTTAAAACCGGTTTGTCTGTAAGAAATAAATTTTAAATATTGAACGTGTTTTAAGAGTAAAATTTATTTATTTGCTGTGTATGAAGAGCACTACCATCCAGAAAATTGAAAAATTTCCCCACTTATCGCATAACACACTTACTTTAATATTTACGCTTACAATATCTCATACCCCAATTTCACTTATATGTTAGCCAAAGAAATATTTGAAATTCTCCAGCTCTGCAATTGTAACCATGACTGTATTGATATGTAGCTGAAGTCATAGAGCTCTAAAGGGAGTGAAGTGAAGAGATTTGGGCTGCTCTTAACATCGTGGTCTTGAGAGCCGATGAGGGTGATTGAGGTGAGAATGTAGCAGCGCCGGAATGAAGGTGTGGGGAAACGGGAGATCCCCGAGAAAACCCGCCGACCAACGGAATCGTCCGGCACGATTCCCACATGCGAAAATCCTGCGACCCGTCCAGGGATCGAACCCGGTTCGCCTTGGTGGAAGGCGAGCTGGCTAACCACTCAACCGCCGTGGTCCTAGAGCACTTGAGGATACAGAGGTACAACAGCCGCTTGTGCAGCGAACAGTCAATCTGCACATGCCAGCAAAATGGTGGCACTGGCTAGCAAGCTGAAGGAACGACGTTCGTCAATCTGCGTCTGACTCGCCACCCAACAGCCCGGCCAGAAGGAACATTCCGCAGAACGCAGTAGCCAATCAGGCGCAAAGCTCGTTCCCAGAGCCAATCAGAGAAGGGGTATGCCTACATCAAAGGAACCTCCAAGCCTTACCGTCTCTGTGTACTCTGTGGTGCTGTCGTCCTCTGTTCCCAGAGACAATCAGAGAAGGGGAATGCCTACATCAAAGGAACCTCCAAGGCTTACCGTCTCTGTGTACTCTGTGGTACTGTCGTCCTCTGTTCCCAGAGCCAATCAGAGAAGGGGTATGCCTACATCAAAGGAGCCTCCAAGCCTTACCGTCTCTGTGTACTCTGTGGTACTGTCGTCCTCTGTTCCCAGAGCCAATCAGAGAAGGGGTATGCCTACATTAAAGGAACCTCCAAGCCTTACCGTCTCTGTGTACTCTGTCGTCCTCTGTTCGTCAAGACAATCTGAGTAGCAATCATTGAGTATCTTGAATTTTACACTTCCAGAGACTAGGAAAGTTGTTTATATTCATATATATACTTTTTGTATAGAATTTCCTTTATTCATATATATCAATAAAAGAAATTCTATAAAAATTCTTACCCAGTCTATTGTTTCGAGCTGTAAGCGTCCACCTTAAAGACTGTTTTTAAAAATTCGTTTGTTGAGTAAGTACATTTACTGCGTGCCGTATGTGGTATATGACATTACATCGCAGACATAAGCTTCACCAATTACGAGGCAACTAAAGTTTTAAGTGTGGTGATTTTCCGAGTGTTATTAACTATCTGGCAATCTGCTGTACCAAAACGACGCCATTCAATTTAAATCGGCTCTCAAGACCGCGCTGTTAGGAGCCGCCCAAATCTCCTCACTCTCTGCACTCACTCATTCAGTTATTCAATTTATACTCAGTGCAAGTTCTCTCACAAAGTTCTGTTGTCCTAATATTGGTTTTTGAGCTCCACACTACTCTGTAAATCTTTTGTGAACTATTCCGAACGTTACATATGTTTCACTGAAAGCCATAATTAGTGCTATGAAGCACCCAGTATCACCCAGATTCATTTAATAACTGATTATTGTAATGGGGTTGTGTACACTGTTGTTTTGTTTAGGGTGAAGTTTTTTAATCAAGTAATGACTTTTAGCTTAAAAATTGAAAATCGATATAAACATTATTTTTAAAAGCAAGCAAATTTTAATTGAAACTTCTGTCAGAGGAAGTTTTTTGTAATTAAACAATGGAACAGGTCAATTGATATCCGTTTCCATTCGTATTGGCAATAAATATTTCATAGACATTTTTTACGACTATTACTTTCAATGAGCAGCAATCTTTAACAAGCACATAAACAATAATTTAGTCCTAAAATTCTCCGGCTTGTTTGTGATTTCAAGATATAATGTAGCCGCCCAATATGCACAATTTCATAGGTCATTTCTGATACGTATTCGCTCATAATGTGCTTTGTTGCAACGGTGTTTTTTGTTTTTAGGGAACTATTTTTTACTTATAACCATGCAATTGATCTAACTTTCATATAGCGCAGTACTTGCTTTTGAAAGTAATTACTTCATGAAGTTATGTCGGTATGCCGTTAACTACACGAATACCTACACTCACTGTGACAAAATTTAAGTTCATTGCACAGTGAATACCATGTTCTGGCTGTCACTATTGGCTAGCGATAAACTAATGCAAACAGTAAATAACGAAATATTAATTCCTGGCGCGTTGTAGCCAGAATGTTGTGTGTATTGGTGATCAGTTTATAAGATATACGAATCATGCTTAAACACTTGCCACTCACTTTTACATTTATCTTATATCCTAGTCTACTTAACTAACTTAAACTACCGTAAGCTAACTTCCATGGCTACGATAGAACCTAGTTTCGCATAGTCGTATAAGTTGTTGTTGTAGTATAAAATATACTGCTATCCAAAGCAGGGCGGTGCTTTGTGGGAGTGGCTGGGGGATGCATCAACCCCTGCTAATAGCTGAAATGAGGTGAAACCGTGTACAAAGGACGAAAAATTGGGAGACAATGCAAGGAAAGCTAAATTTAAATGAAGAGTTTATTGCAAGTAGTTCTCGTTCTTTTAAACGTAAACAGGTTATTGTTGAAGTTATGTTTATTTAATAAAGTTACATGTATAATAATTAAAATTAACAATTTTGCGGGGGGAGGGGAGAGCGAATATTTATGTTTTCACCCGCCGCAATTTGTGGAGGGTGGTGTCAATAATACATAGTGTCATCAACTTGTTCCAATTTTTGCACCCAGATATTTCGTGACTCTGCACCCTTGAAAATTCCCTTATAAAATATATAGCTCTACACAGGGCTTCCTTAGTGAGGCGCCCAACATTGGATACTGATATTATTTGTATTTAAAAATAATATTTCATATTAATTACTAGTTAGTTTGAGTGAAAGAAAAGCAAAATATATGTACACATACTATATTCCCCTCTTTCCCTGTGATACCATTAACATAACCAAAAGGATATTTTATGTTTACTATGTTGGTGAAGTCCATTTTCACTGATTCGAGTAGGTGAATTTCACTTTGAATAAGTGTGATTTTCTACCATAGTCCACTCACGGTTTATTCAACCTTTTTGAGTCAAACTTTGAAAAATCTCCCCATGTATGACGTGTTTAGTCATTTCCTAAATACACCCTGTATTACAAGCGTTTTATAATTGTGTTCATAAAAGTTAATTTTTTTTTGTTAAATTGAAATGTTATTCATATTTTATCTATAAGTTATAATGCTTAATTTATAAATAATCTGAATAAATATCAGGGAGATAATATGCATGTTGGTAGCAGCTAGTGAGAAATAGTCCTTATACAATATACTGTTACACTTAGTGCGCACGAATGCGGTGCGTTGTCCCTCTGGTGTAACTCTCCAGGCTTAGTTAAGCTTAGTTTATAGGAGGCGGAGAAATATCCAGGAAGTAGAACTTTAGCAAGGCTTCAGAAAGGGCGGAAGTAACCGTGAATGGACTATAATTCGAATTTAGGGTGCAGTTTGACTTATGTATTTCTAAATAATCTGTACTTTATCTCTGGTGGCAATCAACTGACAGACGACCTCTAATGGAGTATGTAAAGGTATGTGAAATCTGATGAGGTATCGCATTATATTAGGAAACAGTATGGCCTCTTCTAATTAGGGACATGAACACCAGCTATGCCATTAGCAAGAAATACCTTTTTTTTTTTTGCGCGCGTATCTAAGAGTTTACTATCATTGCGGCGGTTTTTCTCCTTTATTCTGCAACTGCATTGTGAGGCGGCCAACTTAATGTGTAAAAGTCCTGCAGCATACTGCGCAGCTGTTAATTAGTAAACCCATGCGTCGTTGAAAATATTGTGCAAATAAATAGCCCGCGAGAGAGTTGAATAAATTTAGCGTTTGTGTAAACGTATTAAGTCACGCGCCAGTCTCTACGAGTAGTAATTAACACGTGGAACACGTGCTACCTTGGCATGCTCCAGTGCTCCTGCGGTGACACGGAATTTCGTTTTCATTACACGCTGCACCAAATACTTCATTTTTATATTCATACCTGTATTTACGTATATAGTTGGTATATGTCTCATTTAACATTTTTATAGCCCTGTTGTAGGCCTATGCATTATTTCAGCTAATTAACATTCCTTTCCCAACAGAGGACAGTGACCTGTTGCAAGATATTGTAATATGGTACTTACAAATGCATTGATGAAACAGCCATTTATTTTGCTAACTCTAGCTTCACCGGCGCCACGTTGGCAGGGCGGTTAGCCTGCTCGCCTTTCGCCGAGGTGAACGGGTTCGTTCCCCTGCGATTTTTCAGGTGGGAATTGTACCGGACGATGACGCTGATCGGCAGGTTTTCTCGGGGATGTAACTTTTCCCCACCCCGTCATTCTGGCACTGCTTCATTCCCACCTTGCTTCACCATCATCTGCTCTCGAGACTTCCATGTTAAGAGCTGCCCAAATCTATTCACTCCGCTTTAAGAATTAGCGATCGCGAGTCGAGTTATAGACTTGTCACCCCACTGTGAATTGGTCCATCACAATACTTAGAGGAAGTTGAAGCACAGAGTAGATGATTACACAGAGACGAAATGGAGTGGGCGTGTCTTTGACTGTGTGCGTACCCGTCCTCGGATTGGCCGCTCGGGGCTCTGGAAACGGGCCTAGCGTCTGATTGGATGTATGCTGTGAAAGGTTTTCTATTTGCTAGACTGCTGTCTGGCAAGTTACCAGGCGCCGATTGGTGAACGGCGTTCCTAGATTTTTCTGACCAGTGACGCCATTTTGCTGGCACGTACGGCTCGAGTTCGTGGAATAAGCGTCTGTCTCACCTCTGTATGCTTGATGTGGCAGGCTACTCAGTCAGCCAAACGCTGTTCCTAACTATACTACGGGAGAAAAGATCGTATTATAAAACTGTTCAACGTGTTTGAGTGATATATGCTTAGGAACAGGTATTTAAGAAACTATTCTCGTGTATAGTCTATTCGCAGTTCATGCAAGTCGTGTTTTGCTGTTTCCTTAATATGCCATGTTTCACAAACTTTTCCTACTTGTGTTAATAAAAGTACTGTATTTTTGGTGAAATTGTAAAAGTATTACAGTATTTGAATTTCATCAGTAAACTAGAATATTGCATTTAAAATTAATATGATTAAAAATAGTGATAAAATAGTTGTGTTGGTAATGCTTAGTAAGAAAAATTTCAAATGTTAAATTTTACTACACTGAATACGATGGGTTGTCCCTTTGATGTAATTCTCCCAACTTAGTTAAGCTTTGTTTGCATGAGATGGGGGAAATTGCTCAAAGTGTAATTTAAGAGGGTTTTGAGAAACGTGTGAAGTAACCTAGATTGACTATATACAACAATTTCAGGTTCTCCATTTGCATACAAGCCAGTTTTTTTCGCAAAAGAAAATTGGCTAAACCGGCTGTTATCGCGGTTATTTTTAAGAGTGAGCATTCTGGTGCGGAAAAAAAATAGCACAGACCTGTGCAACTAGCTTTGCCCTTTAGTATTCCTAAATAAAGGTATGTGGCCGCCACTGAGAGCCTCATAGAGGCGTGTTATCGACGGGAAGACGACGAGCCAGTTGAGAGGTATCCTGAGTAGCTGCGCGTCCAAGGTCAAGAAGCGAGGGAGCGATACGGACGACAGTTACACGCAGGCCTAGCGCCTCAATGCTCCTACGCGCAAGGCGTGCAATCATTCCGTCGTGACGCTGTACTGTGCAAATTAAATATGTAACATAAGGGTTTTATTACACGCGATGAAAGCCCTCTTGCCGCCTAAGGAAACTGCATAGGCAAGTTTTAAAAATGTGGTATTTGACCATTTTCACTAATTTTTTTTCTCCAAGAATACACTTAATAAGACAAAAGTAAAAAAATAGGGCCATAGCTAATTGTTCATTTATCTTCTCTGACCAAAAGTCAAGTTTCGAGAACTTTTATTTACCGAGATACGCGTTTACGCGCAGACAACGATTTCACAGAAAACGTTTCAGTACATAGGAGCCTTAAGGCACCCGCCTAAGTGCAGCTTTCGAGGCCGAGAAGCGCGGAAACAATAAGGGTGACGCTGTCAAGCGCATCAAGTGCACCATCGCCGCTAAGCGCAAGGCTGTAAACTGGCGTGTAGTGTTCTCGTCGAGCTATGTGCACCTACGGGGATTTCAGCGGTGACCCTATCATTTTATTGGTTGAAAGTCTGTAGGAAATTTACTGCGGGGTCCTTAAGTAGTCGTGTGTGGAAATGTGATGCGTATATTTAAAGATAAAGATATCTGAAAAAAAAAAAAAAAAATTTTTTTTTGCTATTTTTGAGTACGCTGAAATGTACTTTGTGCTTGAGTATTGACTTCGCTAACCGACATAGAATTTTTAAATATAAAGAAGTGGAATTACCGCACGTTCCACGAAAAAGACCGCAAACCCGCCAGAATGGCCTCACGATCTGGCATATGGCGCGAGGTTGTACACCAATCAACGTTAAGGGATGAACATGCAAGACACCAGCCGAAAATACAAAAAATTGCACATATGTCGCGGTTGAGTCGATCAAAGACAATACTCGTTTCACAGCAAAACAGTTAGTTTTCCCCTCTGATAGCACGCTAGAATACTGGCAAAAATATTCACAAATATCAATAAAATTGTGGGTAAACTTAAAAAAAAAATATAAAAAACTAACGAACTTTCTGACATTAAAACAAACTGTTCATAAATCCACGGAAGCTTGCGTAAATTTCCTGTTTCATTTATATGTATTTGATTTGCGTGGAATGAGAAACCTATCTTTTCTTCAGTTTCGTCAAGTTAGTGTCTCACTGAGAGAGAAAATAAATTAAATTTGCTCATTTTCTTGTTGTGAAGCAGAACCCAAAATAATGTATCCGATGACTCTATCCAATAACATGTAAGATTTAAAACCGCCTATTAAACGTGGTTGTACTTCCTTTTTGCCCGACTACGGCGTAGCAAAGAAAGGGTTATGATTTTAACACGATGGATGTATGTATGTTACATTTCGGATGTTCCACTGTAGCATCGCAATTACGAAACCGATTTTGATAAATCAGGTGTCTATCGATTCCTTTTGATAACCCGATTTTCATAGGTTATGACACAATTAAGAAAATTCAAAATGGCGGCCGTGATAAACTAATTGACGCCACAGGAAAAGTTAGCTCGCGCAAGCATTTCATTCGCGGCTTATTTGGAAGCAGGTGTCATTAATGTTTTACGATAATTACACTTTAAAGATTAATAATATGAAGTTTAGGCCTGATAATTGTCAACCTATATTTGTGTAGGTAGAAAAAATTGGTAAATAAAAATAAAGTTATAAAAAACTAAAACCCGACTACTCAAAAGTAAAAAAATTAATAAATAAATAAAAATAAAGTCTTCAGTGCAGGTAAAAAATAATAATTGGTAAATTAAATTAAATTATAAAAAACTAAAATACGACTACTCAAAAGCTCGAAATAAATCCAGTTAAGTGTACGAGTATAATCATAAAGCCGTATTCACACGTTGTGCCGTTTAAGACACTCTACATATAAAATTAATCTGCAATCTTATGTCACTTTGAAATTCTAACTACGTCTGACTCAAGACTGTGACTAATGTAGGGCATGTATGTAGGCCTCATCTCAGCAATGGGACACAATAGACGAATAATAAAATGATAAGTTCATTCGTTTGTCCATCCTGGGGTGTAACAGCCTGTTTCTACAGCACTGAACTGAAATACATGAAATTTAGTACATAGATATCTACTTTTGTTAGATTCCCCCCTGTACCGCCCATATATGTAAAACGTCTTAAAATGGCACGACGTGTGACTACTGCTTTGTGATTATACTCGTACACTTAACTAAAGACTTGTTTTTAACTTTAGAGTGGTCGGGTTTTAGTTCTTTATTACTTCATTTTATGTTGCACTTTAAATGTACAGCTATAAATATGAGAACGATAATTTTCTTATTGCAGCGGCGAAGATCACTTCGTGTAACTTCGGCATTGCTCGTGCCTGAAGCCCGAAGCTCTGAGGCACGCAAAATTATCCTGTATTTTACTATTTATAGAGCTCTGTTGATTACTTTATTTAGGTCTACTATTTCATGTATTTACTGTATATTTTAGTTTTAAAAAATTGAAAATATAAGGAAAATTACATCATTGAACGCACATACAATTGGGATTACGTCATTTTACTTCAAGGTCAATGGCACACTATGTCACTTAATAGTACCTTTTTTTTTTTTTGCGTTTCCATTTGCCGCGACGCCCCGCCGGGCACATCCTGACACCAGCTTGTTCGTATCACGTTCACGTGCTTCCGAGTGTCCAAAACGCGCCGCTTTTACAATTCAGTCTGGTTTACGCCTCTGGCGTAACGGGAGGGCCAGGTTGTGGTAAGAACCGGGGCCAGAAAAAAAAATTTTATCTCCACGTCGACCATAACAACTTCATAACCGTAAAATAAAATAGTTTCGGTGCTCCGGAGCCAAAGCGAATGGAGCTGAATATCAACGCGGGATCTCGAGGATAATAGTTCACCGTGCGCGCCGTACCACGCCACCCCTTTACCCTTGCCAGACCCTGGAACCTCCCCAAATACCGACCACCAGGAGCGATCTTTTACGGCCCCTTCAACGTGTATTTGCATGGCGTGTAGCGCGGACCCTTTCTGGCATTTCAGGACTGGGGACTTCCGACCCCCTTCCCTTTTCGCGCACGTGGTCACGAAACCCTCGCGTTTCTTCTAAAAAGCATAAAAACGCTCCTCTCCATCCCTTATGCCGCACCCCTCCTCGTTTCCTCATGTTTACTCTAGTCTAGGGACTCTCTTTTCTTCGCGCCCAACCCTTTCCCTCGTCGGCCATTTTTTATGCAGAAATTCCGTGTTGATTTTGCACACGCGCGCGTGTGTGTGCACGCGAGAGATCGCGTGTTGTAGTTTCGCCGTCGCTTTTCTGCGTCGGTTAGCTTCCCACGGTGCGTAACGAGACAAAGATGGAACTTGCGTTGGGGGCTGTTACGAAAGCAACCTGCTGTGCACGCAACGGTTTATACAGCAAAGTTGTAAAAGCAGGCCACAAGAAAGGTTTATAGAACACAGAGTCAAAACAACGAGCCGCTTCGGCAATCTGTAACCTAGCTAAGAAATGCGCAAGGTTAAACGGAAAATGTGGGTCCAGCAAACTCCACGAAATTCCTTCTAAACACTAACTATCAGCTGGGAAACTCCACCCTCGGTGCACAGCGGGAACCAATAGGAAGAGCTTTTGCAAACGAGCACGTGAGGTGGGGCGAGAAGTGTGAAGGAGGCCATGGAGCCAGTCAAGGGTGCAGTCGGCGACAGGTCACCCGAGCAGCCAGCTGGGGTTCCAATTAGAAGGTCGGGGCGGCGAGTCCCGGGCGAGGCAATCGTAAGTGCTATTCCTGCTATGCTTCGATCCGTTTCCTAAACTTACTCTATACCCTTCTCCTTCTATTTCTAGTTGGCCAGTCTGTTAAAGGCTGTTCATGATAAAGTGGGCACTTTTGAAATCAATCTTAGAAAAAATTCACTGCCCAGGGCTGCAATTATTTTAACGGGCGCACTGAGTGACATGCGCCGAATAAAATTGGTAATGATGGGATGGGAAGAAGTGCCATATCTTAACGTCGAATAGAAAGAAGTGAAAGATAATCATTTGTGCTAACTTAAATTATTTATTTCGTTTATTGTTATTTTTTTTACCCCATCAATTCTAAAAATCACCAGATTGATAACAGATTTACTTTTCTAATAATATCACGGTTTCTCCTAACCGACGCATGTATAAAGTGATTAGGCCCATAGCAACGTTAATTTTATATAAGGCGGAGGAATACACAACGTGCATGCAAGTAGATCTTAAGCAGGTCTTTCAAAAGTGCTAATTTTACCGTGAACGGCCTATAATTAGAATTATGTTGTAATTCTATCTTCTTATAAAGTAAAATAACTTGGTACAATTTAGCTTCGCTGTTCTTCTTATTTACTACAATCCTTCCTATCTTACCCCGTTCTACTCTCATAAGATGATATTAAGGTCAACTTATAACAGAGAGAAACGAACGCGGTTTCTGTGTTCGTCTACGTCGTAGGCGGCGGGGCTGGAAGCAGGAAGCACGCTCCTGAGGGGAAATTTCGTTTCCCAGCCTCAGCCTACGTCTTCCCAGTCTTCTCTCACGAGAGGCCACCCCCCACCCCCTTTTTTTTTTCACAATACCTACCTCTGGTTGACGGAAGTCTCCGTGAACAACTCAATTCCTGACAACGGCATTCGCCGCCACTTTGTGCCGCGCCCAGGGAAAGAAATAAAAAAAAGTAAAAAAAAAAGTGAAGTGCGAGTATCGATCCTCAAGTCAAAATGTTCCGGAAGTTTGGGTAGCTACCCCGCTCCTGCTTCCGCTGCTACCCAGAATTCAAAGTCACGGTATGTCTTCCGGTTAATGTTCCCCCGTCTATCTGGCTCTTGAATTGCGTTGCAGTGTATTATGAAATACGCGTTGTCACACGAAAATTTAAGACGTTCGTCCCATGTAGTCATCTACGAGAAGTACACACGCCTCAGACGAAGGATGTTGGGTGCTTTCACGTCATCACACACACTAAAAACACCGTTTCGGGGTATAAAGGCTGTTCACGATAAAGTGAGCATTTTTAAAATCAACCATAGAAAAAAGTCACTGCCCCTGCCTGCATATACTTCAACGGGTGCACTGAGTGACATCCGCCTGGTAAAGTTGGTGACGATAGATGGAAAGTAGTTCTATATCTTATCGTCCAATAAAAAGCGTTAGGTAACCATTTCTAATAATTTAAATTAGTTGTTTCGCTTTCTGTTGTTTTTTTTATGCATCGGTGTGTAAAAATTAGCATATTTATAAAATGTTTACTTTTCTAATAGTTTCACAGTTTCAGTTGATTGACTCATGAATAAAATGATGAGGTCCATGACAACACTAAATTTACGTAAGACGAAGAAAACACGTGCATAGAGGTAATTTTTTAACCAGGGCTTTCAAAAACGCACATTTTATCGTGAACAGCCCTTACCAACATAGCTCAAAACAACTTTATCAAAGCGCTGTATCTAAAAATATACGCGTCAGACATCGCGAGATTATATAAAATACAATAAGATTGGGGGAGCATTGTTAAGTTAACTGCATTCACTACCTTACAAACGAACAGAGTGGCGTAGTGGTAACTCACTGGACCCGCATTAGGGAGGACCCAGGTTCGATACCCAAACTGGTCATCATGATTTCGGCTTTCCGTGGTTTTCCGAAATCGCTCCAGGCGAATGCTGGGATGGGTCCCTAACAAAGGCCATGGCCGATTCCTTACCCAATCCCTCTTCCCTGTGCAACTTGCACCGTCTCTAATGACCTCGCTGTCGACAAGACGCTAAGTCCACTCACTTTCCTACCTTACTACCTTACTGAGAGACTCGTTAGTATATTGTAAGTGTTCCACGTTGATAGGTATCTGAAGGCTGATGTATGACGGGTTACGGCGGTTGGCACAGAAGGCTTCTTGAGACTTTCATCTCGACGAACGTCACATGGAGAAAATAGTTCTTGTCCTCATATCGGCGTGGCATAAAAATAACATGGCCTTATTCCCAGGCCGGTAGATAAGATTCCTTCTATACGGGGTTTGGGCAATTTGAGTCCCGATTGGGGCAACTGCCTGTCCTGATTACAGCACGTGTGTGATAGTTAGGGACCTGCAAAATTCGCGTTATTATTTGGGGACGTGGTAAACTTTAAACACGTGTACCTTTGCAATGTTTTTGCCATTGGACAATACTTTATCTGACACGCCCTATGTAACTCCGCGCCAATAAGTGACTACTCCACAATTGTGTGCCCCAATCACGTGATGTTCAGTCAGAAAGGGAGTGACTTCACATCTATGTAGCAGCCAATGGAAAAACGACACTATCTCCAGTACAGACCATACTGTGAAGTTTAGCCTGATGCCGGATAATAACGCGAATTTTGCATGTCTCTACTGATGGTGTGTTTCGGCAGGCCGTCGAATTAAGGCCTGTTCACGCTCTCGTAACAAAATGTGCTCAAAAGGCTTTCATTGAACCTTCCTGGAGACTTTGCACTAATTAAATTACAGGTTCATCGTTGAAAGTCCCATAGGTACACGCAATGAGACTAGAACACTGGAGACTAATTTTTTTTGTAAGTGGCAATTACACGAAAAATACTTGGAAATCCAGTTGCCAAGAAAATACTTTGCAAAACTGGAAACAGTTTTCTTGTAAAATTTGCAAAACATGTATTTGTGATATTACAAATGATAGCCTTGTATTTCAACTTACATTATTGAGAAGTATACATAAAATTAATTTTTCCTCTAGAAAACAAAAAATGAAATGGATTAATGACAGAGAATTACTTTAAAAAATATTTAAGATCACGACTTTATATATATATATATACACACACACACACACAACACACACACACAACACACACACACACACACACACACACACACACACACACACACACACACACACACACACACACACACACACACACACACACACACACACACACACACACACACACACACACACACACACACACACACACACACACACACACACACACACACACACACACACACACACACACACACACACACACACACACACACACACACACACACACACACACACACACACACACACACACACACACACACACACACACACACACACACACACACACACACACACACACACACACACACACACACACACACACACACACACACACACACACACACACACACACACACACACACACACACACACACACAACACACACACACACACACACACACACACACACACACACACACACACACCACACCCCACACACACACGTTGCCAGCACGAGGACTAGAACCTACACCCATAATATAAATACCCTGCAATCTTAGCCACAAGACTAACTTGACATACGAATTGAGCACTTATTTTTAGTACATTCAGAGTACTTACAAAATACTTAGGAATTTATTGCATTGAGGAGAATATATAAATTTCTTTTTAAAAGTTCTGTGTAGCTAATAAAAATTTACCGTTAATGAGTAATACGGTCACGTTTTATTGAAATGGTCGTATTTTTATGACGATTTGAGTTGTTTTTAATGGTTTACGTAATTCGAACTTGCAATACATTTATAATATATTCATGCATTTCTTTCTCCACGCAAATACACTTTACGTCACCCATAGTTTTCGTACAAACAGCTATATGGCCTATACGGTTTTACGTTGTTGAGTGTCCGCCAGTTTACTGGAGCTCGTGGACAGCGGATGCGGGTCAGTATAGTACAAACATTTCCTAAGGTCTATTACAAACACGGTCCTTGTGGTTTTATAAACGATTAGTTTTACATGAAAAATCTCTATACTGTTACAAGCATTTGTATGATTACAAACAATTTCTCAATAAAAATTACACTTTTTTTTACAGTATGCATGCTGGTTCAGAGCCGTGCATTTAGTGGCGATGGCGCACTTGATGGGCGTGTCTGTGTCGCCCTTATCGCTCCCGCGGTCCAAACGCGGGAAATGAGTTCCAGGGAAGGCAGGAGCCTTAATTCAGAATTTACAAGATTGACGTTTAACACTTTTGTTATAGACTGTTCACGATAAAGTGAGGACTTTTTAAGGCCCTCCCAACAGGCATTAACCACCAATAAATATATCTTATTGCAGACTCCGGCATTAAATTTTGATGGTGGTGAAATGTATACACTGTGTTTATTGGTCACATTGCAATATTTATATTAAACAGCAGCAGGAAGATGGAAATTGGATGAAAGGAAACATTTTTTAAGTGCCTTAAAAAGTGCTCACTTTACCGTGAACAGCCTATACTAGGCGAAATTCTGTAGTGAAATCATTGCCTTTAACAGGCTAGATGTGGGACGTGTGTATGCGCCAGTAGAAAGAATATAATCCATTCACGGTTACTTCACACTTTGCTAAAGTTCTGCTTTCAAGATATTCCTCCACCTTGTGCAAACGAAGTTTAACCTATTATAGAAAATTTTACCAAACCCCACAATGCATCGTATTAGTGCACACTCAGTGTTCATATGTTGCATATGAACTATTTCTTACCAGGCATTACCAACACAATTGTTTTTTCGCTGTTTTTATACATTTTAAAAATAAATTATATATTAAAATGTATACATAAAATATCAGCAAAATTTGAGTTTAACCAAAAATAATATTATTTTACGTTAACATAAATATAAAACGCTAGTGATATATGGCATATTAAGGAAATAAACAAACACGTCATACGTGAGGTTACATTTCAAAGGTCTGTTTAAAAAAGTGTGATGAAACCGCGAATAGTCTATAAAATTTTGTTGGCTCTTACAGTATGATTTCGCTATGTGTTTATTTCGCTTTCCCACGCAGAAGATTTCAACTGTTGTGCCAAAATAAAATCTCTGTAATAGGTTCCCCGTGGTAGAGTCACCGAGCCCAGCCGTTGTAGTGCGCGGTCTGCTAGATGAAAACATTTTTTTTTTTTTTCCCGAAAGTCCGTTTTGAGCCGAGTTGATCCGAGCGGAACAAGTGCGCACTCCTTAACTCGCCAGACAGCAGCAAACAAAATAGGAGAAACTCAGCAGAAAGTAAAAGCCAATCAGAAGTAAGACCCTCTCCCACGACCTCTTATAGCGAAAGACTAACCATGCTTTCTCAAATCACGTAAACCGGCTCTCCCCTTTGCTTCTATTTAATCCCCTGCTCTTTGTTTGAATATTCATTCAGGGACTTATAATAAATGTTTTGACTTATACCTAGAGATAATAGTTTATTGCGGGAAAAGTTGGCTGTTTCCTAGGATTACACGTACCGTAAATTTGTCCTACCGGGTTCTTTCATTATTGGCTGTCATGCATGTACGAAGCTGCTATCCCATTTTAAAGGGTCAATGAGGATTCTGATACTACAAGGTAGAACGTTCGTGATTGGTCTGCAAATAACGTAGCCGAATCAAAACCTTGGTCAACCAATCATAAAAGAATAAACTAGTTACAGTGTTATAGAAGGTATGTTGGCCCAAAAAAGTTTCGCGATTTTCCATCATCTCTACTTATACCATAATCCATTCATGGTTACTTCTAACTTTTATGAAGTCCTGCTAATGTTCTACAAGGATATTACGCCACCTCATGCATACAAAGCTTAACCGAGTCGGGGCCACGGTGGCTGAGCAGTTAGCCTGCTCGCCTCCCACCAAGGTGAACCGTGTTCAATCCCCCGGCAGGTTCACTCCTGAATTTAGCAAGCGGGAATCGTGCCGGATGATGTCGCTGGTCGGCGGGTTTTCTCGGGATCTCCCGTTTCCCCCGCCCTTTCATTCCGGCGCTGCTCCAGACTCACCTCAACCACCCTCATCGGCTCTCTGGACCTCGCTGTTAAGAGCCGCCCAAATTTCTTCACTAAATATTTCATAGTTTAGCAGTTGACTTCACACAAACTGTGTGATAAGTGTCTTGCCATTTGCTTGATTGGCAGACGAATATGTTAATAATTAAAACTTGGTTTCTGGCTTGTCCATGATACACGGAAAAGAAAATTTTTGAAACATTGCCAAAATATTAATTATGGGCAATGAATTTGACTCTGTTCGTCGGCAGAGATTTATTTGCCACGCTGTCGCCCTCCATGACCTAGTATAAGAAATCATATTTTATTAATGTCGTCTCTGTATCAAAAACTAATATTCGCTTGTATCCACTGCGTGTGATTTTCTTGTTGTATTTTGGAATTTCTTTGAAATATAATATAGCTCTTCAATGACGTACACAAATAATTATAATTCTTCATTTGTTGTGCTACTACACTGTAAGGAAATATTTGCGAGAAATTATTTTAAAAAATATTTATTAAAATGTATCCACTATTTTTGTCAAAATAGAGGCTTTTAAATAATGGATATTGTGGAATTATCACAACACTTTTAGTGATTTCACGGTAACTTTCCTTAAAATTGCTAATATATATATTAACTAAAAAAGTTATTTCTTTTTCTGATAGTTTACCTTATTAAAAAAAAAAAGAAACACAAATGGAAATTTGAAATACGTTTTGTAAATACGGAGCTCCGTTCGTATTTGTACGATTACGGAGTAAGTTCCCGTACTCTTACTGTATATTTCCGTAATTTTTTCCATGGTTGTATGGGAAAAAAATTGTTTCGTGTATGAACGTAATGATGGAACATGGAACTAATAAAAGTCAGAGCTAAAGTTAAGAACAAGCGCAATATCGCCATTCACGTTTCACACATATCAGGGCACGAAATTCTTCGATCAATTACTTTTTACGAGCAATGCCATAAAAGTAGTTGTTAACATTTCATTTCGAGTAGGGAACATTTCTGATGCCAGCTTTACTGTCCATAAATCAAACAGAGTTTTATTTCTTTGTCCAACACATAAGCTCATGTTTTCGACCCTTCTGCAAAAATAAACGCTTACACACTTACATTGCCTGTCACATCTGAATTTACGTTTGTATAGAGTGAAAGTGTTAAAGTGTACGAAGTCCCATTTTTATTCGTTCGAAAAATGAGGGGCAATAACGATTCTCTTTATTGTCAGTTTGCTGGTAGTTAAAGCGAAATTTGGGTGGGGATATAGAAATCAAATGGGGAATGTATGGGCAAAGCGAAACTAATCAGATAAATTTGGCTTGCCTTGTAAGGACTGCCTATAAAAAGGACGTGCAGTTTAATATGCTAAGATTAGTTTTATTGAAACGTGCGAGAAAAGTCGTTTCCCCTCAACATTTTATTCATACTCTAAAGACTGATTTTATTCCACGCTTATTCTTGTTCTATTCTAACGGCAGTTTTGTCGGCTTCGTGTAACTTTTGATGGTTTACTTCAGTTAAAATAACGCTAATGACTATTAACAGATTTAAATTCTATAATTGTTAGTCAGCTCTATTTTACTTCTACCAGTTTGTTATGCTAGATATCTCCTTGTTATTCGTTTATCTGTAAAACATAATTATAACATAGTTATTTAACAAAACTAACGTATCCAATTGTTGGATTAAGGTAGTAATTTAAGTCCTGTTGTACTTAAAATGTTGAGTTTTACTGTCTCTCTAATGGCAGTGTCATCTGCTTAATGCACTCTGCAGTTCATGGGACTACTTACTGTCTTTCAGGTAGAAATCTATATTCACAACAATTCAGGAGTAGTACACTTTATTTCCTTAAATAATTAAATTAAGACCGATAGCTTTTATTTTTCTGGAGAAAATTACATTTCTGTTCATATTTTTACATCGAATAAACAGTACGAGCAGTTCATTTAGTTGCGTAACAGTGCCCAAGAATAATCTTACACTTTTAGCCTAGGTGGTTCACGATAATGTAAGCACTCTTTAAATCCACCTTTGAAGATAAATAATTACTCGTAATTGCATCTATTTCAACGTAAGCAATGACCGCACTACTAACAGTTAAGTTGGCAGCGAACTATGAGAAGTAGTTCCATGTTTTAGCGTCTTAGTAGTGGTAAAATTAAACATTTTTGTCTCTTTCAACTCAGTTTATTTTAGTTGTATGTAAATAGGAATAAAACTTCGCGTGACTTCTACACATTTATTTTTATAATTCTTTCACAACATCACTTGGCTGACCCAATATTCATGGTTATCTAGTTCAATGTTTGGTTTATTTGTCTGTCCTTATTCCCATGTGAACGAAACAGCTTTTGACGGCCAATGTGATTCTAAGCGGCAGTTCATAACTCCTAAGTTGTATTTATTAATGCAATTAATAAGACATTATTGTATCTGTTCTTAGTGAAGTGGTAGCGCCTGTTCTTACTTTCTACTGTGTTTCAAGGTACTTTCTTGAAATCTCGCGTAATATGCTGACCTGGAAAATGCGCTGCCTACATGCAATTGAAGTCTGTGAAAGATATTAAACCTGGAATAAACGTGAAGAAATTTCGGATGAATATGTTCAGTAATTTTAGCGGTATACGTTGCTATTATGAAGGCTTTAATGAAGTTTTTGAATTGCTATATTAAAAAACACACCTACTGTTCGCATGTCACTGTCATACAGTTGTATACCACACGAGAGTCTTATCAAGAGAAGTTGTATTTTATAATTTGCGATTGAAGTTGGCAGGTGTGAAAAATCCCTCTTTGTGTAAAAAGCTAGTTTTGATTGATGGATACACTTATAATTTTCGTGAGATGCTTCTGTGGATTAAATTTCTTTTATAAGATATAACACAAATATTTCAAAATATTTATAATGCTATCATCGAGAATGGAAAGTGCGTACTTAAGCTATTAGCACAAACATGCTCTTGGAATGTGTAAACGTTTCCGTAGAATGTATCCACCAATTCTTTACAGGTTCCATTCTTGGCTTTAGTCATAAATCTCCCCAAATTCCCTACACAGATGGCGCGAATTGGGGGAGGGGAGGGTGTGTGCTCGTCGTCCCGCCTTCACAAATTCTGTTTACAAGTTGTAAACATCTGCAAGCTTGTGCGTGTGCGTGCGCGGGCGAGATGTCAAGTCCTGATCCCGGAGCACCAAATGGAAACGAAGCTAGCGGGGAATATTTAGACGAGCAGTATAAATAAACACATTGCCTAGCTTCGCCTTCCGCCCGAATGCACAGGGAAAAAAAAAAAAAAAAATGAAATACTTCCCTCCAGACGAATGTCTTTGTGCTACACAAACCATTCCCGATATTGTTAACACTCGCCAGTTCAAAATCTACTTCTGTTTATTTACGGGACACATTGATATTTATCTTCCATCTGCAGCGCTGTCTAGGCGTTTAGTCGAGGGTCTGTGAGTAATGAAAGCGGGCCTTCATTTCGCTCGTCTTTTTTTTTTTTTTTTTTTTTCTCTCTCTCCGAGATGCTATCTATGACCCGTGCCATAACGGACTTCATTGTTTATAGTCTAAGTCACGTCAGGTGGCTTTATTGAAATAAAACAAAAGTTCCGCCCCTATGCTGTGTACGAGCTCTTTTCTTGTCAAGAGGTTCACTCCAAGTTCCCTTGTGCAATCAACTCTCTTTTTAATGATTATTGCATATCATCCACGCACCATAAAAACCTCTTGTGGGCCTTCGAAAAGGAAACCTCTCAACCGAGAACACAAAGATTCCTATTGTAGTCACACGGTCGTATATTAATAAACAATTGTTCCAAAATACAGAATGCAGTTTTCTGGGGATAATTATATTAACATGTTTCGATGGGGAATCCTTTCTTTTTCTACTAGGTCACGCTACTTCGCCAGCAGTACATTACTGCCGCTGCACGTAATTATTTTCCACTTTCCTTTATATTAAAATTTCACTAATTTTCTATGAAAATTATGAATAGTAAAGATACCGAAACGGCTGACGATGGAAGATAACCCGAAGTCTCATTTAGGAATCAGAATCTCTACTCCAGTTATAAACATAACTCAAATTTGTGAACTGTTTACAGAGTACGCAATAACAATTGGTTAAAAATATATGTAAAATGCAAATACTTTTACAAAAACGTTTTCAAGCTGTGAGCTCGCAGGGTTTACGACGTAGCGCGCAGGTGATAATAAGTTGCATACACACGGACACAGCGTCACAATATTAAACTTTACATGAAATAATCACAGTGTAAACTGAAATATATTAGAATATTGTAAATAGGACAACTTAAGGGAATAGACGGGAAATTGTCAGGTAAACCAGCCCAGTTAAGGACTGAGAAAACTATGTAAAGACGAGAGGAATCTCTCAAAGAGTGCTACGTTCATATTTTTTTAATCAGTTTTAAAAATACTCCTGCGAAGGGAATAAATATCTGAAGGAAAACCCTGTTACCTCAGTTACCTACACTGCTGGTTCCTGTTCGGTCCTTTTTTTGTTTTTTTTTGTTACTATTCGATAATATTGTAAAATTGAAAACGAAAAATGCTTTTCATCTGACTGCACTCGATTTTCACAATACGGTCACAGAGCAGATACACAGACACTATGTAGGGGCCGTGGTGGCGTAGCGGATGGACTACTCGCCTCCCACCTAGACTAACCGGGTTCGATTCGCGGCGGGATCGCTCCCGGATTTCCGCACGGTGAACTGTGCAGCTGGTTGGCGGGTTTTTTCGGAGTCCTCCTATTCCGGTGCTGCTCTATACTCCCCTCTATAAATGTGGATCGTTTTAGTAAAAGAATTTGACAGCTTAACAACTTTTCACACACACTCAAGATTATTCGATAAAATTTGTCGGAAGGAAAATTTGGTGGCCGTATTTAGTCTTCAAATTTGATTGTCAAATATATTTGTAGGCGAAAATTTGACAGTGCGACAAGGACTTACGGACGTGGCCACACCAGTGGTCTAAACTTATTTATTGTAACTCGTTCAGCAGCCATGTTTGAACATGGTTGCGAACAGAGCTAACTTCAGTGATTACACCTCTATAACTGAATGCAAACAAAGGAAAGCCAAACCTCGAAAAAAAAAACCCTACCACCATCACTTATAATCGCATCCAACACTCCTCAAGGTAGAGTATTTTATTAGTTTTAACACAATTGATTTTATCACAGCAATTTAGCGAATACTGTTTTTCGACCTGGCCTGCTATAAATTTCAACGAATGCAGTAGAGTTCTGTGGTGGCTGAGCGGTTAGACTGCTCGCCTCCCATCATGATAAACCTGGTTCAATCCCCGTCCGGGTCACTCTCGGCTATTCGCAAGTGGGAATCGTGCCGGACGAAGGCGCTGGTTGGTGGATTTTCTCGGGTATCTCCCGTTTCCCACGCCCTTGCATTCCAGCGCTGCTCCATTCTCACCTCAATTCACCTTCATCGGCTCTGAAGACCTCGTTGATAGGAGTCGCTCAAATCTCCCAACTCGACGAATGCAGTAATTCCCGCCAAATTCAGCCTTTTCAGTCATATTTTATGTTTGTATTTAGCAGTCAGCGAGAGCGCGACATTGAAAAGAAGTTCCGATGTTCACTTTGGACAAGCAGTGACAGCGATCGGAACATGTTCGAAGCAATTGCAACCGCGTGCAATACTGAACGTGTTTGAAGTGAAGATGTCGTGTGTGGCCATGGCTTGAGACTTCAGCTCTAACCTATAGATAGATGGTTTATCGCGGGAAAAGTTGACAGTTTGCTGGGATTCAACGAACTCTACATATTTCCGACAGTTTTATTTTATTGTTGGCCGTCGTGAATGTATGAAGCTACTATCCCATTTTACGCGGCCAATGAGGATTCTGATACTCTAAAGAAAAAAGTTCGTGTCAGAATTTTGCCGTGTCAGAATATTAGTTATCCAATTATAAAAGCATAGACCAGTTATAGAGTTTTTTTCACGATGTTCCATCATCCCTACGCACAGGGTTGAGGCTAACTGGAGATGGGCAGCGTCGGAATGCAATAGCAGGTCGAAACGGCGGTATCCAGAGAAAACCGGCTGGCCGACGGCAACGTCCGCCACGTGACCTACGTGTAAATATCGGGCCTGGCCCCGCCCCTACACGCGCTCACTGACAGCCGGTTGACCGATGTCCGCAGCCGGCGTGGCAGCCACAACCGCAGCGCATGTAGTTGCGAGGTCATCAATCACGGGGAGCCGAACATGAGCTGCTCGGTCGGCCGGCTATAGCCTGTCTCACGAACGAGTGCACTCTTTTTTGACACTTATGAAAGTGGTCGTGTGTTCACGGTCAGCTGAGCACTTTGCAAAGCCCTGCTGCCTAGCGTCTACTTGAATCCGCATTGCGCATCCTTCCATCCTATTTACGATTAACAATAATATGGGCCTCGTCTCTTTATTCATACGCTGATCAAGTGAAACAGTGAAATTACTATAAAAGTGAAAATGTTACGATTTGTTTCTAATTATTACTCTTATGTGAATTAAACACAGAGTGTCAAATAAATAATTTCAGCATTCACAAATGTTTACCTAAAACGTTTAGTTCAAAATTTTAAGACATGGAATTATTTTCGGTCCGCCGCGTCGTTGCCAACTTACCGGCTGCATGGCAATCAGTCTGTGCGCTAAAATATATCCAAGAAGGGACGGTAAAAATTTTTCAAAGGTTGACTTCAAAAGCGGACAATTAACCATGAGCAATATATAGTTACTTGGATGAAAAAATATTTTCTATGGACATACTGGCCAGGTTGTCATTGAGCTGAGTGGGTTTATGCAAGCATCATCTGAGGCGGAAAGAGACATATCTTTAAAAGGACTTCCTTCAGAACGACAACCCATTAGGTTGTCATCAATTAATATTAAAGTTCGTAATAATCCTTTAATTGTGATATGAAATGTGAAATTGCTGTTCACTATAGTGAGTAGTTTCCTCCCAGAATTTTACCTAATTGTTCTCCTTTCCTTCACTTCAGCCAGTGTAATCTCCTCGAACCCTTGAAATCCAGCCCTTTGAGTGAGCGAAGAGATTTGGGCGGCTCTTAACATCGAGGTCTTGAGAGCCGATGAAGGTGGAGTGAGGTAAGAACGGAGCAGCGCTGGAACGAATGGGCGGGAGAAACGGGGGATCCCTGAGGAAAACCCTCCGGCCAGCGGCATCGTCTGCCACGATTCCCGCTTTCTAAATTCAGGAGTGAACCTTCCGGGGGATTGAACCCGATTCGCCACGGTGGGAGGCGAGCAGTCTAACCGCTCAGCCGCCGTGCCCCCCCCCCCTACTTGGAGAAATGTCTGGCTAAGCGCCATTGTTCCAAACTGTCGAAAAAGAGCTCTTGTTCGTGAGGCGGCGACCTATATAAGCGGGCCGGCCTTATCGACCGCTGTGCGAGCGGAAGTAAAAACTATTTATAAGCCTACGTTGCAATTACCATAAAGTGTCCGTGAAAAATAACCTCGGTGTAACTACGGCGTCGCCCGCTGTATTTCACCCCGACTAATAATACCCCAGCGGCTAAGTGACATTCGCTGTACTACGCCAGTGTCGACCTTTCGAGCAGTTGCGAAACAGAACTCGTTAAGGGTCTTCAACAAGAAGAAAATATTCACTGTTATAGGCTGTTCACGGTAAAATGAGCACTTTGAAAGCCCTGTTCAAGAGCTACCTATATGCACCTTGTGAGCTCTTCCGTCGTATGTAAAATTAACATTGTCGTGGGCCTCGTCACTTTATTCATACGTCAGTCAAGTGAAACTGTGAAATTAAAAAAAAAGTAAATATCTTGCAAATCTGCTCATTTATACACTTTGACGCATTAAAAAACAGAAAGAAAAAGAAATAATTTAAGTTATTGCAAATGGTTACTTATCCCTTTTTATTAAGCGTTAAGATATGTAACTACTTTTCCTCCATCGCTACCAACTTTACTGGGCGTATGTCACTCAGTGAGACCGTTTAAATAAATTCCACGCAGGAGCGGTGACATTTTTCCAAGGTTCATTTCAAAAGTGCTCACTTTATCGTGAACATACTTTATATACGTGTAAGAAACACCGTTATACGTGTAGACATTACTTACAAAAAAACTCTTTCCTCTCATAAGATCATTTTAGATTGCATAGTTTTTGCATCGTTTCATCTCAAAATCTCAACTGTCATGTCTCATTTGATATTCCGATATGCTTAGGAAAACTTATTTTACAAAAAAATATATATACATATACACTTCTGTAAATTAAACATATTCCTTATTTTAATCAATTTTAAAAAATTGCGAAAACGTATTTTAATATACATGATTTTAAATATTCCTTAAAGTAATTCATGGTAACTCATTTCAATGTGAATCATAGCATTTCGGTGGGTAACTTTTTCTATTGCGTTGTGAGAACACTAAAATTGCGTTTTTGGCAGGATTTTTTTTTTTAATTTGTGTGTGTTTGGATTTTTTTTATACGGGGAAACACTACTTTTATTAATGTCTACAAGTTGAACAGCGTTTCGAACAAATATGAAACAACGAATTTTCTGTGACAAGCACCCTTAAAACCACTGTATCGGCTGAGCGCGCTCTAATTTATGGGAATTGGACCAAGTTACGTACCTCTGCCACAACGTTCCGAAATTACAGAACAAGGAAAGCGGAAAGAATATTCGAAAATCAATTACACCATTCACGAAACCATGCCACCTTAGTGCGATTTGGAGTAAACGATCAAGCGCAGTGCGAGACTATGTTGGCCACCATGACGCGAAGACTTAGCTGCGTAGGTTTTCAGCAAATTTGACTCAATCAGGGCATAGCAGAGTGAAAACAATATGGTTAAAGGACTATTTTTGGCTTAGTTGAATAAATGAAGCCCTTATAGTGAAGTGAAGAGATTTGGGTGGCTCTTAACATCGAGGTATTGAGAACTGATGAGGGTGAAGTGATGTATGTAGCAGCGCCAGAACGCAAGGGTGGAGCAAACGCGAGACTTCGGAGAAAATCCGCAGACCTGCAGTAATGTCCGCTACGATGGCCACATCCATAAACCTGGAAGTGAACCCGCTGGAAATCGAACCCGGTTCGCCTAGCTGCGAGGTGGGTAGTCCGAGCACTACACAACCACGCACCCTGAATCCCAATTCCGAGAGAGGCGAAACCACAGCTACAATGTTATTATTATCCTTCCCTTTTTGTACGTTCCTGCTCCCTTTACAAATTCCATCTTCAAGTCTTTTAAACCTAAGTGACATATTATAGCATAATAAGTAGAGAAGTATATGTAACCGAGAATTAATTTCATAACTACTTCCCGTAACACAGTAGACATTATTGTAGTCATTTACGCCCTTTCCAAAATTTATGAATCGACAATTTGGCCGTATTCTCTCCTTTCTGTTCTTACGTTTTCGCTTACAATAAAAACTTGAAGAAATTTTCGAGTATTGTCAATTTTTCATGTTATAAATTCTGCTTTATAATTGGTGCAAAAAGAGATGACATTTATTTATTTAACTTAATTAGCCTATTTTATAGGACTGCTAGTTTTCTGCCCACAGCTTCACCTGCATAACTACATCAATCTAATACCATTTTCCTTTACCGAAGGACTTATTTTTTCACCACATTAGTTGTTATGCCATCAAGTATGAAGGTTGCCAAGTTGCTAGTTGAGCTTTCTCTGTAGCAGGCTACATAGAGCTGCCCATGTGATAAGCAGTCCTCTCTCATGTCTATCACTGTCACTTTTTGTGACTGCCTCGGAGCATTATTTACAGTCATAGCGAAACAAACCTTAAAGAGAATTACAGTCACTTGAAAATGAAATCTTACTGGGATGTAATGAGTGGTATACGCGGTATTCAAACTGAATACCCTTCCCTCCCCCGAGTAAATCCAGTGAAGACTGTGGCTTCAATTATTTTGTTTTATTTGCAAAGAAGCCTTCACTTAAAGTCTCATGCCATTGCACGTTTTTTGACGGCCTAAGGTTTCGCAGTAGCTTAGCTGAGCCCCAATCTTGAGGAGAAGATAGTTAGGTAATGCGCCAGTTGGACTGATTCTTTTGAAAATGTCAGGTGGGCTGATGCTGTAGGTGATATCAAAGTTTACGTTCTAAGAGATCGCCAAGTGCCGTCACTAATTTACTTAGACATGCAGGTTTGACCATTTTCCCCTAAGATTCAGGATATTATTCTTCTCCAATTTTCAACAGAATATCAGAGGGTTGCCCAGGAGACACATAGGTTCTTAGGTGGACCCTCGTATTTTCTAAAACAGGTAGTTTCCAGATGAGACGCCACGGATTTAAAGATTCCATGCACGCATTTACTTCGTCAGCTCGAGTTCCTCTAAGAACTAAAGTAAGAGTCTTTTGGAATACTCCAGCAATTAGCATGGTAACTCCCCCCCCCCATACCTATATCGTTGCCCCTGTCTTTGAGGATCCTTCAGTTTTCCTTTCTGTCCCATGCAATACACTTACAGTTCCGTATTACTTGGACCACTTTAATTTGTTTCGTGATACTGCACAGTTATTCACAGATAAGGCTAAGGGGCATCTTGAAGGCTGTGTGAGCATTATTCCCTTCCTCCAACAGTGTAGCAGCGATACCAGAGGATGCATGTATGGAGAAGCCACAATTGCTTCTTATATTTACCAAGGAGTAAGTTAATAAAATAGATATTTCCAGTGACACCTAAAGCATCCGGGAAATATACACGCCCATCACCTGATTCTTCACTACTCAAAACCTGATGAGAGAGAGAGAGCTACTCATCTGTTAGAGAAACTTTCCTGTTTGTCGCCCCTCGCACCAAGGTGTTTGTGTCGTAAATGATTTCCCTCAGATAGGTCTCCAAAATTACATCAGATCTTTCTTGCTGAGATAACACATACTGCAGAAAGAATCGTTGTCATAGAGCTAAGACTGCATTCTCGGTCAGCTAAGGCAATTATACATCTATTTCATTTTACGCTTCACACCTTCCTCCAACTCCCTTTAACCTGCCACTTAATGTCTTCTGAAAGGCCACCTCTGCAATTCTACCAAAGACTCAGATGGTAGGAAAGTTTACAGAGATCAACATAATTTTAAAGAGCTCTCGCATCTTGTACAGAGAATCACACATTGCAACTTCCTCTAAGATACTGTTCCAGTGTTTGTCACCGTCCAGTAAAACAAAGGGCCTTGCCGGTACTTGCTGAATATTACATGCGATTCCCTTTCGTCTTCACTCATGAAATTTTTTTTATAGAAATCCGGGCATAATTGGCGATAGACTGCCATCAGATGATAACCTTGCCTTTTACCTTAAAAGTTGGCATGGAACTATTTTTAATGATGTGTTTGGCACCAAATGATGTCGTCCGGAAGCAGCCATTGAACTTTCGAAAGTGGTCAGTGAAATAAATATGCGTGGGGTGGGTGCCCGTCATGAGACTGTAGAGGCGGTAGCTGCACCTTACCAGCAGCTTCTTCCTTCATTTAAGAGCATTAAAGTACTTGCACTTGTGACTCGTGGTAACTAGAGCTACAGTGCTGTCTTCCTCATAAGGATCATATGGAAGGAGCCCTGATTTCCATGAAATAATTTGCCACTCTGTACCCTGTCATCCAGAATTCTTATTTCTCATAATTGTCTATGGCTACAGTTTGTGCACATCAGTGTTATTTCCGTGACACTTTGCTACCACTTCCCTGTGAACCTGAGGATTCTCTTGTTCATGCCTGTCTATGGCTGCCCTCTGGACTTCAGAATTCTCATTTTAGCACTTATTTACCACTCCCTGTGAACTTTAGGGTTATCTTACTGGTATTTGTACATCATGGCTATTTTGTTAGTATAGAGTCATTGCAGCATGATCAACTTTAGGAGTTCTGCGAGTTTAGTTCTGTGCAGTTTCTTTCAGAAGTTCCCGTCTTTTAGTGTGGGTGTACCTGATACGACGTCTGCGAGGAGCTTGCAAAGCCATGCGAAGAAGCGATAGCTGTGAAAGGCGGGAAAGGGGGGGGGGGAATTGGACTGAGGAAGATATGGAGTCAGCGATACTTATTCACACTCTCTTGAAAAGTACATACGTAAATGATCTAAATGGTCCTTCGAAAAGCCTAGTGCAAAACGTAATCTCTTCATTGGGTGACCATCAGCACATAAATTTTAGCAGAGAGCACAATTTTGGTCATCTTTAAAGCGAAACTCGTACAATAGCCTAGCCAATACCAGCTTATATAAACTACTACAACAACCGAGGCGAGACATGTCAGCGAAATTATCAGCGCCCTGTTATAGTTGTCTCCATCGCTGTCATGGAACATGATGGAGAACTCGTCCCGGTTTTCCACTACATGATCTATTATGACTTCACGAACCTCCTTAGCCAGCAGCTGATTGCCATATAATGAAAAGTAAAGGAATAGAAACAGGCAATCTTCATCTTCTTATTATATGAACAGTGGTGTGAGGAATCATAAACCAATTTAAATTCCATCTCTACAGTGATGTAGAACGAGCAAAAACAATTATTTGCCACATAAACTTAAGCACCAAGTTGTTAAATCCTATGTTTTAGTACTCAAATCAGTAGAAAAACCTTCAGCAGACCTGCTAGAAGTTCGCCAATACGATATTTAAATCAAATTCATAATGTTACTCTTTTAACGCAGAGTTTAGCCAGGAATCCTAGTAAGTAATTAACAGCCAATGTTAAAATCTCAAAGTAAACCAGAAATCATTAATCCAAATTATAACAGTACCCGACCGTACGAGTAGATGTTTGTTGTACGACATGCTCTAAATAGTTATAGGTAAATATTTACTTATGTATTGAATGTAATAACTATATATATATATATATATATATATATATATATATATATATATATATATATATATATATATATATATATATATATATATATATGCTTACTAGAAGAAGTGTGATGCTTTTTAGCGGCAGAGCTCTCTGTCATAATGAACAATGAAATGGTTAATGTTGCTCAATCTTTTCCTTCTATGAAAATGTTTTAAACAATTTGTCGATTAACTTCAAAACTACAAAATAAAGATTCTGTAAACTGATATTTGTTTTTTGGGCATTTCTAGTTTTAATGCTACTGTAATTTGTTTAATTACGTCAGTTCATAAAAGCACAGATTTAATAGAAAATTAAAATTAACAAACAGCCTCGCCATTGTAATAATAGCTATTTTCCAAGAAATCTATTAAATGTGGCAAAACTAAGATTGGTTATTATGTAGCTGAAATAAGCGCTATATTCAGATTCACTTTTCATATAAAATTACGTACGAAATCATTAACCACGGAGTATCTTCTGATTTTTAAACCCGTATGTATAAAGAACCTGATTAGGAAAATGGAAGTGCAATGTATTCCATTGCCTACTGCAGCGGTCAGGAAGGGTCACTCACGATAATTACCACCTAAGCTACAACAGCCGCATGGAAATTCCTACCTAAACTATAACGGGGTATGGATTGAGAAATTTTTATAAACACACGACGCTGACCTACTGGGCGAGGCGTATAAAATGGTCGTAGACGCCGCCCCCCCCCCCCCAGTGACTTGACGATGATTGAGGTACCACGACGTTAGTTGCCGGAGCTAGCAACGAGATCACCACGACACCGAGGCCTAGAGGAGTTCTGGGTCCTTCTTCTGTGTTAATTGGTGAGCATAACTCGAACTAGCAGTTAGGGCGTAACGTTATCCGTCGAGACCCCACCGCCCCCTTAATCGCTAATTTATATCAACTGGCAAGGTTAGGCTTGAGAATAGTGTAACTTAAACGACACCAAGCCGCCTTTGACTAATTGATATCTGAATACCTATTTGTTTAAGCATTTATTGTAACGTATTGTATCAATCATAAATATATATTTATGTCTAACGTTCAATAAAGTAGCTGTGTTATGAATTTGCTGAAGTTTTTAGTAAACTAATAGAGCTACGTCCCTGAATAAGTACGTCTACCCCGTCTTAATCTTAATAGCAGATTGATTGAGATATCATTGGTTCAGTGATCAGAACAGGAGACAGGGAAGGGGCGACGCTACACTGGTGGAGCGCCTAATGTCCTACCTCGCGCTTAGGCGAGTTAGCTTAATACTTTCCTTTACATTTGCCCTTGTGCAGCGCGTAGAATACTGTTCACAGCGAGATGGCTGGGCATCACGTCGCCGCATCGCACACAGGCGTAATTATTTTCCCAGCTACCTTATATTTTGGATTTTTACCTTACTCACAGGTGTTCACGTAAACTAGTAATTTCATTTCACACAAACCTCCCTCATTGTTCTATTATAGATATTCATTCTTCCAATGAAGCTGTTATTCTCGCACGCACAGTAAGCATCAGTGTAGGGCAGGTCAGTTCGCCACGTGTGCGCGTCAGTTGCTTGTGTAGCATGTCTTGCCATGCCAGCCTTTGTCGCCCTCCCATTCCCCTAGAACTGCTTGTATTTGTATGTAGCTTAGCATAATGCATGTGTACCGCTTTAATTCATGGGGACCACTCTGCTACTTTTATTGGCGTGCAACATCCCATTTGATTTTGTGTGCCATCGGGGTGCTTTCCAAACTCTTATTTTCATTGTAGTTTGATTTAATTATAAGTTGCTCAAGACACCATTTACACAAACTCTGAACTGTTTATGGAAACACGTAGCCATACGAAAGCGTCCACAGTATCCAAAATCATTAAACACTCACGAGACAAACACGATAGAAAACGCGCTCTCTTACAGAAAACAAACACTGCCACCACCAACCAAATTCAAAACTAATATTTGGATACTTCATTTCATACCAGTGAATCCCATTACCCTAGAGACACGCCACTCCCAGCACAACTCACAGACAACACAACCTCAGATTCACCTATACCACTTGCTAACTTTTTTGGTTTCCCGCTCTACAAAGAGATTGGAATCGAACCACCACCCACGTGAACATTTCCACCCCACCCACCACTCACACCTATGTCAATACTGCACAACAACCCACACAACACAACATGGCTGCTCCACAACCACTTAACATTATTGTTGCACAAGCTGAGAAACCACCTACTTTTTCCGGAAAACCAGGTGAAAACATCACTGAATTTCTCAAGTCTTTCAACGAAATATCAGACATTAAACAGTGGTCCGAGCTAGAAAGGTGTCATCGTGTAAAATTCTATCTTTTAGTATCTGTAAAACTCACTCTCGCCTATTTGTCCTGCTCGCACCAGGAACGTATCACAGGCCATCGGGGTGGACAAAACATATGTCCAAACTATGCAATTTTACCGGCAGAAATACCATGCCCGCATTACAGACGCCGACTTCATTTCTGTTTTATGACGATCACTTCTCCCTTCTGTCGCAGACAAACTGATCGATCTACCGAACGACAATTTACATGATATGTTAGCGAATTTGCGATGCATCTATATAGGTAGCCATCGTTATGGTCAGTCACTCACTCAGTACCATACACACCCAGATGCTAAGCGCCTAGAAGCGGAAATAAGCAAACTAAAACAGGAGATCATGCAGCTAAATTGAGCGGCCAACACACAACACCCAATCAAAACAAAGACCTGGGATACACACCCCGACACACAACCCCCAAATAAGGGTTCCGACCCCACCCACACCAAGTACAGAATTTCTCCGCCCGTGGATACTACAACTCTCCTACCCACAGCCAAAACTACCCTCGCCATGATCAGCAAATGTTCCTCCCACAGCCACATCCACAATTTTCTTATCAGTAGCCATGGTCAACACTACAACAGCAGGGGCAGAACAAACTTCCGTGGCCATGCATACACCCCTCACAGCCCCCACCTCCAAGACTCTTACACGCCCCAGTACACAGCCTACAACCATTACAACAACTGGAGGAGTACTAACCGCAATACACCGGCAGGCCAACAGACGACAAAAAACTACAATACAAGGGGGTAGAACACAAAACCCCCGCGGACCCCAACATGCGAGTTCGAGACCAGCGTCGTGCATTTTTCAACAAAGTCACCCCCATGCAGTTGTATGTAGGCATTGCGAAATTTAATGCCTACAATGACCTGCCACCACACAATGTTTCAACACCTAGCCTCGTTATTGAGCACAACGCTATTATCAACAACAGCCAGCATTCTCGCCTTGCCTCACGCATTGCACCACACACAACACCCGTGAGCACATATAGGTAAGTTGATGTTCTCCCTCAGCAAAGTGAAAGTAAACCACCGGCGAGGCCAGCGATTACACGTCTGTCACATGAATTGTCAACACGAGCGCCGGCACGTATGCAGCCGGTCCCAGACAAGAATCGCATGCTCATCAATCCCTCCTGCACACAGCCAGCTTGCAGCATTGTCACACCCCCCACCGCGCACCCCTGATGGCAGCATTGCCAGACCACAACAAATTGCCCCTGCACAACAAACTGTAGCAGGCCAATGCATTCTCGCCCAAGGTACGCGCGCCCTCTTATTAATGTGGGACATAAAAGTCGACAATGTAATATTTTCCCCAATCAGAAATTTGAATTTTATACGGACATTGCCGACTGTTTCAAAAGTTTCAAGAACATATTCAGGCTGACGCCAAAGAAAGTTTAACTAGAGCACCAGAAACGTGAAAGCTCAGTGGACGATTATATTTGTTTTCCAATCATTCCGAGTACATGCCGCAATTATGAAACGACGTCGTAAGAAATGCTGAGTGAACCTGCGTCTCGAAGTAAGTTAAATGAACATGTACTCCCCACATCCACTGTCCCCTGTCTCCACACTAACATACAAACTGTGACCCCGCACGTTCTCGTTTCCATTAAAGGAAAACAATACCTTGCCTTACTCGACATTGGCTGTTCGCGCAGCAACATAGCTACTACCTTGGCCACCAATCAGTAGATTTTCCAATTGCAAGAACACATTACACTAATTGCAGCAACTTCTGTATTAGAACTCCCTAAATCTGAAACTGTTATTAACCTAGGCATATCAGGGCGTACTTAGCCTCAGGAATTATTTTGGTGGACGATCTTCAACAAGAAATTATTTTAGGGGTGGTCTTTATTACCAAATATGATGTCATCCCAGTCCCCAAACACAACATTATGCTTATACATGGCCACGATCCCCCGCAGGCTCGTACAAGCAACACTCCATTCTGGATTTTCCCCACAATTTACTACTATGACTGTTGAGCACTCCTTAGCCACCTTGGATTCCTTTCAATCATCATGTCTTACAACATTTCATATTAACCCCAAACTCAATACTAAACAAAATGATGCTATTATCAACATCACAAACTCTCATAAAGACAGATTCACGGATTCTATTTTAGAGCTAACTGAGGCCTGCAATTTTGAATTTAAGCTTGACTTAACCACGGACAAATCAATTCCTAAAAGGCCATATCGCATTAGCCTTAAATTAGAGACAGATTCTTAGTTCAGATTGATGACATGCTCCAAGCCAATATTGCAGAGCCAGCGGACTCTCTATATTCTGCGGCCAGCCTAGTTGTTTCGAAAAAAAGTGGTGGGTTTAGATTTTTAACTGACTTTCGCAAGTTAAATCACTAGAGTACAATACACAGTACCACACATGGAGGACATTTTAACAGCCCTGCCAAACTCTCTATATATTACTAACCTAGATCTCTTTTCCGTGTTTTATAGCATACCTGTCAGGCAACAATACTAACATAAGCTGGCCTTTACAATTGATGGGGTTGTTTTTTCCAATATAAAAGGATGCCAATTGGAATTTCAACATCTCCTCAGTACTACCAGATGTTTACAACCCCCCCTTTCAGGTCCCCTCCAATGGATGGCAGCAATTGTTTATATTGATGATATTTTAATACTGGACAATTCTTTTGAAGAACATTTAAACAACATTCATAAATTTTTGACCATTCCATCACCCCCGATGGCATTTATACCGACCCCGATAAGGCCTCCACCATAGAGCAGATGTCGCCACCTACCACCTTGAAACACTTATGTACATTCCTTGGCATGACATCATACCTACACCATTACATTAAAGACTATGCCATCATAGTGCAGCCACTTATCGAATTAACCAAGCATGTGGTACCCTTCAAGTAGCAGGACGACCAGGCTAAAGCATTAGTTAACTTGAAACAGGCCATTTTACGAGCACCAGTGTTAAAGAAATTTGATGAGGACAAACCGATCATACTGGCTTACAATGCGAGTAATGACATGATCGGGGGAGACCTCCTATAGGAGGAGCCGCATTCCAAAAAGCGCGCAATCATCGCCTTTGCCTCCGAAAAGCTATATATCAAGGAGTCTCGTTGGGATACCCCAGAAAAAGACCTTGGCAATATTTGGTACTTGTGTGGCCATTTTTGTCAGTATTTATACAGTAGACACTTCAAAATTGAAACTGACCAAGCTAGCTTGCACTACCTATGCTCTATGGCGGAGCACAATATCCGTATTCAAAATATGATGGTCGCGCTCAGTGAATAAGATTTTGAACCCATCATTGTGCGAGGTAAATTAAACACTCTCCCCGATGCCCTCAGCAGAATTGTCACTACCCCTCCTGTGCCAACACATACCATAACAGGCAACACCACACCTTACCAAGACAAATAAAACATGCTAACATGCACTTCCCTTACACAGCCTTCGCGGAAGCCATCTTGCAGGATAAACGTAAAGCAGACGAGATTCGTAGCACCGTTGCCAAGTACACCAAATGTCATTGGGACGACATCAAACATTATTTCATGTCCCGATACCAAGAACAATATCGCGATCGCATCGCCAAAGCACTCGCCAATGAAGATATTTTTCCAATGCATGGTATCTGTAGAATTCTTACCGACTTATATAAGATAAATATTCAAATCATTAAGCAAGATAGCACCCCAAATTTAGAAACCAACTTGCATTGATTCTGTATTGAAATATTCTTATTGTTCTTAAAGCATGCAATCGTCACTTTTTCCCAGTGTATACACATGCCCAAGAATACATAAAAATCAATGACGACTCAATTTTCCAGTTATGTCCACTTGTTGCGAATACCTCTCCTTTTGTTGGAGAACACGATAGTGATCCTCATATTAAACAGTTTAAATTAGCCTTACTTCATCCTGAACAGGTGGATAATAGGTATCGCAGATTGAGTCGCCGATATGGCATAGCAGCAAATGGTGAAATATTTTTTCAAATTAAATATGCCCAGGGCACTTGTGACCTCACCCTCATACCCAAATTATATGTTTCAGAAATTATTCAAGCTCACCATGAAGCGATATTTGGGGGTGGGCATTTTGGTGCCCTTAAGATGTTACAGAAAATCAAACAAGCCTATAATTGGGATACAATGCACACAGATGTCAAACAGTATGTGAAATCATGTCCCATTTGCCAAAAAACTAAAGCTACTAACGATAAGCCTATGGGTACCTTAGCTACTATCCCTCCACAGCCTCTATTATCTACGTGGGCGCTATATACCAAGGGTCCCCTGTCTGTTACAGTATGTAAGAACAAGTACATTCTAGTTATGACGGAGTACACAACCAATTACATAGCAGCTAAAGCTGTCCCTTCTATTGATGCCCCCACAGGCGCAGAATTTATTAAACATGTAGTACTCCAATTTGGTTGCCCACAACAAATTTTAACTGATCGAGGCACAAGTTTTCAGAATGACCTCATTCGTAATCTTTTACAATCCGTAGGCGTAAAGAAATTAACTACTACGGCCTACAACCCTAGATGTAACAGTCTTGTTGAAGCCTTGAACCATGTCATTGGTGACCAGCTTACAGCCTGTGATTATGCAGATCAGGCCAACTGGGATTTGTACCTAGTGTTCATACAATTTAATTATAATACAATTATTATTAAATTAATTATAATACAAGTGTCCATTCTGCAACAAAGTTTGTTCACTTATATTTGTTACATGGTGTGGCAGCTGCCCTTCCAGCACAGGTCGTCGCTGCGCAACATTCACCACGTGCCTATAATTGGTGTGAGAAACTTTTACAGGACTGTGAAACGGCCAAGGTTAATTTACTTCAGGCACAAGTTAGTCAGAAAGCCCAGTTTGACCATACTCATCGAGCTAATACATTATATGTCAATAATTACATCTGGATACATAATAGAGGAAGGAAGAAGGCCTTAACGCACCGATATCGCGGCCCCTTCAGGATGACCGACATATTAGGCAATTCTACTGTGCGCATCCAGACCAATAAATCTGGGCTGCCTAGGTTCGATACCGTATGTACGTGTCATACCAAACCCGCCTAAGTGCGTTAACCTAGTGTATATGCAATTATATTGTCAGTGTTCTATTGCTCCATGTTTAATCTGTGCCATAAATATGTTACAATTCGTATCGTTCTCCCCTGGGGAGTAAAAAGTGTTTGCACAAGGGGTCCATTGCGTGAACCATCGCCTGTACAGCCTGCTCAAGCCGCATTTTGAAGTGTGCTGACAACCAACACGAATCAGCACTTTTTTCGCAGCCAGAGTCAACCAGTGTGTGACGCTCGCCAACTTCCCTGCCAGCCGACCACTGCACCTCTGCCACCGCCAGAGTGGGGACTCCTCGTGTGCCAACCTTCACACTCCCGGTGGCCTCACAATGGCAGCCACACGGCGCTGCCTCAAACGTCAGTCGCTGTTGACAACTTTGTGCTGGTGCGAGACACACCAGGCGCATGTGCAACCCGTCGCCGTGGCGACACCAACCACTGCACAAATTCCAGTCGCGGAGTGAAGGCTCTCCGCTGCTTGGCGTGTGGCCAAGGTCATCGCCATACTGTCCTTGGTGCTATCAGCTGTCCTGGCGGCTCCCACTCCGTTTCGCACACATGCGGGGCTTCATTACAAGCCCGCCACTGTTGATTTTCTCTATGAGGAAACATTTCCTCTAATATATACAATACCGTTGCAACCGCCCCAAAATGCCCACCAAACTTGAACACTTCTTGGACATTGCCTGTGTAGTGAAAAACTCCACATTGCCAGAGCGGTAAAATTATGCGCGATTATTTGGAGGTAATTGTAACCAGTATCCTGAGAGAATTCCTGGACGATGTGAATACCCATTTCCGCCCCAAAAGAGGTATACAGTTCCTCGGGGAACTGGGTACTTGGTGCTGTGACTTACTGACCACTAAACATTTACGTGCATTGCTAGACAATGACACTATGCTAGATTCCCAGATCACGGCCCGTGCTGATAACGTAAAAAATACAAATGCCGTCCTAAATGTGTCCTTTAAAGTTATTCATGAATTACAGCATAAATTTGAGCATAAGTTAAACTCCCTCGCCGCAACTGTGAACGTTGTTTCACATACATTTCAAAAGCAACTTGTAACTATCAGTAAACAGGACAACATCGAAGCTCAAACTCACTTGCTTTCTATTAGTCTTTTGGAATTACTTAATAATGTAGTCTTAGAACACTTGGTACAGTCATACGTCCACGCATGCCAGCTCTCAACAGATTACCTTTAAATGCTGTAAACAAAAGCCATCTCACTGACGACTTAGCAAAACTGAATGCCCAACTTTTGAAACTGTGTCTCACTTTAAGTATTTCTCTTTCCGACAAAGTAAAATATTATTCCCATGATTTGGTTGAATGTTCCCTCACGACTTCTCATTATTAAATTGCAAGTCCCCATTAAATGTGTGCACTCCGCATGGCAAGTATACGATATAATTTCTGTCCCTTATCATTTTCAAAATTACTCCTGTATCATTCACACCCTATCACCCACTGTTGCCACTGATCCTACCACGGACTCGGTGAAATCTATTTCACGTATCCCCGACGCCCCCGTGGATGTTCTAACCATCCGTAAACAATCCCTTACTGGTAATAGTGCCAAGTGTGTAAAATCTGCCATTTTACTCGATGATGCCAAATCCTTGTTTTCCTCATGCAAATTCCTATGCTCTCAAGGCACCTCTTTAACTGTCACGCGTATTTTCCCGCACCATTATATTTTAACCAACCCCCTTCCAGGTACGACAGTGTTGTGGGCTAATGCATCTCTCAATTCACTTATCACCAACCACAACTTGGGCAGTGTGGTACTTCATGTGCCATGCGGTTGTCGCATTGCAACACCTGAGGAAACTATTATCGAGGCCACCCATCTATGTGACATTCGTGCGCCCTCTGTCACGCTACAACATACAGTAGTCCCCGGTCCACTGGCTGAATGAACAGTTATTCCACCTCCAACAGCTGTCATTGACCGCTGGAATCCAATTTCCAAACATTACGTCTGCGCTTGATACTAACTGGCATTTGAATTTAACAGACTTACCAGTGTTGCAATATGTTGATACAAGCCACCACAAGGTATTTTTTCGTAACGACAAACTTTTCTCCGTTTTGGAACCCGCTCACTTTTATTACGCCTCTATGGCTGTCCTTTTACTACTTATTGTCGCTGTCATCACATTGTATGTGAAACTGGTACAGATATCTATACTTGTAGCACGTATCAATACGCCCCCCTAAGAGCTACAGTCATGCTTATGCTGTTTCCAAGATAGTGTTCCAATTTTTTTTTTATTAATCCCAGTGTCTACATGTGCATACGTGTGTCACTTACACGAGGTATTCCTGGCATTGGTAAGGTGTATCTAATAGCCTATTTCTCACAGGATTGTAAGTATGACTAATACACCACCACAGGTTTAACAACCATTACTCCTACTTGATTACCTTACAACAGCGTTTATATGCTGTTACATCACTTCAGGCCTATAGGCCTATATGTATATAATTAAGTACGTGATTCAGTATTTTGCTAACTGCCACTGCCTTCTGGCTTTATTGTAATATTTTTCACGTTTAATTACGTTTACCCTTATAGTATGATATATAATTCCATTCTCATGGCTATAATAAGTAAGCCGCACTCAAGTACATGCAGTCAACATGGGACCTTGTGACTTCAGGCCAACAACAGTAGTCCTTATTAAATCATATTCTAATACACTGTTCCACATGTTCTCTTTAGGTATATTATAAGTATTATGTAAGGCTGGGTGTAACCATTTTATTTTATTCCTTGCCTTACCTCACCCCTGCAGGTTTATATATATATATAGTTATATATATGTATGTATATATATATGTAATATCCCACAACCTTTCTTGTATATACATATGGTGAATAAATATGTTCTGAAACAAAATCCCTATAGGGACTGAATGTCAACTCTTACCGTTTAAGTATCATAGAATTATTGTTTACAATTACTTTCTACTTGTATCAATAATTGCAAAGCAATTCATTATCACGTGTTTTTTTTAAATGTATTTTAACTTTATGTTCTCATACATATATTACCCTATACGGGTGTTAATCATTAGTAATTAATTACTATTACGTGTGTGTCTATGTATTTTAACTCCATGCCTACATGCATATGTATTATCATACCGTAACTCTTAACAATCAATAATTTCACATATATATTGTGTGTTCATGTGTGCAACTGGCACTACTGACAATCGCGTGTCCTACCGATAGTGATTAACCACAGACGCTCTTCAAAATGACCAAAAGTGCAAACTGTTA
Organism: Dryococelus australis; assembly: GCA_029891345.1. NCBI lineage: Eukaryota > Metazoa > Arthropoda > Insecta > Phasmatodea > Phasmatidae > Dryococelus > Dryococelus australis. The sequence goes on along the minus strand of CM057003.1, from coordinate 62,986,731 downwards.
ATCGGAATCACGCTCTGCCTGCGTGCGATCTCTTAATATACTAGACTCCGATGATCACAAGCTAGTGCAAACTATTGATCGGACTCACGCTCTGCCTGCGTGCGAGCTCTTAATATACTAGACTCTAGTGATCACAAGCTAGTGCAAACTATTGATCGGACTCACGCTCTGCCTGCGTGCGAGCTATTTCCATACCACACACTGGTATATGCAAAAAGTGCGTCTGAAAATGAACACTAATACCTGAACTGTCAGTGATCCACGACACGTTTCTGAACTTTTAACACCACGCCACCCGCGTCTATTCAGAGGTTATAGTATACCTCCTTCCACTGTTAATGTATAGTAATACTGTTTGTTGCTATTTAATTTTCTATTTAATTCAGCACTACTTGTTACATATTGTTTAGGTTAAGTTTTAATTGCAATTACTACTGTTGTATTTTATTCACTATAAGAATTCAACTTATGGCCAGGCCATTTTATAAGCATCACATTTACTGCCCTCCTGAGGGTTTCTCTAAGAGTTCTCTCAAATATGTTAGTGTAACAATTGTGTACTTATCTCTGAGTTGCAAATCAACCTAGTTGTACCAGTGTAAGTCAGTAAATATTTTCTAGTGCACAAACGAAGTACACACCGCTACCCGGCTATAAACTGCCTGGTCAGTCTTCTTGCTCTCGCAAGCCAAACAAAAGACGACTGGACCGTCCGGCACTATCAACTTCTGGAGTGTCACCTACCTTTCACGCAGGTAGTAACTTCCCAGTTGTGTTAAGTTTCCCTTATGTATTTAACATTTCAACTAATGAACTTAACGCCCCCTAGTACCTTTGATTTTGTCAACTCACTACTGTTTCTGCCAGTAGGCAGGATTTTTTTATTGTTATTCACCAGCTAATATTTCCTTTAAGAGTTCATATCCTGACACGTTGTTCAGTGAGCGCGAACTTTCATACTTCCTCTACCCATGTCCATCGTCTAGCTTAAGGGGTTGATTAATTCTTTATGACATTAAATGTGTTGGACATATCTCCTTCCTTCCTGTGGTCGCGCTGCTCAACGTGTTCAGATCAGTTAAGCTTACTGTGGCCACCTTAGCTATGTATCTATCTCATGATGTATTATTTCATTGACATTCCAATGCTTATTTAATTTATATTTTCCTATCTTGCAATTTTTCAAAACACCCCCCCCCCCCCCTCCCTCCACAACTAATTTTCACTATTATTTAATTGATATTTCATTGCTAGACGAGGTCTCCAGTTTAGTCTTGCCCCTACTACACTGCTATTGAATATTACCGCGGATGCCACCCTTCGTCATCGTTCGCCGCGACCTGAGCTCCTCGGCCTTTGTTTGCATCAGTACCACTGCCCTTGGAAGAATCACCTTGGTTACTTGTCTCCGTAGTGTAGCGGCCAGGAAGGGCCGCTCACGATAATTATCACCTAAGCTACGACGGCCACATAGAAATTACCACCTTAACTATGACGGCGTCTGGATTGAGAAAGTTTTATAAACACACGACGCTGACATACTGGGCGAGGCGTATAAAACGGCCGTAGACGCCCCCCCCCCCCCCCCCCAGTGACTTGACGATGATTGAGGTACCACGACGTTAGTTGCCGGAGCTAGCAACGAGATCATCACGACACCGAGGCCTAGAGGAGTTCTGGGTCCTTCTTCTGTGTTAATTGGTGAGCATAACTCGAACTAGCAGTTAGGGCGTAACGTTATCCTTCGAGTCCCCGTCGTCCCCTTAATCGCTAATTTATATTAACTGGCAAGGTTAGGCTTGAGAATAGTGTAACTTAAACGACACCAAGCCGCCTGTGACTAATTGATATCTGAATACCTATTTGTTTAAGCATTTATTGTAACGTATTGTATCAATCCTAAATATATATTTATGTCTAACGTTCAATAAAGTAGCTGTGTTATGAATTTGCTGAAGTTTTTAGTAAACTAATAGAGCTACGTCCCTGAATAAGTACGTCTACCCTGTCCTAGTCTTAATAGCAGATTAATTGAGATATCGTTGGTTCAGTGGTCAGAATAGGAGATAGGGAAGGGGAAATCTACATTACGCAATCCACGGAAATGAGCTATATTGTTCGTGCTCAGTTCTGGCAAATTTTTCTGCGACTGTAAGGTAAATGAAAGTTTTTTTTTGTTATATGAGATGGTCTTCCCTTCTATTCATACAGTTTTGTTTGAAAAAAACATTACAATATACTTTGGTTCGAAGTTTCCAGGCATGGAAACGATGGAATATGTGTAACATACAATGGAAGACATTCGAACCCCCCCCCCCCCCTTTATCTTCTTACAGATCTGAATTTAAAAACAAACTTGAAACTAGTTTTTAATAATTTTTGCGTATATACCAAATTTTAAAACAACGATCATATCGGTATGTTATTGGACTAATATGCTACTGAGGAGTCCTCCAATACACATTTAACTCCTTTTCACCCTCTTAGATGTTTAATTTTTAATAAAAGTCCGATAAATACGTTTATTTATAAAGGTAGTGTTTCAAAGAAAAAACATAGCAATATTCAATCAGCTTAATGAGTTATCAAATCCTCGGGAAACACATTTAACACATTTTCACCCTTTAAAAGTTGAATTTAAAAAATGTAATCGCTACCTTTTGAAGCCAAGAGCACGATATACCATCGGCTTAGTAAGCTATTGAGCAGTCCTCGAAAACACATTTCATCCTTTTTCACCTTCTTAGGAGTTGAATATCGAATATACCCTCCCTAGTGGGTGCCTGCAGCCTGAGCGAAAGCTAGTCTTAAATTTGTACGCTTTTGCGTCCAGCATTTTGGGATGTGCGTTGATAAGTGAGTCAGTAACTCTAGACACTTAATTTTCGACATAGAAATCTACGGTATTATTAATCCAAAAATGAATTCACGAAAAAAATATACTCCGTAAAGAGGTATAAACTACATAACGCTTTCAATAACTACTCGCACGTAATATTATAAAAGAGGGGATATTATAATATAAATTATGTCGTAAGAAAATATTAGGCAAGAACATTAATACAGTGCACCAAAACTATGCCTAAAGGGAGAATAAGCACCCCGCTGTTATGACGAAAACTTAAATCAACTCACAGTTATAACTTAACATATATTGTTTATAAAAATATGTAAAATGTTTCGAAACCCTCAAAGGAATACTAAATAATGCGGAGGTAAAATAACCGATGTAGAGTGCGTGTAATATTTTCACGAATTCTGTTTCCAATTATTAATGTGGCAAACGATTTCTCTATTGAGAAATCATTTACCTTACAAAAAGACACGCGTACAAAATAATGGTACGGTTACAAACTTGAGTACTTGTTTATAACCTATCTGCGAACGTTTGGAAGGAAGCATATACACATGTACATCTTTACTGACGTTTCGTCTAATCGAATATAATGTTACAGTTGGAGTACTATTTCTAATGAAAATAAAATTAATTTGTGCTGACGGTAAAAGCCTATATTATGAGTGACAATAAATAATGTAATTTTTTTTTGTTATAACTAATATATCACTATCAGTTAGCAAGCTCTCTGTACCTTAAAATTTATATTTAGCCGTAGCATTTTTCTTAGTGTTTTGTAAACACAGCATCTGTAACGCAACGTGAAGAAATGTATTCGTGTGATATTTTGTATGGCAAATTATAAGAAATTATTGGAAATATATTTTGCGGACGATGGCTTTAGGTATTATATTTCACCCTTGATAAAAAATAAGTGAAAGACAGGAAAATTTCGTGAATTTGATGACTTGTAGGCTTGAATCCACCGTTTTCAGTATTTTTAGAGCATCGGCTATTCGAGCTTTGTATTCTTGCAAATGTGATTGACTCAGTTCATATTCAGGTCGAGTCTAATAAACAATTACTCAGTTGTTAACATAAAAGGAAGGTTCGTATGTTTGAAGACTAGCTTGTACTTCAAGGAATTCTTGAAATTTTACAATCGCTTACCATAGAGGATGTGTTAATATCATTTGTTTAACCCATGCAGTCCTTGTGCCCATGTTCAGGGCATGTTTCACCTGAAGAATGTATACGGTTGGCACTGTACATGACAAGGAATCTGTGGCCGGTATTTTGCGTGTTTAACTTGCGAGCAGTCTGATTTTGTGAAAGTTTCTGCACTTCCCATTTTTAAATGGTTACGGTTAGCGAAATTCCGCGGAAATATTTCAAGACAAGTTATATTTCAAAACACGGCAGGGTCGTTTACCAATGGTGATTCGCTGGATTACTTTTTGACACGTGTTAACTGCCTGCACACGAATAACGTAGTGTATGCGCTGATGTTTGACGAATTCTGAGTGACCCGGTCAAATACGAAAACGCTTTGTCAAGCACATAGCAACCAATGGAAGTAGACAAACCACTGTTGGGTGTTAAGAGTATTGAAGTCTACCATGTACTCGTGGTTTTTTCGCGGAAATTCACTAGTTTTATGAATGTCCAATGCCAATATCAACTAAAAGAAAGTACGTCATTAATTTTTTTTTTTGCGAGAAGCACGCTCCACACAAGTATAGAGCAGATCAAAATACTGAATAGCCGCATCACTTCAGCTCGTAAATTAATTCGGGACTGAAAAGGGTTGAGTTCCTGGTAATATTTTCGGTGAAATTTTTAAAGCAAATCTAAAGAGGATATATTTTCGTTCGGAAGTTGTTAAGGCTCCTACCTAACTAGAGTATTTTCTGCGTTCGATGCCGACATACGCGAGAACGATAAAGACGACACTGCCACGCGCATCAAGGGTGCCATCGCCACTAAGCGCAAGGCTTTGAATTGGCGTGCAGTGCTTTCGTCGCACTGCGTGTACTTATGGGACTTTCAGCGGTGACATTATTAGAGCTAGTGATATTTTGTGATAAGTACAGACCTGAAAAATTCGCGTATTAATTTCGGGACAAGCTAGATTTGGAAAATTCCCAAGTGTGTCACATTTGCCATTGGTCGACGTGTTCTTTGACACCTCCTGTGGGACCCTGGGCCAATGAGAAACAGACAACAAAATGCTCACCCAACCATTGCCTTCCACTGTGGCACCACGCAACCAACTGGCAACTGATATCTTCACGATTGCACTTAAGACCGTGGAGTCTAGCCTGGAGGTCGTCGAACTCGCGAATTTTTCAGGTCCCTAGTGATAAAGTATGAGGACACTGTAGGCTTCAGTACTACTGTAGGCTTCAGTACTACTGTATAAGCGCCCAACAGCAGTTTGTTTACGTCAATTGGTTGCCGTCTAATTTAGAAGGCGTTTAAATATTTGACCGGACCAATCAGAATTCGGCAACATCGGCACGGCTACTAGGTGGTTCGTGTGCAGACAGTTAACACGTGTCAAAAAGTAATCCAGCCAATCTAGATAGGTAAACGAACCTGCAGTGTTGTGAAATATAACTTATTGTAAAATTATTTCGCGAAATTTCACTGCCCCTATTATTTCTTTGAAGGAAAGTCTGCATGAAGTTTCAGTGCAAGGCCCTTGAGAAGTTTTGAATGGATCTGACGCGTTTATTTTCAGATATGGCGCTTTGAAAATACCGTTACTGGCCCTATAAGAGTACTCTGGAATGGTGGTTCTAATGTGCATGACTTCTTGAAAGTACTCAATAGCCCTCGTCTGAAGTGTATGTTATTTTCGTAGATGGGACACTCGACGCATGTTTAATAGTATCGTAGAAAATACACTATAGGCTGTTCACGGTAAACTGAGCACTTTTGATGGTTGTATGCGTGTTGTGTAAAATTAGCATTACCATGGGCCACGTCACTTTATTCATGCTTCGGTCAAGTAAAACTGTGAAATTATTACAAATGTAAATATTTTACAATTCTGCTCACGCCTTTGTACACAAGAACGGAAAGAGAACGAAATTATTTAAGTTGTCATGAATAGTTACATAACACTTTTTGTTCGACGATAAGATATCAAACTACTTTCCTTCCATCATTACCAACTTTACTGGACGCGTGCCACTCAGTGCCCCCGTTAAAATATATGCAGGTGGGAGCAGTGACTTTTTTCTAAGGTTAATTCTCCAAAGTGCTCATTTTATAGTGAACAGCTTTTACATATTTTGAACACACTGCGGCGTTGTTGATGCGCCAGTTAGGCGGGAACCTTAAGAAACTTTTATAGACAGCAAGTAAACTTGTAGGACTGTTAGCTCTGGAATTCGACGACTCGGCGAGAGTAGAGTGCCCTCTAAAAGCCTTGTAGCAGGGTTGTAGCTCCACCAGGGGTAAAATGGCATCATTGATGACGCCGCTATTTTTGCCAGTCTCAGAGCCGGCGCGGTGGTCGGCGCTGCAAGCCGGATGCCGATCTAATTTGACGTCGCGGGATTGGATTAGCGTCTTCCGCCGGCCCGCAAGCCCCGCCCCAGTTTACGAACAAGGTAACTCACTCCGGAGTTAATTGCGTAGACGGCATTAAGGGCCCAACGCGCGGATTGAAGGCCCTGCCACTCGCCCCTACGGAGGTTTTTGATGCCATCACATATAAATTTTATGGTCGGGCTGTAAGCCGAGTTTGCCGGGGAAGAGCTCTGTGCGCGGGAGATGAGACCTTGCTTTTACCCTCGGAACAATTCTACGAGCGTAACACTAAATTACTGGCGCCCTTTATTTCCTATTTAATCTGACTTAATGGAAAACGGGGATACAGGATCACTGGATTTTTCAGCGCCTTAACTTCAAATCAAATAACTGTTGATGATTTTTTTTAATATCCCAACGTACTGACTTGTGAAGTATAACAACTTCTTTAACTAAACCTCGAAATATTATTACTTGCATTTGCATAAGACTTTAACGTAGACTTATCGTACGTGTTAGTTTCGTACAAGTTAGAATAATACTTCGAGGGTATTTCTGACAGTGTCACTCAACGGACGCTTGCTATCAGGTCCAGAGCAATGTGAAATTTGTACGCCACAAGGAATGATTAACAGTGTGGTGTTTCTTAAATTTCATTTAACAGCTTAACAGATTCCAACTATAATCTCAAAGAAAGTCAAATGCTAGATACAACTAATTTAGAGTATATTATTATACGTACTCTCGTTCCCCTCAAAAGAAAACTTGATCTATGAAAGTATAAGAACGAATCATTAGAAATATATTAATGAATTACAGCCATATTCTATTGCCGTTAATTACTTTTGCAACCCGCGTATTAAATACAATTGTCATTATTATGTACATGTTAGTTACAAATAATAAATTTAATCGATACCGCCATTCTTATGATTACTAATTAATTTCTCCTAGTTGTAGATTTTCCAAAAATACATTATTCAGCGTCTTCTTCTTCACCTCATACTACAATTTAACAAATGTGCTAAATGAACTATCAGCACAAACTTTTTCTGGGCACTATTCGCAGATTTGAAAAATTCACGACAGTTACTTGCAAATTTAATTGTTCATTTTAGAGTCAGTTTCATTTATAAAAAATATATCCGCTTTTCCTTTCGACTTATTGTGAAGCAAACTTGAGTGCGTTTCAAAGGCTAAAATAACTTTCTAAATTTTTAGCAAATCGCGTTATTTTTCTCCTGTTTTTTTTTCTAACATTCTCTATTTCTAAGTGTTAAGTGTAAGCCCGAGGTAGAAACGGGAGATAATCGCATCTCAGGGCGAACCTCTTACGCCTACAAGGAAGGAAGTCATAGAAGGAGACGTGCATCGTGGCAGAGAGGGATTGGGTAGCCATGGACAGCTATTGACGCCACGGCTACCTAACTGAGTGTACCTATAGCTAACCTATGACTAAGAAGAGACTGGGAGAAACCGGCACAGACGCCGTAAAAACCCAGGCGACAGGAAATAATTCAAAGAATAGTTACAGGAAACAAAGTGAACGAAAACATGCGCTTCATTAGTGGGGAAGGAAAGCTATTAGAGAGGGGCCACGTGATTTGGATTTTACTTTAAATCGACGCTGGTTTAACCAGTGTGATGCTTGCAGATCACTCTGATGAGGGAAGTGGAGCTATTGGGCTCCCCCCCCCCCCCAAAACAACAATAGATCCTGGAAATTAGAAATAAATAGAAATGAGTTTCCAGTTGGTGTAGGTGTAGTGACATTTATAAATACTGAAATGGTTTATTTTTCTTGCCGTTTTTAAACGCGTATAAGTGGAATAATTATAAAATTCATTAAAAAATCCACTTTTCTAATAATTCCCAGTTTCATTTGACGGAAGCATGAATAAAGTAATCTGGCTCGTGACAATATTTTGTTACGTATCGTGGAAGGATACACAGAGTGTTTAAAAGTTAATCTTGAGCAGGGCTTTTAGAAGTGCTTCTGACTGCACGATGAACTTCACCGTCCTATACATACTCGAGTCCGGGTCGTTTGTTTATTGGCTTACGCACAAGTCAGGTGTCAATTTCACTTTCAACTTGTTTAGACGCGATTGGGCCATAATGTCTTTAAATGTTCCTTTTTGGTTCAAATACGTCCGGGAGGTGCCAGGGAAGCTGTAAGCCAGTAATAAAACCAATAGAAATGTATACCGTTTTGAAGTATAGTCTGTCCTCAAATAATAACGCGAATTTTGCAGGTCTCTAGAGGATAGGTATTGATGTCCTTGCCGACAAAGTTTTATTCGTCTGAGAGAAAATAGTATTAGCATTTATTATTTTCTTTTAGATGAATTAAAAACGTTTTGAAAAAAAAAACATTAAAACTTATTTTAAAATAGGTTCAGGGTGAGAGTACCCGCGTACCCTTGGTTCAATATCCTCGATACTTGATTAACATGTGTATATGATATAAGTATATCACATAACATGTGATTTAGTTGGTAAAGATAATTAGTAGCGTAAAAATTTGGGCTCTCATATTCCGAAATTTTAGACTTTTCAGTGCTTGTAAGACTATAATAGTCACTTGTCTACAAAATTAACATTTATGTGGTACTTGTAAAAATCTCTTTGATGTAATTAAATAAAAATGTATCGTGAAATACAGCCTTAACGATCTAAGTCAACTATTGACTACGAAATGTTATAACGAAATACAAACAAGTCCCACACGAGATGAGACAGCTGCTTATACGAACTCCAGTGACTACACTAGCCAGTCAAATGTTTTACACGCCTTGTGACCAATCAGTGCTTTCTAACTAAAGTGTTGACAGCCAATCAAATTGGGAACATAACGCACAAGACCTGTTCTCGGAACCTTACAGCCAATCAGAAGATGGTTGCATCGATCCGTGATGCATGGGGCTGTGTCTTTCTCAAAGCTGAAGGCTATATGTGCAGCTGTTACTTCAGGTTGAAGTAAAGCAACTGCCTATGGAGCACTGCACCCGACTATACAACGTGAAGAACTCGTATAAACAGCAGTACAGACGCCATAAAAATTGTCAAAAGTGCGATATATACTGGATATGAAAGAAGAATATATGTATTTTGCAACATTAAAAAATATTTCACTAAAATATACTTTTTAAATATTATAAAATAATCTATTAATATAGTCTTTATATTTAACAAAATTAAAACATATTTCATATTTCCATTCTGGATTCTTCAAAAATCAGAATTTGCAAGAAAATCTTCGTCATGGATTTCGTCGTAATGTTTACTATGATTGTATGTAAGAAAATTGCAATAATAAGGTAGGAAATAAGTTTTATAATTAATTTTATGTGCGTCTTTTTGTCACAAACATTTCTGGTCGAAACTCACGTAAATATAGTTCATTACAAAATTTATATTATACATTATTACTATGATTTTATAACACATGATCACAGTAAATATTATGACGTTCTTTCTTGGAGATTTTCTTGTAAATTCTGCTTTCCGAAGCATCCAAAACGGAAATGCGATTGAATTTTTTTTTTAATTCAGACACTATCGATCGATTAATTTTTCTACATTTACAAAGTATATTTTAGTAAAATATTTTATAATGTTGCAAAATATATACATTCTTCTCTCTCATACAGCATAAATCACACTTTTCTGGCAATTTTGATGGTGTCTGTAATAATTTTTTAATAAGTTCTGAACATTTCACAGTACGGTGCAACAGATGCTTTTCTTCAACCTTAAAACTAAGCTGCAGAATAAGTTTGAAGTGAATATAATAATCACTTGATAATATTTAGTAATTTGCAGGTCATGCCTTCCACGAAGCTTGAAGAGGTATAAATATGAAAGCGTTTCTTCGAAAGAATCAGCAAAATTTCATAGTCCGAATGTATGACGAAGTCATTTAACAATTTTTATGGGTAGGTCAACCAACTAATTACTACTAAAGGCTGTCTACGGTAAACATTGCACTTTCGAAAGCCCTGCTCAAGATCTACTGGCATGCACATTGTGTATTCTTCCACGGTATGTAAAATTAATATTGACATAAGCCTGTTCACATTATCCATGCGTCAAGTAAATAGATTCCAAATTTGCTAATTCTTATTCTTACATGCATTTACAACACAGAGAATCAAATAAATAATTTCAGTATTCACAAATGTTTACCTAATGCTTTTAATTCAGTGTTAAAATATGGAACTACTTTCCATTCCGTTGTTACCAACTTTACTCGGCGCATGCCATTCAGTGTACTCCTTAGAATATATACAGGTAGGGGCAGTGACATTTTTCAAAGGTTCATTTCAAAAGAGCTCAATTATTCGTGAACAGCATATACCCGTTGTGTCTCCAGTGTTGCGTCGTGGAGTTCTTAGTAGAGATAGGAAAATTTCGCGAGTTCGATGACCTGTAGACTAGACTCCTCAGTCCTCTGCATACTGGAGCCACAGCTGTGTGTTCATTAGCTGTTGCCCCACACCTGGCAGATACAGGATTCGCAAGGCGTTTCCTTGCAAGTCTGCTATTGGTTCAGAGGCGTGCAGGTCGGGTCTAATAAACTGTGATCCAACTGCGAAGATGACTTTACTATATATGTGTTTGGCGTCTATCTTGTCCCGAAGTGAATTCGCGAAATTATCCTATCCCTAGTTATTAGGAGCTTGAGATGGTTGTTCGACTGAAAGCGGGCTACATATTCCGCGTCGCGCTCCTGCCTCAACGCCATCCGTTGCCCGCTATCTGCATTTCAAACAACACTCGCCACCGAGGTATGGAAAAGTCGCCCACGTCCCAGCAGGAAGCGCTAATGGCTGACAACGCCACCACTCGGCCGTCTCTGTCAAACATTTGGCAGCCAAAATATCCCGTATAAGTAGGGATAGGAACATTTCGCGAGTTAATTTCAGGACGAGATAGACGTCAAACACGTGTGCACTGAAGTTGTCTTTGTAATTGGATCGCAGTTTATTAGGCACGCCCTGGACGACGCTGAGCCAATAGCAGACTTGCAAGAAAAAAATAACGAGTGCCATACTGCTAGGTGTTAAGTAACACTGGCAACTCTATGGGGCAGCAGCCAATGAACAAACATCTGAAGCTAGAGTATACACAGGTCTGTGGAGTCCAGCCTGCAGGTCATTGAACTCGCGAATTTTTCCTATCCCTACGTATAAGCTATTCACGGTAAATTGAGCACATTTTAAGACCGTGCTTAAACGTTCCTTTCAATTTATTTGTATCCTTTCACCAATATTAATAAAAAACTGGCTAGGGGACAAATAAACACTCCGCATACGTTGTATATCTCCCACAGTTAACTACTGAGACCACGATAAAATAAAAGAGTCAAATGCATACTCCTATGAAACCCCTCATATATCTAAAAAAGTGGCAGTCAGATTCTCAAAACAATCACGTCACTGAACTCGCAGCTTAATAACGTGTTATGCTATTGGGACAAATCAGCATATTCCCGTTTAAAAAACCAAGGTCGACATCGTTCGCTCAGTAATTAATTTCATCTCGGAAAGACATAGACGGTGTCTTATGAACCCTGTTGTAGCGTTCACGAATTCGAAATAAAAATTTCGATACCTTCATTGGTTCGGAAGATAGTTGGTGTGAACATCTTAGCTGAATTAACCTGTATATCGAGTAACATACATATCAGAACTCTAACAATTTCTCGAATTGTTCATAAAATTTTAAATATTTTGCGTGTTAATTAATTTTGGTATTTCAGTGACATCTTGATGGTATGAATTTAAAATATACATATATATTAATAGGACTCTGAGTATTATATTTCCTGTAGTAAACTCTTTCAGCGTAACATAAGAAACGCACAGGTTAGCGACACTTGAAATTTCTCAAGTAGTCTGTCGCTGTAGCTCACCTTTACACATCGGAAAGCAGTGACAAACCACCGTATAATCATCATACCAATACTCAACTGTCACAACACAGCTGTCACCAACGCGCCAATGCCTGGTGTTATGGTTTATTGTCTATTCGCAGTAACTCCGCATTTTTTAAAATCAAACATTTGGAAAATAACCCCATGCATGACGTATTTATGGTTTTCTAAATATGCCTTGCTTCACAAAAGTTATATACTTATGTTAACATTAAACTATCTTAACTTTCGTAAAATTATACTCTTGCTTATATTTTGTCGATAAATTATATTTAATTTGAAATCAATACGAATAAAACAGAAATAAAAATCGGCGAGCTTGTATTGCCACATAATAAATTGTTCTCTTGCAAAATGTTATTTATCTAAGTACGTACAAATGCAGTATTGTCCCTTTTGTGCAATTTACTAGACCAGGTTTATCTTTTTTGCGTGAGGCACAGGAATATCCTGGTAGTAGAACTTTAGCAGGGCTTCAGAAAATTTGGAAGTGACCGATAGGGATAGGAAAAATTCGCGAGTTCAATGACCTGCAGGCTAGACTCCACAGTCATGTGTAGGGACCTGGAAAATTCTCGTTATTTTTTTGCGTCAAGCTAAAATTCGCAGTCCTGTGTATACTCGAGCCGGGGTCTTTCCTCCATTGGCTGCTACCTTGACGTTAAGTCACTCCCTTTTTTCAGTGAACTGCACGTGATTGAGGCACACGGTTGTGGAGCGTTCATTTATTGGCGCAGAGGTACCAGGGGCCTGCAAAATAAATACTGGTCCAGTGGCAAACGTATTGCAAAGGGAAAGTGTTTCAAGTGTAACATGTCCTCAAAAAATAACGTGAATTTTGCAGTTATCTATAGTCCATTCCCGATTGGAAGCGACTTATTAAATTCAACCTTTGAAAAAACACGCTAGGCAAAACATGTCAAACTTTTTTTTTTCAATAACTTGTATTCCACAAATATATAACACAATTGTTAACTTTAGAGTACTGCATTATTGAATAAATGAAACTGTACCTTAATATCTTCTATAATTTGTAATATTTATTTATTTTTAAATATGGATTAACAACAGCGAGAGCAGCGACGTGTTGGCAACGGCCGGTGAGAAATAGTTCACAGTTAAAATATTATTTTAACCTAGTTTTTTAGTATACTATTTGTAAATTAAACGGTTCCTATTGAAATATTTAGGTAGCCCAGATGACAACATATCTCATTTTTACAGTTTAAAATAAAAGTGGAAAATATCGTGAGTAGGCCGTAATGGTAAGGAGTTGTTTTATCGAGAGAGAGCAATTTTGAAGAAACTGTCTGCTAAGCGAGATTTGTCGCTCCCTCTCTCTCTCTCTCTCTCTCTCTCTCTCTCTCTCTCTCTCTCTCTCTCACTAGGGAAGTTTCACTTCGCTAGTACGCAAAATTGTACCTGTTTTCAATTGTAGCATATTTCATACTTATTACAGCAAAATAATAATTTTTTTAAATTGTAATTTTCAAATGAAAAGAGATTTTAATGTTTGAATACTTAGTTTAATATATTTGTATACGATGGCGGGGTACGGGGGCAGAAACAAAGTGAAGTCCGCGGCAGTAATAAATATACTGTTACGGTGTGTTTCGTTAACCGCTGCGTGTAATAGCGTGGCGTGGCTGTTTGGTGATAGTTACGTTGGATCTGTGTGTGCGTGATTTCAAATATTTGATGTGAACTGTTTTTATGACGAAGTAATTTATTTACATCCACGTATGTTTATTTATCACGACGTTGTACCTTTACCCTGGGTGTTTAAAACAGTCGTGTAACGTGATTTACCTCCAATCCCAACAAAATAACCCAGTCCAGCCCCAATAAATATCAATAAACCTAATACACAGTAAGTAGCAATACATATAAATATGAGTGGAATAAAAGTTATGGTAGGCTTATTTGAGTGCATGTTCATCGTTACATTTCAAGTTTCTATAACAAAAAATGAGCGACACGAGTTGCATGCTTGATTTTGTCGCTTTTTCGTTGGACTGTCTATTCCTTCGTTATTCGAACTGAGACCGTCCTTTTAAAGAAATAACCCAACACATATCCATAACAAAAATTTAAATATTACAGTTCATTACCCCGCAGTTGTAACAGTGATTAACACAGTCGCGGCAAAATATTAACGTGCATTACGTGTAATGTGCTATGTCGTGGAAAACAAATATGTTACTGTAACGTAACCGTAAAAACTATCATTAATTCAGGCATTTTTAAAACGTCATAAAGCTGACCTAAATAATGTTATAGGCATAAACTGTGAATATTCGTACGAAATGATTTTTGAAATAGACCTACGACAGAATTCTTTGAAAAGCTGTAAACAGTAAACAACACATTTCACAGGTATGAAAGTAGAAGTCACCTTTCAATGTTTATTTTTAGGTGTAGCGAAAGTATACGTACACATGTACACACAATGGGATGTAAACATTGATTTTGACAGATGCTACATGGCAGTCACATGCCAATGTTTGTTTACATTTGGCTAAAGGATACAAAACGGGCCTGCAAGTAGATATTTAGCAGGGCTCCAAGAAAGTTGCTTCCAATGGGGAATGGACTATAGTCATGTGTATACTCGAGTCTGAGATGTTTGTTCATTGGCTGCTGCCTCATTGAGTAGCCAGTGTTACTACACACCTAGTAGTATGGCACTCGTTATTTGTTTCCTTGCAAGTCTGATATTGGCTCAGAGTCATCCAGGGCGTGTCTAATAAACTGCGATCCAATTGCAAAGTCAACTTCAGTGCACACGTGTTTGACGTCTATCTTGTCCTGAAATGAACTCGCGAAATGTTCCTATCCATAGTGACCGGGAATGGTCTATAATTCTTCGGGCAGTCCATTCGTCTTCATTGTTGATGGTACTGATTACCACACTGTGTATGAGTGAGTGAGTGAATAGATTTGGACGGCTCTTAAAACGAGATCTTGAGATCTGATGAGGGTGAAGCGAGGTGAGTATGGAGCAGCGCCGGAATGTAAGGGCGGAGGAAACGGGAGATCCCCAGGAAAACCCGCAACCAGCGGCATCGTTCTTAACGATTCCTATAGACTGTTCACGGTAAAGTGAGCATTTTTTAAGGCCCTTATAAATTTTTCCTTTCATCCAATTTCCATCTTCCTGCTGATTTTTAATATAAACATTGCGATGTGACCAACACATACAGTGTATACATTTCACCACCATCAAAATTTAATGCCTGAGGTTGCAATAAGATATATTTTTTAGTGGTTGATGTCTTTTGGGAGGGCCTTAAAAAGTGCTCACTTTATCGTGAACAGCCTATGCATGCGGAAATCTGGAAGCGACCCGGTAGGGAATCGAACCCGGTTCGTCTAGATGGAAAGCGAGTAGTCTAGCCTCTAAACCACCGCGGCCCCTTTTCGCTGTGCATACTATACCCAATATTACCTCGGACATCGTTTCTCGTTCTTGAACACTGTTAAAAGTTTCCGCACATTCACGGAAAGTTCGTCGGAAATGAGGTACGCAATGACGGAGAACGGAAACAAAATACAGTAGGTTTTTGTGTTTCCTATAGCTTCGATTTTTAGGAACGAACAATGCCGAGTCCACACGAAGCTTCCTCCGCCTTTGTAACCAGAAAATTACAGTTCCTGTAGCAGTTAGGATATCCACGCCACTAAGGCCCACAACTTCAAACATTCTAAATTCGAATCAGTGGAAAACCACTGATTGTTTCAGGATAAAAATTTCGCTGATTGAATTAGTGACGTGAAACTATTTCACTGATTGTGTGACGGCCGACTACAGCGGCGAATTACATATTGCTTTTATTACATTTAACCAATTAATTACGAGAAATAGAAATATTTACCATACTTTATTATTTATATAGCACAATTTACCGCATTTTAAAATGTAAGAAATATACTGCAAGGGACCGTTATTGAATTTACGCACGCACTCCATTTCGCTTTTAGACCATTACCTTACCATCTGAGCTACCAAATCAAGTTGACGCAGAAGAGAAAAATACGCGTGTTATAATAACTCACCGAAAGTGTAAAGTTTTAAATTGTACGCCCTTACTTTTCGTTTTTAGTTTAATTGGGACCGTTAGGATTGTTGAAATGAATTATACATAATAGTACACTCTTTTCGTCACTTCATATGCGCAGTTTAAACCTTCAAACAAACTCAGCGCTGTTATGATTAGATGAAAACGAAATGAAAGACTTGAAAACTAAGTGAAAGACTGGATGTTCATGTTACCTCATAAAATAGTGTTTTGAAAGATGAAACACATTTTAGAAATTATTTTGTATTGGTTTTATTAGTATATGCGCTATTATTTCACTTGATACGCGTTCTTTAACGGCCATTTTTACACGTTGTTTGACGGGCTTTTTTACACGCTGTTTAACTTATCCATCAGTCAAAAACAAATCACTGAAAAACAGTGAAAAAAATTACTGATGAATCAGTGGAAAATATCACTAAATCAATAAGTGAAAGAAAAGTAGCATTTTTTCAATGATTCATTAGTTAAATTCACTGAAGTGACTGTTGAATCAGTCAAATACTGTTAACTGATTGAAACAGTGAAATTCTCACTGATTCAGATGTAGAGTGTAGAACGCAGCATCAGGAACCTGTAACAGTTAGCAATGCTTAAAATACTCTGTAACATAAATAATAACCAAGTCACGTATATCTTATTTCTAGAAAGGCCATTTTTATAACCTCTGGTTTTACAAGTAGGTCGCTGGTGAGAATTAAGTTTCATTGATTCAAAAAATTTTTATTTGCCCTTTAATCCCACCCCAGAATAAATTGTTTTAATTTTTTCAAATTTATATTTTATATACAGTAAAAGGACCACCTAAAGAAAATTGGACTTTTTAAGTAATCTCTTTTCTTAACCGCAAGCACGGAAAATCCAATTAGATAATTACGAGAGGTTCCAATTAGATAATTACGAGAGGTTCCATGAATTCGCGGAAATTTCTGTGATATTAAATGGCAAGTCTGTTAATGAAAAAGAAGGTGTCGGTAATTTTATTGAGAGTTCTGAACAATTTAACACCAATTTTCCGTAACATAATAGAAAAATATTTGAGAGTGAATGCATAAAACACGTGATAATTTTTTTTTTGGTTGTACTTCTAAAGACCAAATAATTATCCCTAAATATATAATAAATAAAATCTGTATTTCTTGTTATAGGCTGTTCACAGTAAAGTGAGCACTTTTAAATCCCTAATTACTTTTTTCCTTTCAGCCATTTTTTCATAATTTAACCAACTTTTTAAATAAATATTGACATGTATGTAATACACACAGTGTGTATATTCCTCCGAACTCGGGAGTTAACGTCTAAGACTAAAATAACACATATTTATTGACTGTTATTCCAAATGAGAGAGCTTTCTTTACCATGAATATTCTATGAAATTAACACATTTGCGTGTAACTTCTAGTTCATATTTCAGGAATATTTCACTATCACACAGTTAAGTCGCCAGTATGCTGATCAGCTGTTACACAATAGCCAACGTTGTTAGTACAATGAGGTTGCCAGAAACAAATAGTAAGATGTTTGCAGCAAATACAGCACTTTTGAAATTACTGCTCAGGATTCACTTACCTTGTCATTATGTATCTCCCCGTTGTGTGTAAAAATCTGAATTTTCGCGGCCCTTTCACTGTGCTCATGCGCTGATCAAATAATCGTTTGAATTTCTTAGGGTAGTATGTATCTCTAATTTTTTAATTTGTACTTTTGTATGATGCATAAAACGAACAGAAGATGAAATAAACGTCACTGTGCATAAAGTTAGATTACGCATTGTTATTACTACGTAAGGGCGAGGAACTAATTTTCCTGATCGGCTATCAACCTTGTCATGAATATTCCTATGAGAATGATTCTGAAATGCATGTGTTTGTAGGCAGAAACTTTCTTTCAATGTCTAATGTCAAAAGTACTCAATAGCCAGCAGCTTGTATTGGCTCTTCGCAGTTAATTGAGTATCTTTGGAAGCCACGCTTAGGATATACTTTAACTTCTCATTTTATATCCTTTCGTCATATATAAATTAACACTGGCATGGGTCTAAAACCCATCAGGTAGAATGATTAGCAGGTAACGACCAAGTAAGTGATCTGGAAACATCTTGACTTGCTCAATCGGACACCCGCCATCATACCTCTTCCGAGAAATATATGAAATATGAGAAAGACAAGTCCAGTCGAGCAAACATCTCACGACTTTCGTACACTAAATATCATTTTAATCAGTGAATGTAAATATCATTACTGGCTGTATTCATTTACTAGCAGTCGATACAGTCTATAAAATTATTTATATGCTAATAATAATAATTAAATAATTGGCTAGAGTCACTTGAACAGCTCCACCATAGGAGGTATGGAGAAACTGCCTAGCTGTATGCAGGTATCTCCTGTTGTGATCCAGTAAAACATAACACACTATAACTTCAGTGACCATAAATTTAAACATAAAACTCACAATAAAAAGTTAACAGTAAGTTAAACTACTTTTATTTATTCACTGGAGCCTAGCATTTGTATAGTTACGGTCAGTGATTTTTTTCAAAAGTTTATATTTCACCGTAAACAACCAATACCAGAATTTATATTTCTGCCACCATGGTTAACCTCAACAATATTTTCTAGACTCTATCGACTGCTGGTTAATGAATACAGCCAGATAAAGTATTCACATTTACTGATTAAAATTATATTTACTGTACGAAAGTCGTGCTACGTTTCTTCGACTGGACTTGCCTTTTTCATACTTCATATATTTCTCGGAAGAGGAAGACGCTGTGGGTGTCCTATTGAGCAAGTCACGATTTTTCCAGATCATTTAATTAGTCGTGTATCCACTAATATTTCTGCCGGTAGGGCTTTAACGTATTTCATTGGTCAAATGCTGTAGATAAGGCTTAACATCTCGTCGACAGCGAGGTCATTGAGGTGCCTAGTGAAGCACCGTTGGGTCGGGGAGGGAGGGAATCGTCCATAGCACAGAACTATTCCAGCATTCACCTGGAGTGATATAGGAAAATCATGGAAAACCGAGATAAGGGTGGCCGGAATGGAATCCAAACACAGGCCCTCCCTAATGCGCCACCTGGTTCAGCACTGGTGTAATAAGTTCGGTACACAAATAACGACCGTTTGAAATGCAGAGTACTATTTTTAAGTAATATTTAAAAGAGAAGATTTTAGTACGAAAACGGCTTTATTGTATTCCATCACGTTAGTAACATTTATAATGAGGAATTTCAGTTCGTGTGTTGGTACAATTTCAGTGATATTTATCGTTACACACGGACGCACACCCCTAAAGCTGTTTCCTGATTTCGAAGAGGTTGTAAGCTTTATTAACCAGCTTCATTTCGACTTCAGCTTATGCAACTTGTGAGGAGCATAAATTGTTTCATTCGAATAGACCTCTAAAGTCCTACGTCCTTAAGCGTCAGTCTGTGATAAAATCAGCCAATTAGGGACTGGGTTTTCTATTCCGGGGGGGGGGGGGAAATTGTCGAATATCAGGACCCGAGTGTCTTATTGCATTTCCCCGGCGAGCACAGCTCTCTCGACTGCTTGAGCACTCGTCATCCTTCCTGAGCGATGACGTCAGTGTATAGGGATTATTGGCTCGGCGACGAGCCTCCCTACCTGATTCGTCCCCTGGCAATATGTTCCTCCAATAACGCGACCCCCTTCCGCACGCCTTGTTGCGGTCGCACCTGACGATCCTGTGCGGAAGTAAGCGGGGAGTATTTCTCAACAGCAACACTAGTCACTCAATCGTTCCACATATTGCGAGTTTATTGCTCTTTATTGCGTTCCACCTTCGCCGCTAACAAGCTGGAATTACTTCGTAAATCAACCGAGAGAGGATCTGAAGCGAGTTACAAGCTGTTCATCGTAAAGTGAGTACTTTTGAGGCCCTAGTTAGTTTTTTATTTCAGTGATTTTTTAACCTTTAACTAGCTGCAAAATTCGCTTTATTTTTTTGCGTCGAGATAAAATTCATAGTCCTGTGTATACTCGAGCCAGCGTCTTTCCTCCATTGGCTGCTACCTTGACGTTAAGTCACTCCCTTTTTGAGTGAACTGCATGTGATTGGGCCATACGGTTGTGGAGCGTACATTTATCGGCGCAGAGTTACCAGGGGCCTGTCAAATAAATACTGGTACAGTGGCAAATGTATTGCAAAGGGAAAGCGTTTTAAGTCCAACATGTACTCAAATAATAACGGGATTTTTGCAGGTCTCTACTTATATGTAATAAACACAGAGAGAAGATTTCAACGAACACGGAAGTTTACGCCTAAGGCTAAAATAAAAGATATTTATTGACTATTATTCCAAATAAGGGGGATTTTAAAAGTGTTCACTTTACCGTGAATAGCCTATATCTGCGTTGTTTCTGTGTTGGGGGTAGAAACACTGCGTAAGGCCGATATTACGATTATTTCACGTTTCACGAAACACCTTAAGAGTAACACGTTCACATAAGTCCGCTATAGCTGGACTGGTGTGTATCAATGACGCCTATTATGATCGTTTCACGCGCACTTTCACATAAGATAAAGCTTGTCAACGTCAAGCTTTTGCGTGAAACGTTATATTGTCCATTCACGATGCCTCGCAACTTTTCTAAAGCCCTTCTAAAGTTCTACTTCCAGGACGTTCCTCCGCCTCATGCAAACAAAACTTGACCAGTCTACAATATTACAGCAAAGGGACAGCGAGCCAGATTCGTGCGCACTAGGTGCAATAAAATTTTTGCATAAGAATTTTTTGTTATTAGGCATTGCCAACGCACCTATCTTTTCCTAATTTTATTCACATTAATTAAAAATGAAATAATGTAATTTTAGGATGAAATATTATTAAAAGTTCCATTTAACAAACAATAAAATATTTTTATGTTAACAGAAGTATAAAACGCTTGTGATACGTAGTATATTTATGAAACAATCAAGCACGTCATATGTGCAGTGATTTTTCAAAGGTTTGATTAGAAAAGGGTGAAGAAACGGCGAATAAACTAAACATGTCTCTTTACGACGTGATATTACTGGCCAATCACAATAGGAACAGAGTGTGTTATCTTTGCTTTTAAAAGTTTTGTTTTTATTTTGCCATGTTATCTGTTCACGTATTTAATCCATCGTGTGTGTCTATATATATATATATATATATATATATATAGACACGTGGAAGTGTGACGTGATACGTGTTTCTCGAAACGTGAAGTGATCGTGATCCCAGTCTTAACAACCACCACGAGTGACTCAACTTTCCACATCGAACATTTATTGCTCTTTATTGCGTTCCACCTCCGCGCGGCTAACAACCTGAAATTACTTGGTAAATCAATCGAGAGAGGCTCAAGGGCGAGTTACCTTTATGTTTTGTATATTGGAGTGGAAACACGGTGAAACTAAAACAAGTTATGGAATGAACCCTCGTGATGTTATTGGTCGAAGAACGGATGCGGTCATTCGTAAGTACATGAGTGATAAAGATCGAGAGAGGATGTTTTATATTCGTATGTCTGAAGTGTGTAAGGGAATCTGAAGTATTTTATGATAATGGTTGATTCTTTAAAATACAAACTTTATTTTAGCTTCGTTGAAGACTAGATATAATTGTGTTTTCTAATACAATGTTAGAACTCATTAAAAAGAAGAAATTAATACAAGTGCAACCATAGAAAAAAATTATGTGATTCGGTTTTATTACGTTATGTATAATATCTGCATTCCTACAAACTGTCATCCACAAAATATGCCATACTCCAAAGTTATCAACACCTGAAGTTTGGCGTAGTTCACAAATACAACCATTGTCAAGTCCTTTTAACACAGAAATAACCATTGTCCTGTACAGCTGTTGTTTCTGTACAAAATACAGCAGGAAACCGAACACAGGGGGCAATTTCTTCAATAAAGTCGAGGCACATTTATGATTTAGGGGTTTGTTAATTATTGGTAAATACATATTTGGCCCATTTTCTTGCTTCAGCTTTCTATAAGTTGTGTGAATTTTATTTTATTTTTTTTAATATTAGACATTTTTTACCTTTCAAGGAATTTTATAAGCTCACTAGTTGGTAACACAGGTGATAATGGCATCGGGCAGTAGCAGCTATTCCAATGTGTACAGGAAAACTAACTTGAAAAGGAAACTTGTAAAATAATGTAAGAAAGAAGATATAATCAGAAATAAGAATGTAAGATATTTAAGACATACTAATCACAGAGGAAAGGAATTCCGAGCTAGGGAAACTGGACGTTACTGCAATTTAGTATCGTGTGAACTAGATAGAAATGCTAGAAGTCTGAACGAGACAAAATAGTCATAACAATTTAGCATCGTGTATACTAGATAGAAATGCTAGAAGTCAGAATGAGACAAAATAGTCATAGATGGAACATAAAGAAAGCTAGTACGAAGAGATACAATACACTGAGAAATGATGAGCAAGTTGTCATATTTGGTATACGTTTCCTATTGAACTTTTGTTCCCCATGAACCATAGCAGGTAGTCTTGCTTATGTTGTAATGTATGCTGTCTACATATTGCTGTGCAGGATGTCCCAGCGTTCATCTACTAATTTGACTTGGCTAGTACTCGTGTGTCCCTAGGGTGGGGATGGCGTGATACGGCCAAACCTGTCCGGCGAATGATGCCATTGTCATTAAGCATGGAGCGGTGGTCAACCGCACATCGCACATTATTCGCAGTGGAAGCATATTGCAAACCTAGCGATACTGTTGTCATAACACAGCGAAGTTTTATGCAACATTTCAATATTGGAAGACACGGGAGGGTACCTGAACGTCACACCATCACGAGCTGGGTGAGTAAGTTCCGCGCTACGGCGCCTCTCTCTAGACAAGAAACCGGAGACCAAGACGTCCAGTGAGTGAGCAGGCAACGGCTCTTCATCTGTCACAGAGGTCAGTGTGTCGCATTTTGCATGTAAACCTAGGTTACCCTCCATACACAATGCAACTTCGGCAGGAGTTGTCTGACGGTGGTTTTGTGTCAAGGAGAGTCTTCTGTTAGCGATTTCTTGCTCTAGTTCATGAGGAACCGGATATTCTTAGTTGACTGATATTGTCAGATGAGATTCATGTTGAACTATCGGGCAGTGACAACAATAAGAACATGTGCTATTGGAGAGACAATAATCCTCATCAGCTGAATGTGATACCTCTTCATAGTCGTAGAGTTACATTATGGTGTGGAATTTCAGTCTTAGGTGTTACTGACACTTATATTTTGAGGACGACAATGGTGTTGCACTAGCTGTGACGTCACAACGATATGTGTAGATTATGACTGAGTTCGTGTTCCAGGCATTACGTGACCTCGACGTCGACCTCACAAACGTTTATTTCCAAAACGATGGAGCCACAGCGCACGCTGCTCGTCTTTCAATTAACACTTTACGAACAATGTTACAGCATCGAATAATTTCGCGCTTTGGAGACACTCCTTGGTCTGCTGCGCTCGCCCGATATGTCAACTTGCAATTGTTTTCCTGTGGAGATTACTCAAAAGTCGAGTGTTTCAAACATGCCTGCCATATCTGAGCACACTCAAAGAGGGGATTCCTGAGGAAATTTAACTCTATAACGGCATCAACATTGTTGCGAGTTATGGAAAACGTGCTACATCGAGTGCGTGAATATGTGAAGCTGGACGGACGTCATCTCACTGGAGTAATATTGAATAAATAATTATGTTTTGTGGGTTGTCACAAATTGCAGACATGTATCTTTCTGTTTTCTGTAAAGTCGATAAATATTTTCTATGGTTGAACATACTGCGTGTGTTTCACAATGGTAGGTGAACGTTGGGACTACCTGTATGTTGAAACATTAACCTCAGAGCACAGGTAACTTCAAATATAACACGAGTCAGGTTGGACAATATTTACCCTAGATACGGGGCTAGCTAGTTTGCAAGACCTCGTGTACACACACACTGTAAAAATTTTCCGGAAAACTTCCTAAACTGTAATGGAAGTTTTTAACCTTCGCAGTGTATGGTAATGGTACTAGGTATCAGGCTGAAAATATGATAATATTTAGCATCGCTAATATACAAAGCTGGGAACTTCCCTACTCATTTGACTCTTTCCCGAGCAACTGTAGTAACGTTACCAAGAATGTATGGGAAACTTTTATACTATTCGCGCTTCGTCCCTGTACGTATACACTGCAAGGGTAAATTTACAAATAATTTCTTAGAGTGAATTTGTATACATTACGAACACGTAGGTATTTTTCGTTATTTACTGCACGCTAAGAAACTCAATGACCAATTATCCTGCCTGTGGGTTAATGATTTGCAAACCGTCGTACTGCTCTAGGTCATAATTTAATCATTTTACTGTAGCCGAACATATAACCTACAGCTCGTTGGTAGTGACAACGAAACAAATGTTGCGTCGACTTAAGTACAGCACGCATAGTAAAATTTTTGGTTTGTAACACCTTAAACCGTAAATTAAAGTGGGCCTGAAAGGGTTAAAATGCAGTCATAATCATTGTACAATAGTTATTTGATAGCACTCAACATATTTAGTAAGAAAAAAGTATTGAAGACGGCGTGCATTAACATGTATAATGCATTTCCAGGTGTTCCAGACTGAAGTGTTTTGAACATGTGAATGAAGAACTTAAGTAACTTACTTGTACAGTTCAACTCCTTTGAAAGAAATATGAACACGACTCGCATCTAACTGGACTTATCTCTTATAAACCACCACATCGACGGCGACTACGTAAGATACATGAAGAGCATTCCTCTGAAAGCAAGGATGGCAATTCCCCTTCATATTCAAATAGCGGATATTTCTCATACAAAGTTAGGAATTGCAAGACAGAAATCCCAGCCGTTTGTATGGCCGATTGTTTTAAGCATAACAAGAGACAGAGTTAGTAGAATCCAATAGACTATGAAGCCAACAGACTGTTCCCCACGAGACATGAGAGGAAGACACCTAAACAGGTACACGCTGTTTTTGAGGCCCTCCCAATAGGCTTTAACCACTATTAAATATATCTTACTGCAGCCTGAGGCATTAAATTTTGAGGGTGGTAAAATGTATGCACTGTGTTTATTGGTCACATTGCAGTGTTTATATTAAAAATCAGCAGGAAGGTGGAAATTTGATGAAAGGAAAAATTGAGAAGGGCCTTAAAAATGCTCACTTTACCATGAACAGCCTATATAGGAAGATACCACTGCCTGTTGCAGACATGATTGTACATCATATTTTTTATCAGTCAGAGCACCCCAGTCCCATTATTCCAGAATAGTGAACCCTAATCGCATGTATCGTCCTGAATCATTATCAGTTAGATACGTGCACAAGATGAGTATCCAGAAGTACCAACTAAATGTTTATCAAGTATAGTAGAGTATATTTTATAGTAAATTCAATATTAACTTTGGACTGCCACGTAGCGACATGTGCGCAACATGCGATAGATTAAAACTGTAAATCACAGCAGCAGCCACCGCAGAAGAGAAACATGAAGCAACATTTGATAAAGAGCGGCACCGAGGTAAGGCTGAGAAGTTCTTTGAATCAAATATATTCTACCAGAATAAGGCCCAGAAAGGCGAAGTGTCACGTGTATCGTTTGATTTCATGCAGAACCTATCATTACCTCACATTAAGACAAGTGATATATTTTACTCGAGGTAACTGTGGTATTTTGTTTTTGGTATTCACGATATTGGTAGATATGTAGTTGTAGTGAATGCATACAACGATATGGTAGGGGAAAAAAAAGGACAGGACGATGTAACATCTATGTTGTTAACAGTGCTGAAACTGAAACTTTAGCACTGCTCAGTGATGGTTGCAGTGGACAAAATAAGAACATTATGGTTCGATTTTGGTTTTTTACTGTCCACTGCAAGTTATTTAAGAAATTAGTGTACGTGTTTCCAGTGAGACGTCATTCATACTTGCCCTATGATCAGGACTTCGGTCTCTTTGAGTCTCAGAAAAGAAAAACACAATTGAAGTGCACGTTGATTGGGATACACTTATTAAGAAAGCCCGGAAAAATCCGTCACATTTTAATTTAGCAAATATTGAACAAAGTGGCTTGTATTAAATGTCGAAGCTATTAGCTCCATATTTTCTCATGCAATCTAAACTACCAATGAGAATAAAGGGAATAATAATGCTTATTATCACACATCAGGATACCAGAAATGTACAAATATGAGAAAGTTATTCCGGCCCATGGATACGTATTTGTATTCGAAATAACATAACACTACCCTGCAGTTAAAAACTTTCCCCTATATATAGTTGACCTTGCAGTTGAAACTAGGGAAGCTAAAATACATTCTGAGACTTTCAATGTACCTTTCTAGTGCTGTCAACCGAGACTTGTACTGTACATGAGTTTATCCAGGGGGGATGATGCCAATGAAGCTGGTTATCTTCCAGAAATAGATAATGACGACAACAGTGGTGATGAAGACAGCATTAGCTGAGATGTCTGTGTCACTGTTATTTTATCAATCAGCTTTTTTTTTAGTGCTCAATGTGTTAAATACTTTAGTGGAAATGTAGCAATTTAATAGACCTATTATAAGTATAATACTGATCTGCTATAGAAAATCGACTCTTAAAAGACTGGTTATTTTGTGTACCTAGTTCCTTTCATAATAATGAGGACTTGATTATTACATTGAACAGAGGTTGTTATATTTCTCAGAAATTTTTTACAGTATCAACTAAATTAGATAGTTTAATAAATCAGATGTTTCGATTGTACACACATCATACGGTTCAATAGCAATGTTTATTTTGTACAAAAACAACCATTGTCCACAACACGCATGCCTTACCACTCTATTCTGTAAGGTTGTAATGTGGGTACGTACTATGAAAATATGACTACTAAGATGTTACTAATAAAGAGAATTATATAATTTCATTACTTCATATCCATGATACAAGGGGGCACAATTTGTCTCTCCCGAAAACATTCCTTTTTGGACTATAGTGTTTGAGTGGAAATCTCTTCTATTATCAACCCACATATTTTCCCAAATGAATGTTACGTTTTGTTGACGGTACGATCGATATGAATTTCTGTTATGGGTTGTTGTAACTTAACACGTCTTAAGATACTTCATGAACAGTATCACCTAAATAGAGCAACTGAAACAGGAACTAGTAGAAATAGTTAATAACTCCCACAGTTTGTGTAGGTTTCTAACGAGTTTGGTAAGAATATGTGTAGAGTTCAAAGTATATTTGGGAAGGCACATATACAGTACAGGCGACAGACAGAAAGTAACACTTCCTTCTCGAATACAAGAGGTGATATAATTGCCTCAGAAAGTTACGCCTCAACATCGTTTTTTCTCTTTAATGACGCAAAACCGGAAGTTTTGTTGATTTTTACGACAAACAATTACAGTATCTGGAAATTATCGTTGGTACGAATATTGCAACGTTAAGAGTACTGCTCAGAGCTCATCAATCACTCGAATCTCCTGGGTTGAATTCTACACGGCTTTTTTTTACTGAATGTGAAGTATTAATGTGGTATTATAAATCAAATGTTTTAAGCCTCCTAAATTGTGTATAAATAATCACACAGTTCAATGAAGTCGCTGTATATAAAAATTAGGAGTAGTAGAAATGTTTATACTAATAAAAATGTTTTAAATTATTATATTCGTTTGTATACAATTGTTTATCTATGAAAACATGCAGCGATATTTTAAATTATTTCAGTTTGCAGTTAAATCATTTTATATTTTCCACTTTTGTTCACTGTAAGTTTGTGAACGTTTCTTGGGACAAAGATACAATCAATTTAACGGGCAGTTTTCTAGCTCACTTGGACGTTTATGCAGAAGAACGCTAGATATTGAGCACAAAATTTCCTGAATTGCCTCAACCAATTTCATACACCATTTAATTTACCGTTTGAGGTGTTGCAAGCAAGAAGTTTTTTTATGCGTATTGTACTTAAGTTTTAACAGATCTTGTTTCTTTGTCACAGCCATTGAGCTATAGCGTATGTGTTCGACTACAGAAACATCAACCGATCATAAACAGGACCAGTTTAAGAAAGTTTTTAAATCATTTGCGCACAGGTTGAGATACTTGACATTGAACTTCGCAGTGCTGCTGTGGAGACAAAAAATTACCTACGTGTGCGTCATGTAGACAGTTTTGTACGATGGCGTTATTTTTTGGGAGAAACAAGATTGTGTGTAGCTTGCCCTTACGTACGTCGCAGTGCGTTGTAGTGAAGTGTTGCAAGGTTAGCTGGTACTTGCTCACTACTGTACGTTCTCGGTGCGCGCAGCAGGAGCCAGTAACCACCGTATAGCCTAGGGAAACTAAATGCATTCCGACCACCCACAAGCGAGCAGCCAGGGACCCATTACTGTGGAGTTCAGCTGCCGAGCTACGCTTATGTGGTGATAGTGTAAACTAGCAAGTAGCAAGGCACAGCACAGAGCTAACGCCAGTTTACCTAACAACAGTTCACCACGCGCCACTGTTACGTTGTTAGTGTAAAAGGCGTTTTGTGAATGTAGGCATGTGCCTAGTGGACCAGTTGCCTCGCAGACTGTATACACGTGCACTAGGAATTTCTAATAATATTGAAATATTTGCAACGGTAAGACATTTGTAGGGACAGTATTTTTTTTTGGCACCGCTTATATGTTAAATGTATTAATAAAGGTCAATATAGTTATAGTGTATGTACGGTATCTGCGGCAAGGAAATATTGCGTTAATGGTGTAGTATCTTTGATGTATACGAATGCAAAGAATAGTAAATACAACGTTGCTTTAGATCCCGCGGGTTTTACACTGTAAAAAAATCTCTGGTAAATTTCCTAAATTGTAACGGGAGTTTTTAACCTACAGTGTATGTTAATAGTACTACGTATCAGGCTGAAAATGTGGGAATGTTTAGTATCGCTATTATTCAAAGTTGGGGACTTCTCTACGCATTCTACTTTTTCCTGAGTAACTGCAGGAATGTTATCATGCATGTATGGGAAAATAGTGTACTATTCGCGCTTTGTCACTGTCCGTATACACTGATGTGGTAAATTTACATATAATTCCTTAGGGTGATAGTTATTAGATTTATAGTTGTGATGCTGATAAATTCCCCAAGAAAACAAAATATCTAATAAGGGAATTGTTTCGATGTCCCTTGTCTTAGCTTAGAATACTAAGAAACTATACACAACAGCGATGCTTGTTTGCCACTGTGACAGTCCGCCAGCCGACAACGCGCCAGCTCTCTAATAAATATTACATATCGAAAATTCCAACAGGGCGATGTAGCGCGGGCGGGTAGCGGCCAGAGGTAAGCAAGCACATTCCTCGGCCGCCTGACCACGTCGGGTCGTTGTCACAGTTTGTCGATAACGTTTGCGATCCGCAATATCACCTCGTAACATCTCCGCGGGATTCCACGTAAACCTCCCCCCCCCCCCCCCCGATACTTCTAACCGTGACACGCGGAACGTCGGCCACGTGCGTCTGGGAAGGGTAGAACGCGTGATGGGAGGGGGAATGTGCCTGGCTTATTTCGGCGAGATTGGCAAAGCCCTGAGCGGGCGCCGCACATCAAACGGAATCTGCAATATCGCCGCCCATTTCGCCGAACAGCCGGAGTTATGCGGATGACGTTGTTTTATTCAAGCCCCCCCCCCCCCTCCCTCCCCCTACACACACACACAGCTCTTAACCCCACCACGACCCGTCATCCATTCTCGTCTTCTTCACCACCCCTTTTCGCCATGTTTGCTGGTGCATTGGGAAATAGGATTTTTGCCAGTTTCGTGGCGCAGAGGCGAGAGTGAGTGAGTGAGTGAGTGTGAGTGAAGAGATTTGGGCGGCTCTTAACAGTGAGGTCTTGAGGGCCGATGAGGGTGACTGAGGTGAGTATGGAGCAGCGCCGGAATGAAGGGGCGGGGGAAACGGGAGATCTCCGAGAAAACCCGCCGACCAACGACATCGTCCGGCACGATTCCCACAGGCGAAAATCCCGTGACCCGGCCGGGGATTGAACCCAGTTCGCCGTGATGGGAGGCGAGTAGTCTAACCACTACATCACCGCGACCCCAGCCCTGCTTAAGATCTACTTGTATGCACATTGTATGTTCTTCCACCACATTAAAATTAACGTTGGCACGGGCCGGAGCACTGTATTCGTGCGTTGGTACAGCCAAACTGTGGAATTATTAGAAAAGTAAATATTTTAGAGATTTACTAATGCTAACTATTGCATGCACTGGAAAAAGAATCGTATCACAGATGTTTACCTGAGATTTTAAATTTTAATTCCACAAAAGACATGGGACTACATTCCCTCTGTCGTCGTTAGCCCACTAACTTCATTGGGCTCGCATCACTCATTGTGCCCGTTAAAATACGTGCCGGTAAAGACGACATTTTTCAAAGGTTGATTTCGGAAGTGTTCCATTGACCGTAAGCCGCCTGTCAACTTATAGGAAAACAGAACTGACTTCAGTAACTTACAAGCAGTATTTATGAAATCGTTTATACTGTAAAGTGAATTCACTAGAAAGGTATTTAACCCACAAATAAACACAAATACCAAAATTCGTTTCGCCTTATCTTTTTTACTCGAGCGAAAGTCGTGGCTTTTACAGTCGTCCAATGTAAAAAGAATAACTAGTTATATTCCACAGAAAATTGCAAATAAATATAATTCTTGCGCAGTTATGGCACGACACTGTTCTTTACGCTGCGCCTAGTCTTCCACCTAGTTACGTCAAAAGGTTGTAAGTTTAACATTATTTTCCATTAAGTAAACTTAGTGCATGCTATTTTTCAATACATGACGTAAAAGCAGTTCATGTATATCTGAGAACTTTTGAAAAATACCTGCTCGAATGTTTATGCGCTGGCTTGTAGGCTCCCATCTAAGGTGACGGCGAACTACCTAATAAAAATAGTTCTAAGACTAGACGTTGTACTGCAAGTGAAATGTTTAAATTATGGCCAGTGAATTTACCGTTTCTTGTTCTATTCGTATTAAAATACGAACATACATACAAGCGACAAACATACATTCGTAACGATTCCATGCCATCACTTGTAATTGTGCATGAACAAAGTGCTGGGATTCGTAACAGTGTTACTTTTATAAACGGTGGAAGGATATAAATCAAAGAGAAATGAGATCCTGATCAGGGATTTCAAAATTGCTTGCCTAACCATAAACAGCGTATATATAAGCTGAAAAAAGTGTAAAAATGCATGTACAACCTTTTGGTAATTTTACATTTTCTGTGTGTAATTTGTAAAAACAAGCACAGTACGTGTAAATTTACTCCAATGTACAACTTTATCCATAACATAGTACAATGGTATTATAAAGAAACACAAATGTATTGGTATATTAACAATAATAAGGGTGTAAATTTACAAATTTGAAAGTACGTGTAAAAATCCAAAAACATGGAATATTAAAACCCAAATATGTGTATTTTTACAAAAACGCCAATGTTGTATTGAAACATGTGCATCGGTGTAAAAGTACATATTGTTCGGTTTTATTCAAAAGGTAGTACAATCATACTGTAAAAACACAAATATACTGGTATATTGACATTAACAAGGGTGTAAAATGACAAATTCGAAAGTATATGAGCTTATATTTACACATACAAATTTAAGGTAACTTTACATTTTTATATATAAATTGGAAAATTTTATATATAATTAATACGAATGAAAATAGATAGAAAATAGATATTTTGGTAATGCCTAGTAAGAAATAGCTCTAAGGCAAATTATTATTACACTGAGTGATCACGAATGCGGAGCGCTGTCCTTTTGGAGTAATTTTCTATATTTGGCCAAGCTTTGTTTGCATTAGTAGGAGGAATGTCCTGAAAGTAGAACTTCAGCAGAGCTACAGAATAATGTGAAGTAACCGTGAATGCCCTGTAGTGCATTTATTCTCAGTACAAGTGGCTGTTTCAGCTCTGTATTGATGAGTGCTCCGTGCCCAGGTTTTGCCGCAGTAGTTGTTACAGTGAACAAATGTGTCAAATTCGCGGAAGTTAAATGGCCTGAGCCTACACGCTGGTGCGTCGTCTGGCCATGTATCTCCCCCCCCCCTCCCCCTAGGCATGTCTATACACTCTGGGCCAGGACTAATCGAGTTACCGGGCGGGCTGTTGGGCCGATATCGGCGCGCCAACTCTGTCGTCGGCAGCAACGCCTAATTACAGGTAACAGCATTGACACCCGTGAACTCCAGCCCTGCGCTAAGCTCTCCCGGGGGCCTCGCTAGCCGGGGAGGGGAGAGCAATTACCCTGGCATCGCGCTGATACACAGACTCCTGGATGCTGCAGCTCCGCAGATGGCCCGTCCCTGGAGACTACTCCAGGACGCTTCAAGTTGACCATGCAAGGTCAATTGCAGTGTCCTCCACACCTGGGCTATGCACTTTACACTGCCGATTCCATACATGCTGACAAGCCCTATATCACCGCAAAGTACTTCGTCCACTTAACACATTGAGGTAGGAATAACAGGGGATGTTGTACTATGACGTAATTGAAAATCGGTTTTCGTTTAAGGCCACGACCCTTCATTTTTACAGCTTTTGCGTGAATTAATTTTTTGTACCCAAACGGGAGTTAATATTGTAATCCTCTTACAATTTTGTTACAGATTTTTATTATGTACTCTAATTATTTCATCACAAGGAACTGTATAATATTAACTAATTGTTAAATAAACAAAATGTTCTTTAATTAATTAATTGGATAAAATTATACACTTTTTTTGTGTTGGGAACATTAGAATATATAATATAAACAATTTGTAACAAAATGGTAAGAGGATTTTACAATATCGGCTCCCGTTTGGGTACAAAAAATTAATTCTCGCAAAAGCTGTAGAAATGAAAGATCTTGGCCTTAATTAATTCTCGCAAAAGCTGTAGAAATGAAGGATCGTGGCCTTAATTAATTCTCGCAAAAGCTGTAGAAATTAAGGATCGGGGCCTTAATTGCCATAGCGTGATACTCATAACGCTAAAAATGTCGATGCAGGTTTCTGTATTTAACGCACGTAAAATGTGCAAGTTTTTTTAAAATAAATAACAACTAATGAAGCTAAACTTTCAGGCTAAATATCATAATGATCTGGTACAGTAGTTACATTTTAATTTTGACAGGTTAGGTTTCCAATCTTTTGGGTGTCACAACATAGCGGACTTGCT
Organism: Dryococelus australis; assembly: GCA_029891345.1. Classification (NCBI taxonomy): domain Eukaryota; kingdom Metazoa; phylum Arthropoda; class Insecta; order Phasmatodea; family Phasmatidae; genus Dryococelus; species Dryococelus australis. The sequence continues at coordinate 62,953,078 of CM057003.1, read as the reverse complement.
TCATCACAGACAAGGCCACCCCTGGACTTAACATTACATCACATGAATTTAAATGAGTTAGATGGAGCTTGCCGACATACACATGTCTTTAAAGATACTAACGACGAAATATAATGCTCTCGTTTGTTTTCCTAACTCAGCAACACTAAAAATGTTTAAATTTCACAAATTAACCGTATGGATTGTATATTTTTCTTCGTGGGAAAAAATGTGCAATTCCGGCAATTTTAAATCGGCGTTTTATTTGCCACCAGTTGGCGAATAATGAACGTGGTTTATAGTCCGTACACAGTTACATGCATTTTTCTGAAGCCCTGCTGAAGTCCTACTTCCAGGATATTCCTCCTCCTTGTGCAAACAAAGCTTAACCGAGTCTAGAAAATTGCACCAAAGCGATAACGCACCGCAATCGTGAGCACTCAGTGTAATAATATTTTACGTAAGAACCATATCTTACATGACATTACCAACTCACCTATTTTCTATCCGTTTGTATTGATGTTATACTAAAATATTATAATTTACTGATCTGCCACTTCGCTCGATCTGCTATTTTATATCGAATTGTAGAGACATGCGAAAGTTTGAGTTTATTCTGCGTCGGTTTAGAATCCATGAACTTGTATACACTCGAGTCGGCACTATCCATTTATTGGCCATTTCCACGCCCAGGTGCCATTTTGATGTCTGGCACTTGTTTTATGTGAGTCATTAATCTGGTCTGTTAGTATTTTTAGTGCTCTTGAGCGTAATTAGAGCAACACTAATATTAATGTTTCGCTGCCCTGAGAACAGAACTAACGCAGATATATTTTCAGTGTTACATTGTTTTTAACCTCACGCTTAGAAGAACATTTCACTACATAAAAATTTCCTTTCGTGCGTTGTAAAGTAATTACTGTACAAAGTTATATGTATAATACCACTTATAAAACAGGGGCCACGGTGGCTGAGCGGTGAGACTGCTCGCCTCCCACCAAGGCAAACCGGGTTCAATCCCCGGCCATTTCAATCCGGATTTTCGCAAGTGGGAATCGTGACGGACGATGCCACTGGTCGGCGGGCCTTCTCGGGGATCACCCGTTTCTCCCAGGCTCCTTCATTCCGGTGCTGCTCCATACTCACCCCAATCACTCTCATCGGCTCTCAAAACCTTGTTGTTAAGAGCTGCCCAAATCTCTTCACTCACTTACAAAAAACAAAAAAAAAAATTTGCTTGGGTTGGGGTTAACTAGGCAATATATTTGTTGATAGCCAACCAATAATAATGTACAGTACAGTACGATGTACAGAAAAGTTAACACTTCCGGTGTTGTTGAAAAAACAACGGCGAAATGACGGAATACTGAGACTATAATCTCATGCTTTCTCGCCTCTTCCTGCTACCGTACATCTAAAAGTGTGCTTAGATCGTAAGATTAGTTGATTATTTACAGTAGACGCCAATTTATTCGGTGGCAAAGGTGGACTTCATGGAAGTAATATTTGGTTTCATTGCTCTGATTGCGCAGCAGCTCCCTATACACGTCCCGTGCGACTGTGAGCTTGTTAAAACAAAGATGCTGCAATGTAACTTTCGTGAATGGATAATTTTGCTACGTGTCTAAGGTATCTATCAGCGGATAGCATTCTTTCAGGATCGGGGGTAGCCTTATAATAAACCCATTATCGTACACATTAATTTTCATTTCAGGTGTTGCGAAAGAAGAAATGTTTGGCGTGAAAAGTACTTAAGAATTCCTCATAACTAGAGACAGGTGTTTTTCGCGAAAATATTTATGATCACGCTAGACTTAAATATCTTACGTCCACAACTATAACTTATTTGGTTATTGACCGCATTTCTACGTGAGAGGACATGCTCCTATTTGACTGGGCCAATCGTAGTCAAATATTCCGAAACTGAATGTCCGTGATTTGCTGACAGACACTTGAGGTAGCTGTTATTTAAAATCATCCAACTACGAAAGTTCAAGTGAACAAAAGTGTTTTGGAGTACAGCTGGCCTTGAGATGTTTTCACAAAAAAAAAACACCTATCCCTACTCATAACAAATGACACTTTGGAACCTATGTAATGGGTTTCGGTAGATCCATGGTGCAAGAAGCAGCCAGTTGTAAAATATTTGGGGTGTCAGCAGGCGATGTCCGTATTGATGCTATCTTCAGGATTTGTACAGCACTGATCATGATTTCACTTATTCTGCAACATGTCAGTCGTGGACGAGTATACCCGATGATAGTATAAGTTACGGGGTTAAGGAGATACGACTTTGCCAAAAGAGATTCTGTGTAGTTGCATTTCAAGACACTTTAGCTCAGGCCCTATTTCGTGATTGGATAGGTTCGAGTGTTTCACAACTTGGGTGCATGCCAGCGAACCACATGCGTTCAATAACATCGTAACCTAATTCTGACTGAACGAGTAAAACCTAAAAAATTTAAACTCTCGAAAATACGTAGTCAATTTCCAAAGTAGAACTTCATACGTGGAAGAAGCAAATGAAGTGTAGTTTGCATTGAACACTTTTCGCGAAAATCGGGGTTACCCTGCTAATTACTGTCGACCCTGTGAAGAACGAAATATCTTCTCGCAAAGAGACACGACACTAGCCAAAGGACTGTTAAGTGTACAATCATTTTGAAGTGTATCCTGCACTGAAGCCTAGATATGTCCCATCTAATCACAGTACTTCTGCTCTAATGCGTTGAACCTCCATGTTGACTACTTTTGAGTCTGTTAGAGAATAACTATGACCCTAGAAATATGTCTTCTCAACAAGAGAACTTTTCAGGGAGTATATTTACATAATACAGAGAGCAAAAATAACAAAAATAAATCAATAATCCGTCTACAGTAAACTAAGTTCAGGAAACATTTACAATTGAAGGCGTTGCTTTACATTACAAGTACCACCATCCCCGATTCTATACACAATTCTGTAATGAAATACTGCTATTAAAGTATGCTGTGTACTAGCCAAAGCAGTTTTCTACTACCCGCTTTTTTTTTACCCGTTTCAATAGAAGTAATCAAGATTCCTTAAACAACTTCGCGTTCTTTGTTTAAAAAAATATATATTGTGCAAAATGAAGTAAAAATCATTTGTGTGGGATAGGGAGAGCTATGAAGCCTACATTCAAAATTAAATTTTTGTTTGAATTTGGTTTATTCTAACTTGTACACGACAATGCAAAATAACTGCATTATGGCAAAATTTAAAAATTTCAGACCCACTTTTGCTTATGGTTTCAGGTGTTGTAAGCAAGAATGTTTCTTAAGGTGTGCTGTGCTTCAATTGGCTCATAACACTGTTTCGCTATCACAGCCAAAGAACTGCAGACTTTGTATGGCTAAAATGATATACACAATTAAGTACCCAAAGCACTAGTATGGTATACGAATCAGTTTGCATACACAGAAGGTCATCGGACACTGTGCTACATGGCGCCGTCCAAGAAAAAGTTTAGTGCTCTTGTACGCACTGGGTCTGAAAGTGTTCAATACAAATTTTGCAGCTAGAAAAGGAACTAGTCCATTTACGGTGAGGAATTTTTTGTAAGATTAATGTGGGTACATTGACGTCAAAATCAAAACATGTCCCTCAGGAAGGCTTAACACGAAAATTTTAAACAGAAAGCGTCCTAAGCGGCCTGGTGAATTTGGGATAGAGCGTATGCTCGAACGTAGTTGTCGTATTAATTGAAACTATGTAAAAATGTTAACGAGTGGTTTTATCAAGCTCCAGGCTAACCGACTTTCAGTACAAGTTCCACGAAATGAGAGATGAAAATAAGTTTCCCTTAGGCCTAATGATAAGTAGGGAAAATATGTTTTAAGCCAGGAAAGTTGTTTTTTTTTTAATGTAAAATTATATGAATTTTTTTTAATATCACTGTACGCCAGTCTTTCCACTCTTATTAAATGAAAGTCATTACTTCTGAGTTTTTAAAAGATTATAATCTTTGCGAAGCAATTTTGAAAGTGATTCGATCAAGGTTATGATCGTGCCAAAATAACCTTGTCTTCTGTATTCAATTTCATTGTAAAATCGCACTCGAAAACTCCGCGCTTACAGAGTTTAAATACAGCTAATTCCACCAAAATTAACGGCTCTAGTTTACGAGTGGACGATTCGAACTGTAATATCTCGCACACATAGAGAAATGTAGTAGGGGTGGCAAAAAAAAAAATGAAGACATATTATGGAAGCCAAGTGCGTGCACAAGGCATGTAAATTCCGCTAGAATGCTCTACAGCATGGAAGGACGCGAAATGTTCACATTTGCATGGAAACGCTTCTTTAGCTAGATAATGATACTGTTATACTTATCTAGTTCCCATTCGACCCCCCCCCCCCCCTGCCTGCTGGATGTGTTCTTAAGGGTAATTTTTGAAGAGCGATGTTCATGGGAATAGAGGAGAGAGAGAGAGAGAGAGAGAGAGAGAGAGAGAGAGAGAGAGAGAGAGAGAGAGAGAGAGAGAGAGAGAGAGAGGAGTGCGTATTCAACCCGCAATCAAGTCGCCGATGTGTTCAAGATGAACGTCATTTAGGAAAGGATGATACAACTTTTTTACAGCGACGTCCGTCAGACCTTTGAGAGGTGCACATTTTAACGGGGGAGAAAAACGTATAGCATATGTGAACAATAAAACATACCAAATGTTCTCTCTCAGAAAACTTACATTTCCCGTCAGCCGACATTCATATAGTTCTCGGAATTTATAGCGAAGATATGTAAAATAAACCCAAGTAAAAAAAAATGAATTCTTTCACAGACACGCACACACGGTCTTCCCACACTCGACCATCTCATACTGAATATTTATAGGCGTCTGTATACATACAGAGTGATACACGAGGGGTTACCGCCACTTTCAGGGCCTCTTACTTACATAACACAATATTTCAGAGAAATAAGGGTCCCATTCCCAATATTTACAGAATAACATTTCAAAAATGACGAATAGGCCTACAATAATAACCCGTTCAGAAGTAAATACAGTTATGTATCATCAGACAGTACTGTTTACAGTTGAGCATCACAATCGCGTCTTACAAGCTTACAAAAGATGTTCAAAAATGTTTCCGTCTACTTCCATATACACTTGACCACACGCTTATGCACCGCACATGTCGCTCTACGTAGCTGCACACGGCTGTCTTGGATTTCTGTAGCGGCATACATGGTACACGCAAGTAGTTCCTCACGTGTCTGTGTAGTCCTTTGGTAGACAATATCTGCCATTCATCCCCATACGCAATGATATAGTGGTAATATATCTGGCGATCGATGGGGCTTTGGGGTGAAAACCGCCTCGTCCTATCCATCTCTCAAGGAAATGCACAGTTCAGTCACAGCACGGGGCAAGTGAGGAAGTGTACCATCATGCTGGAAGATCGTGCGACGCCTCACTGCTAACGGAATATCCTCATATATCAGCGGCAGTTCTTCTCGTAGAAATTGTAGCTACACAGCATCAGTACCGGGAATCTGAATGGCCCAATCAGCTGATCGTGTAGGTCACCACACCACACACTGATGCTGACACGGCGTTGAAAACTCCTTTCCGCTGTAGAGTGGATATGGCGAGTGTCGAATTACTCTGTAAATATTGCGAATAAGACCTACATTTATATGATATGTTTTGCTCCGAATGATGTGAGGAATAAGCCCTGTGAGTGGCGGTAACTCCTCGTGAATCAAACTGTATATAAAATTTATGCGTGAGTGGGGGTGAGAGTGTGTGTGTGTGTGTGTTAGAGCTGAAGTAGGTTATACTGAAGTCTCAAGGTTTATAACTTTGCAAATAAAACATAATCAATGTGGTACGGTCTATCTAGCTAATGACATTCTAACCACGTAGTATCTGTAGATTCGGTACTGAAATGTAGATCAGGACATATTCGATTTGGCTTCCAGAGGGGACGTTTATAAGTTAGAAAAAAATTTAGCTATCAAGGAGTTCCCTCTTTTAAAATTTGAGTTTAATATATGCTTGAATAATGGAGTGCTATCAACAGATTCCTTCAGTTTAAATTTATTAGCAATACTGCTCCCAAGTAAGGTGCTGATATATTGGATTGTTGGTCGACACCTCTACTTCCTTAATACGTTTGTGAGTATTTTTAAGGAAAACGTAGACTTCGGGAGTGATAATTTCCATCAGGTCACAGGTTATTCCACAATAGCAAACATAAAATAAACCAAGAAGTGAATTACGTGCTATTAAGTTTTGAGATTGAACCGACTACTCGCTGTGATAGAAGACTTTGAACAAATAGCTGATTCTCTGGTTTGCAGGAGACAATTGTGTTTGCCCTACAAGTCACTGAACACGCAAAATTACCTGGTCTATACCAATAAGTAGGGATGGAAAAAATTCGCGAGTTCAATGACCTGTAGTCTAGACTCCACAATCATGTGTATACTGGAGCCTCAGATGTTTGTTCATTGGCTGCTGCCCCATGGAGTAGCCAGTGTTACTTCACACCTGGCAGTATGGCACTCGCTACTTGTTTCCTTGCAAGTCTGCTATTGGCTCAGAGTCGTCCAGGGCGTGTCTAATAAACTGTGATCCAATTACTAAGTCCACTTCAGTGTGCACGTGTTTGACATCTATCTTGTCCTGAAATTAACTCGCGAAATGTTCCTATCCCTACCAATAAGTTAGAAATATCTGACAGTAATGGTAAAACTGTAAAATATCGCACGAGAAAGAAGCGCCATAATATTTTGAACGTTTATCACCTTCATTTCAGCTTCTTCTGTTGGAAATATGTGAATAAAATCAATATGTTGTAGGTTAGATATAGATATTTCAAATTCTTACTTCCTATCAATCAATAAAGTTTTATTTGTCATATTTTTTTCGTGGTAAAACACTGCACACTTTCCCTAAACTTTCATCTCGGCTTTCAGCTTCTGTGTTGTATGAACAGTTTATAGGAGAATTTAACGTCTATAAAGGTAGCACTTTTCATTACTCGCCTAAAACATTAATAAACTATTATTGATAATTTAAAAGTCTTTGTGTTCCATCAGAAGAAGTATCGGAATGGCCAAAGACACCGCGTGCTTTTTGAACGAAATCGTTTCTCTTTCGTGCGTTTCATTTCGTGCTTAAGTGTTTAATCATACACGAGTGTATCTTTTTAAGTAGGATATTTGTTACTAGCATTCAAGTGACATTTTCTAGTAGCGCACAAGATTTTGCAAGTTTCCTCCTCACTGGAGTTTGGTGTTTTGTATTTATTTCTTGTGTATACGAAGTTGAAGTTGGTAAACAAGATTATATTTGTAGGCATAATCTTTTTAAATTGCGTCGTGGACCACGGTGGCTGAGCAGTTACCCTGCTCGCCTCCAACCAAGACGAACCAGGTTCAATCCCCGACCGGCTGACCCCGGAAGTTTGCAAGTGGGCATCGTGCAGGACGATGGCGCTAGTCAGCGAGTTTTCTCGGGGATCTCCCGTCCTCCCTCCATCCCAGCGATGATCCATACTCATCTCAATCCACACTCATCGGCTGTCAAGACCTCCATATTAAGAGCCACCTATCTTTCTTCACTCACTCACTAAATTGCGCCATCGTTCACTAGTCGACAACAAAAATGATTAATAAGTAGATATGTAACCACTTTATTAACTCGTGGCGATTAATGAAATTTTAAAAATAAAACAGATGAACTTTTTACGTTAGCGGTATAACCGTAACGATTTAACTTTACCCCAGTATTGTATTTTCACGCAAGAAATGTCGCGAATGTTTCAAATTACTGGTTGGTTGTCCCAGATTTATCTTGTTGCCCAAACCACTGAACGTCATCTCGATCATCGACTTTATCCGCTCTACAGGTGACTGGAAGCGTCACGTACAGTATAATATACGTAGAAAATAATTTTGTCATAGCATAGCTCGAAAATATCTTAAATCTTTCCAGTGTTATAGAGCATTAAATTGGCATTCTTTCTAAATTATTAACAACTTTTTTTTCTAATGGATTTGCATTTCCAGTTGTAAATATTACTCTGAAATTAACATTTACGAGGAATCTGTGTAATGGAAGGAATTGTTATTGTACTGTGCTGTACTGTAATCTACGTGTTTAATGCACGATAGTTCTTTGTGCTTCTATTTGAGTACAGATATTTAACTTCTCTCTATTAACCCCAGATATAGTAAATAAGTGTATTAGATGACAAATATTAAATTAAAATGCAACTGAAATTAATTTTGTACTTCATTCCGTTTCGGAATTAACCTAAAAAAAAAAAACCTATTAAATTCCCCAAAATTTACCCTCACAAGAAGTGACATTTAGAACAATAAAATGGACTTCGTATTTGGCAAATAAAAAAATCCGTGTAAGTAAAAATCACTCTGCCTTCAAATTAGTTTCATATCAATTAACTCACTTAAATGTACAGTTCGTATTCTACAGTAAATTGTTACTTAAATATACAGAGTCTTGTGGTGGGAATGAGAATTACAAAGACAACAGGCTTAAAATATTATAAAATTGCGTTTTTAACAGTAGACTCACATTGCAGATATCTTTTAATATGCGATTTACGTGTAGCCATTTCACAATGTTTTTTTTTTCTCTCTGCTAACTGTGAAGATTTTAGCTGCGGTGCCGTGATTCTACAACCAGTAAGCCCTTCTTTGTACGTCCCATCACAAAATAACGCATTATCGTACACGTAATAAATAAATTTTAATGCCCGGGCGGGTCTGGTTTGCGGTCGTAAGCGGATCACACGTACGATTTGTGCGGCTGATAGATGAGCCAGCTTCGAAAAGCTCCGTCGAAAGGGGCGAATCCTTCTCATCGCTGTTTTAGAGAGACTAACAACTTCCGGCTCCAGAGCACTCATAACAATATGAACACAAATTCCGAATTATGCTGTTCCATTTTTAATTCTTACGATGGCATTGTTATTATTCTATTACTAGCGCATTTCGGAGAACTATATGATGTATTGCACACAGACGCTGGCTCTAAGTCTGCCACGTTGCTGCCCTTGCCTGAATGACAATAAGGATATCCTGATTTTTGCATGTTAATAAATTAATAAATAATAAAATTGTAAATAAAATGCACATGTGTAAAATTAAGAATCCTGTAGTTAAAACCGTTTGAAATACGCGCGAAATTCTAACATAAAATTTAAGCATTCAAACCGTAATAATGTTTATATCGTCACTCATGATAATTTCATTGCGGACAACTGAACGTTATTGTCCGTGGCATCTGGCTACAGCACCAAGTTTTGGTCCAATTCAAGGAAAAATATAACAAGCATGCTTGCTTATTAATAGGGACCTGCAAAATTCGCGTTATTATTTGAGGACATGTTAAACATAAAAAACACTTTTCCTTTGCAAATACGTGTGTCATTGGGCCATTTTTTATTTGACACGCCCCGGGTAACTCTGCTCCAATAAATGAACACTTCACAACTGTGTCCCCCAATCACGTGCAGTTCGCTCATAAAGGGCGTGACTTAACATTTATGCAGCAAAAAATGGAGAAACGACGCCGGCTCAAGTGCATACAGTGCTATGAATTTTAGTTTGATTAGGAATGATACATGTAGGCACACACAGATTTCGCGAGAAAAATTTCACTACAAGTTGGATTTCATAATAGTTAAGCTCAGATCTGCTTTCGTGATTGGACGTTCTAGGCGATACGATTCTTAGATGTGTGCCTACGAATCACAGACGTACAGTAACGGTATTGCCTGATTCTATTTGGCCAGTTTAGTAAGAAAATGTGTTCTAACAAAGACTCTACACCAATTCGAGAAGAAAAGCTGCTGGTATGGCCGTAGCGTATCGAAGTCTATCGTGTGCGTGAATTTTTTTTGTGAAGCTCAGGTCTCCTTAGATATGTGTGTATTAACCGTGATGGCTTCATCGACCGAGTGATAGTTCTAATGTAAATTGTAAGACAATATGACAGTACTAATACTGTAAACGATATGTTAACCATCAGAAAAATTTATAGTTTCTTTTTATTGTGTAAATTTGATTCCATGATAAAAAATTGCTACTACGGTTAAATAACAATAATAAATATAAATAAAACCCCTACTAACTTTGTGAGTAAGGTACAATGGACACAAGAATTTAGAAATATTTGAAATGGGTAGCCAATATTTGGATCTCCTTTTATCAGATATTTTCTTTTTGAGACAAAAGTTGATGTTTCAAGTTTGATAATAGCTATGGTCTCGTTTTTTTTTTAAGACATGCATTACATGCAGTAGCTACAGGCCGTTCATGGTAAAGTGAATACGTCTGAAAGTCCTAACAGCCCTGCTTAAGATCTACTTGTATGCACATTGTGTATTCTTCCACAATATGTAAAATTAACATTACCATGGGATTGATTATCTTATCCATGCGTTGGTCATCTGAAACAGTGTTATTAAGTTAGCATTTTACAAAAGTTCTCACTTTTACATGCTTAGCAGAACCGAAAACAAAAGAAATCTTTCCAGTATTCATAGATATTTAGGCCTACCTAACACATTAAATTTAATATTTAGGCAAGGAAATACTCTTCCTGAGACTTTACCAACTACACTGGGCGGAATATTCTCAGGTGAACTGTTTCCGATAAATCCGTGCGAACAATTCAAAACCTGATAAAGAGGTAGCACACAATATAGTCATTCTACTTACGGGATATTCCTCCACCTCATGCAAACAAAGCTTAATTGAGTCTAGAAAATTTCACCAGAGGACATCATACCGCATTCGTGCGCACTGAGTGGAATAATATTTTCCATAATAACTATTTTTTACTCAGCATTACCAACCCTCCTATTTTCGTCCCGTTTTATTCGTATTAATTATAATAAATGGTTTACAGATAAAACCTAATTTAAAATTCAACTTAACCAAAAATTAGGTACTTTTATTTACACATGTATATGAGATACTTGTGATATATGTATAGAAAACAACTAAACACTTTACACAGGGGGTGTTTTTTCAAAGGTATGATTCAAAAATGTGAAGAAACAGCTAATGGACAATACACGGGAAGGTGCTATATACCTACAGTATTTTACTGCCGTATATACGAGTGCAATCAGTCTCGTGCCAGATTTGACTGATCCGTGCCTGTTACTATGTAAATGTAGCAGTTTGCATTTTTTTTGCAGTCAGTACATGGCCGCTTACTTACTAGCTTGCCCCCTTGATGCTGCACTACACATCAACGAGTCATCATTATTCAGCTCAGCCGGACTCATGCCTAGCACAAGACTCTTCGGTCCTTTAAAGTACAGTAAGGGGTATTCGTTTTCCACTCGCGTATCGTTGTTTATTGTTGAGTTGCTCACATGGTAGATGATTCTCCTTCTGAAATTTCTGCGTGGATTTCTCGAAAACGTCTCACCCCAGGGTGGTCTGATAATACTACCTTTTCTGTTAATATAGACGTTTCATAATTTGTCATAACAAATAGTGTTACAAAGTTTAATGCAAACATAGGGTGGCAACACCCAATTTACTTAAATAAGGAGGATGATATTACCAACATCGAGGTCTTGAGAGCCAATGAGGGTGGTTGAGGCGAGTATGGAGCAGCGCCGGAATGAAAGGGTGGGGGAAACGGGAGGTCCCCGAGACAAACCCCTCATCTTCTGGCACGATTCCCACATGTTAAGATCCGGAGTGACCCGGCCGGGATTGAACCCGGATCGCCTTGGTAGGAGGCGAGCAGGCTAACTGCTCAGCCACCGTGGCCCCTGTTAACGAGATGAGCAGTACCCTCGTAATATAAACTACTGTTCACCGATTCGATATTCGATATACGATATTCGATATTACCTAACTGATGTCGATTTTTAGCTGAAAGAATTTCAAAACTCTTTTCTGTGGGCTCATTGTTCCGTAATAGTAACTTAGGAGTAAGTTAGTACATGCTAATCTTTTACATTTTCGTGAAGAATAATGGGGGCTCGGGTTGTGTCGTAGTTCACTGCTTCGCCTCGCAGCGGGGTCGCTTCGGATTTTCGTATGTGGATATCGTGCGGGACGATGCCGCTGGTCGGCGAGTTTTCTCGGGGATCTCCGGTTTCCCCCTTCCTTGCATTCCGGCGCTGCTCCATTCTCCCCTCATTTTACCCTCATCGACCTCAAGCAAGTGTCGGCCGAATGTCTCCCCATTGCATTCCTTCATTATTACCTAACAAATCGGCAGATTTGAATACATATATCTCTCTACGGTGTATAAAATGCATTGATACATCTCTCCTGCCCCTTTTCGATGTCAAGCACGGTTTTTAGTCTTTGTTCCGTTTCCATGTTCCGAATTCTTACCCCCCCCCCCTCCTTGTGGAGTGGCGCCCATCCCACGACCTTGTAGGAAGCCCGCGACGCGGCGGCAAACGAAAGCCCTTGATATCCGATCTCGCTCCAGCGACGTCCAAAACTATTTTGACGGGAATCGCGCAACTGCGGCGCCAATTTGCGATGACATCGAGTGGGTTTCTGCGAATCCTTTTCCCGCCACTGGTAAAGGGTTTTTGAGGGGGGGGGGGGTCGTGAAGGAGGGTGTGGGTGGATCCGCAGACAGGAAGTGCTTTGTCGTGTGGCGATCTCCTCCTCTATCCGTCGTACTTTCCTTCTCCGACCACTTATTTTTATCTCTCTCTGCCTGTCTGCACTTTTTCCTCTCGTGCCTTGCACACGAGGGCGGAGGGTGACCGTGATATAAACCAATTCCACCCGCATCCTTCTGTCCCCTTTCCCCCCTGTTCCACAAAGTTGCCTACTTTCTTTTTTTTTTTTTTTTTTTTTACTTCTGTTCCGTTTTCGATTCCGTATTGATCAAATTTTCCAGTTGCAGCGAAATAGCTTCGCAGCTTAATCGTCTATGAAAAAGGGGGGGCCCATCGTACGAACTGCGCCCCAGGAACGACCCTACACGGACGTAAGGAAGACACCACCCGAGCGAGAAGAACAGCAGTGGCGGAAGATAAGAAGGAAGTAGAAGAAGAAGAGCGAACGACGTCGGCTCAGGGGCAAGGATCTGTTGTTGTTCTTCGAGAGAGAACAAACAAACCATGTTTGCGTCCTTCTTACTTTCTCCCAGCCCAACACCACCACCTGTCCCGCCGATACGAACGAAATAAATCAGACAACAACATAAATATCCTGGCGAAAACAACACATCACATCCCACCCCACGTTATGGCACCGTGGCCTTGCCTATGCGATATTGTTTGTTCCTATTATTTCTCCTACTGATTCTAAAGATTACAAATATATATTTTAACCAAACTTCCCAGTGACAGAATGCATATTGTAGCAGTTAAAGTTCAGGGTGCATTCATTGAAATTTACTGAAATCACTGATTCGCCCAGATGGCAACAACACCCAGAAAAATGGTTTCAAGAAATTATTCAACCCCTTTCTTGATCCTAACATATAATATACAAATACCACTTCTTAGTCTACATAAAGGAATCGGCAAGAAGATTCTATGGCTCGACATCAGTGATAGTGCTCTCTACCGCATTAAGAAGGATGCACAACCGCCAAGTAGCATACGTACGAATACAAGTTGAGCACTGTATATGTACATGTGTGTGTGTGTGTGTGTGTGTGTGTGTGTGTGTGTGTATATATATATATATATATATATATATATATATATATATATATATATATATATATATATATATATATATATATACACGGTGTGTGTAGATTTCACCGCACTCGGAATTTAACGTCTAAGGCTAAAATAAAACACATTTTCTGACCATTATTTCAAATGAGAGAGCTTTCAAAAGTGCTCACTTTACCGTGAATAGCCTATAGGCACTTTTGAAAGCCCTCTCATTTGAAATAATGGTCAAAAAGTGTGTTTTATTTTTGCCTTAGACGTTAAATTCCGAGTGCAGTGAAATCTACACACACCGTTTATTACTTACAAGGCAGTCTTTATTCATAATTGTTGTTAAAAGATAGGAGATGGCTGAAAGAAAAAAGTAACTAGGGCCTCAAAAGTGCTCACTTTACCATGAATGGCCTATACGCCAATTCATATACGTACTTAACATACATACGCACGTAGAAAAGAGAGGCAGAGTAGCTCAAATTTCATCTTCTACGTACTTACGTACGTACGGATGAACTCTCGACCAATCAGAATGCCCGCTTTAAAAATGAATTAATTTTTTTTTATTTAAAATTATTAAGGTAAAGTCATCAATACACGAAATTCGGTTTCCTTCGTACAATGTTCAGAAATGGTACCGAATAAGTCGGCTTCCACTACGGCGAACGAAGTCAAGCCCGGATTTCGCGTACCTGAAATGTCGCGGACATAGCCACATGGTGGTATGTTTATTCTGGGTGCTCCGTGTTCCCTTCTGTTTCATTCCAACTCTGCTCGATCCTCCACACCACTTCAACCCCTCGAGTGCTGAAGACGTCAACAAACTCAGCACTACGCAAATCAGTCTGTGTACTCTGTTCGCAGTGTTGTCGCGCTTTTTTAACCAGACATTAAAAAATAAAAATACACAACGTATGACGTGTGTATTTGGTTTAGGGCTTTTTAACACACCCCCCCCCCCTCCTGCGGTTTTATGCTTGAAAGCTTAGCAGGGGACGGCTTGCAGACTGACGTATAGCCTAACTTAAATTAACTCCCGGGATTCGAACCCAGAGCCTTCCGCACCCCGGGCGGTGACGCACCAACTGACTGCGCCACGGGAGGGCGGCCATGAGGTGTGCGGATTGTTTCCTAATAATATCGTATGTCACGAGCATTTTATACTACTGTTAACATAAAATATCTTGTTATCAGTTAACTCTTTCATGCACATTTTTGATGATTGTCTACATTTTGCACAGGAAGATGATATTTGATCGGTACTGAACTCCGGGAGACTCAGTGCCCAATCATATCTTCCCTGCGGATAACTGATTAGTAAACCTCGCTATTGCTCTGTGTTATGATTGGCATATATCACAGATCGCAGAAAAAAAAGCCTACAGCGTATTGTCTCTGATAATGAAACAAGTTTCTTTTTCAGCTTAAGTACACCAATGATAAAAAAAATCGTATTTTCAGCACCAGACACCACAACTTAATAAGGGAATGAAAGTGTAAAATTTAATTTTACCTATATTTCACTTAAAAAGTATTCTTAGTTTAAAAATAACGTGAATAAAAACAGACTGTAAAATTGACAGTGCCTACTAGGAAAAAGTTCTCACGCAAAATATTGTTAACCCCTGAACATAGCCTCACGGGTATACTCGTTCACGTCTGAAATGTTGCAACACAGGTGAAACCATGATCCGTGCTGTGCAACTACAGAAGCTATCTATACTTCAATACTATACGCACCCAACAGCAGTTTGTCTACTGACATTGCTTGCTGTCTAATTGAGAAGGCGTTTAGATATTTGACCGAGCCAATCAGAATTCGGCAACATCGGCACGGCTCCTACGTAATTCGTGTGCGGACAGTTGACACGTGCCAACAGGTAATTCTTCCAATCGAAATAGGTAAACGATCCTACAGTGTTTTTAAATGTAACTTATCTTGAAATTATTTCGCGAAATTTCACTGCCTCTAGCTATAGGCTGTTCACAGTAAAGTGAGCACTTTTTAAGGCCCCCCCTTACAGGCATTAACCACTATTAAATATATCTTATTGCATCGTCAGGCATTAAATTTTGAGGGTGGTGAAATGTATACACTGTGTCAATTGGTTATATTGCAATTTTTATATTAAAAAGCAGCAGGAAGATGGAAAATGGATAAAAGGCAACATTCAGAAGGGCATTAAAAAGTGCTCACTTTACCGTGAACAGCGTATATCACCGATACGTTCAGTGCCTTTCCCTGGGCAATGCTATGGAGTGCTGTTGACACATAGGCTGTTTTATAATTAGTTTCTTCTTGTGCGATTGATCCACTTAAATCCATTCCATATAGGTGGAGATAGGAAAATTTCACGACTCCAATGGCCTGTAGACTACTCAGTCCTCTGCATACTGGAGCCACAGCTGTGTGTTCATTGGCTGTTGCCCCGCACCTGGCAGATACGGAATTCGCAAGGTGTTTCCTTGCATGTCTGGTATTGGTTCAGAGGCGTGCAGGTCGGGTCTAATAAACTGTGATCCAATTGCAAAGCTGACTACACTATATATGTGTTTGACGTCTATCTTGTCCCGAAATGAATTCACGAAATTATCCTATCACTACATATAGATTCTCATGTGTCAGTTCTTATTAAGAAAATGATTTAGTACATTTTATACCATACATGTATTCGTTTACAACACCTGAAATTAAAAATTAATAAGTACGTTAAGAGTGGGGTGGACCCCCGCGTCAAATGTCAAGAAGCGAGGGATCCATACGGGCGACAGTTACACGCACGCCTAGCGCCTCATCGCTCCTACGCGCAAGGCGTGCAGTGTTTTCGTCGTAACGATGTACTGTGCGGATTAGATTTGTAACTGTGGGGTTTTATTACACGCGATGAAAGTCCACGGATTAAACTACGCCCGCATATTTGTACTTTTCTCTTGGCGCTTAAGGAGACTTAATAAATGCTTAATAAATGCGATATATGACCACTTTCAGGAATTTTGTATTGTCCATGGATACATTTTATATGAGAAAAGTAAAACAAAAATAGGGGACTAGATAATTGTTTGTTATCTTTTCTGACAAAAAGTCGTATTTGTAGAACATTTATTTACCGAGATGCGCGTAATCGCGCAAACAACTATTTCACAAAAAAACAGCGGTTCCCCAGCCCACTCTTAAGGGGTTAAACTGAGTGCGAACGAACGCGTTGCGTTGTCCTCTTGTTGTAATCTTCTAAATTTGATTATTCTTTGTTTGCATAAGGCGGAGAAATGTTCTTGATGTATAATATCAGCAGGGCTTAAGAAAAGGTGGGAATAAAGCTTGGCTCACGACCAGGCGTCACTTATGTTAGTCGCCCGTCCGTCAGTCGGCCATCCGTCGGTTTTTTCATCCGTCAATTGAAAGCGACTCACGACAGCCCGTCGTCCGTCTTTCCACCGGGCCAGAAAATGTTCAGTGTTACCACCCAACAACACTAACTTTCTCACGCACAGTAAAATGTATTTCATTAATGTAATAAATAATTCTCTTTCCTGGCGTAATTTAGCAGCATTTCCCCTGAGAATCTACAGGTCATCTTCAGTTCGATTGAAAGGTGAAAATAAAAAAGTAAACAACTTCTATGCCTTGTGTACTTAAAAAGAAAAATTATTCAGACAACAAACAAGTGACTGTTTTCTGACAGGCACGTTCAAGGATCGATATTACAAGGCGGTGGACCATCCGTCCGTCCGTTGAAAGCTAAAGTTTGAGATATATTTGACGGATTGACGGATAGGAAAAAAATTGCCTTGCGATTGGTCGAAGATCACGTGACCGACTGGCGGGCGGGCGACTGACGGATGAAACGCATGGTTGTGCGTTCAGCTTAAAAATGAACGGATTATGGTTTCAAGATCACAGTCTCGCCTGTTACTGCGTGCGATGACGGTGTGCCATTCGTCGCTCGCTGAGGCGGGAGACTGCTAACTGTCGGCTAGAACTGCTGAGAACGCACTGCGGGAATGGGCTAGGGTCGGGGAGGTAAAGGTTTGGCAGCCACTCGGCCCTCCTGAACAGCGATCTGGTCCCGCGAGCGGGAGAAGTATAATGAATGTTTACGGCCCCGTGGAAATCTCGGTTCCAATTTCCTCCCTAAGATCCCTTATCGGATAAACCCGCCATTACGCGCGGCGCGCCTAGAGTTCCTTTCCCCGTGGAGTTGAGTCATCCTCCGCGCAGATAAATTAAACACAAATCGATACTCGCCGCGGCCTCCCTCGCCGAGGGCAGGGGCGGGTGGGTCCTACACACCCTCCCAGTCCCTCAAGTCCTCGTACCGGGCAGTCCTCCCAACCTGAGGCCTTGTTATTGGCATTTTCAACAGCTCTTGCCGTCCCGCGTCGCACGCAGAATGTTGCCAAGCTACGCTGCTCCGTATCTTGCTTGATCCTCCGCCGTTTGTAATATCCTCCCGCATGTTAACAGTCTAGCAGGCTGCGTCGAGCTATATAAAAGACGGGGGCTAAACTCCACCGTGTATTAAATGCGTGAGTTTTTTTTTTTTTTTTTTTTTTTTTTTTTACTTCCGTTCCTCCTGTGCCATCTTCTCTCTTCCCCTTTACAACCTCTTCATATCTCTTGCGCCAATAACTCGTGCTACACAACAAAAAGAGGTGTGTAATAATTTAATGCTTGTTATTGTGTGAAACATATATTTTTACATGTTAATCATATACATCTAATTCGTTATGTGTCGAGGACACGTTGACATAAGTGAATCCGACAGCAATTGAGAACTTTTAAGATCATTCTGAAAAATAAAATGCACCACTAATTGAATATATTTCTACGAACCTCTTAATTGAATGGCAATTAATTAACAAGAAGTAGTTCCACAGTTCAAAATTTTAATGTCGAATAACGATATAATGGCGATTGGCTCTGCTTATACGTATTTACTAGCATTAATTTTGGTTAAGATAAACTTATTTTCATTCATTTGTTCTTATGTGTTATATAAATGTATATTTATACATATTAATATATATTTGTTTGAGCATTTCTTATTGGTCAGTAATGTGGCTTTCTCTCAGCTGGAGACTTACTGCAGTGTAGTTTGTTATGTGCGGAATTTAATATTTTAGGAAGCTTCCAATTTGTAATATTTAAAAATAAAGTGGCGAGACCAAGGACGAAACTGTCTTTTTCATGAGCAGGTAGTCGCCCCAGGCCTGGCCCAATACGAACATGCAGTCCGATAGTAAGCAGCTACAGCAGTAGTACAACCTGCTTAGCTTCATGAGCAGGTAGTCAGTCGCCCCAGGCCTGGCCCAATACGAACATGCAGTCCGATAGTAAGCAGCTACAGCAGTAGTACAGCCTGCTTAGCTTCATGAGCAGGTAGTCAGTCGCCCCAGGCCTGGCCCAATACGAACATGCAGTCCGATAGTAAGCAGTTACAGCAGTAGTACAGCCTGCTTAGCTTCATGAGCAGGTAGTCAGTCGCCCCAGGCCTGGCCCAATACGAACATGCAGTCCGATAGTAAGCAGCTACAGCAATAGTACAACCTGCTTAGCTTCATGAGCAGGTAGTCAGTCGCCCCAGGCCTGGCCCAATACGAACATGCAGTCCGATAGTAAGCAGCTACAGCAGTAGTACAACCTGCTTAGCTTCATTTTGTTCCTGTTGTCAACACCAGAGTAATTTACTCGCTTCAGATATATGTAATAAGTCATAAATCGTTGTGAAATTATTTTCTTTATAATGGGGCGTGTAAAAATGTCAATAAATGGTTTGATTTCTTAAAGAGCTAAGTAAATTTCCGTCGGGTAAAACTTATACTAAATTAAAAGAGTCTGATAAATCTTCAATGATATTGTCTTTGAAAATATATTTTGTTTACAAAGTGTAAAATTTTTTTTTTTCATTTCTTAGTACATTGAAGTAACATTAGTGTGTAAATTCACTAATTAAATTTTATTATCAATTATAGTAATCGGCGACATACTACTTATTACATGCCTCGTCACATAGTCTTGTCGCTTTAATTGTTTTGGCGGAACGATACTAAAGACGATAATGAGTAGAATTTTCTAATAAATTATTAAGAAAGGTTTCAGTACACGGCCACACAAAAACGAGCGACGAGCATCGTAATACATCCACATAAAATATATCGTGCTGAAGGTGGTGGTTATATCATTAGAAGCCCTCGCTATAACAAATGCCCACAGAAAATGCTTTATCCCTGGTATGAACATTTCCTAATTTCCGGAAACCAGGTTTTCCAAAGACTCCCATATTTTCAACGTAATTAGTACTCTCCCAAATATAGATAAAACCTTGAAATTGTAATATTTAGTATCTTAACTATCTTCTAAGTAAAAACAGTGTGTAAATTTTAAGATGTTGCAACATCCCTTATACAGAAAATTACTCGTTAAAGTGTCGTAATAGAAACGTCAGGGTCATTACTGAAAATGTTTCATTTTAGAAGCATTCCATTTCATATTTCTGTGCAAATTTTTGTACCTGATTGTTAATTATGTGTTCCCTGGTTATCATGAAAAGATTAAAATGAATTAATATATAAAATTATGTATCACGTTAATTTTCCCATAAATATGCATTAGTAATTTGTATATTATGTCTGTAAAACTTCTATTGTCGCATTTTTCAATACATCCTCATAAATTTGAATTAGGAAGAAATAAATAAAGAATTCAATATTCCGGGTGACATGGACTCTTAAGGGACTCTAATGGGAAAAAAACTTCAGGACTTCTTCGTAAATTTTCGACAATTTGACGGTAATTATATTAATAATATAAATGTGCGAAAGTTGTTATATGTCCTCAGTAAATCTGAGTATTAGTACAAAACCTTTAGTACATATCCGGTTTAAATAATTTATATTATTTTTGACTCGCTGGTTTTGATTATTTTGTATTTTTGCTACGAAGTATTTTATCCCTTTAATTCCCATATGAACCCGTTCAGTGCCAGTGTCCACGAGTGCGCACATTTTGCACATGAATGAAAATTATGACTGGTGCTGTACACAACAGTGCTCTGTCTTCCTTGTGGTTATTCTGATTTGTGGGATTTTATTCATCACTTTGACATGAATGGTTAATACCAATATCGTTGAGCACGCAGCACGTTTTGCACTGGTTTGCAAGACAAGCGTTGAACACAAGTACAGTGCATACCACAAAATTACGCGATTTGCAACACTTAAACTTGGCAATTAATGTGTGGATGAACGGGTTAATTTAGGATTTTAGGTGTTGCATTTACGCGTGATTCTGTATACAAGGAACATGTTTTGTTAATACAGCCAAATAACTGCAGACGTTGTATTTAGTGGGCGGAGATGTGGACCAGCCATAACTTAGAGCTGTAGCAAGGTTCATAAATCAGTTACCTCCAAGAAAGATTTGAGGGAAGACCATTGAGCACTGAGCCCGACCGAAAATAACTTTCCGGTGCAACATGTAGCCAACTGTCTATAATAATTTCACTGTTACTTCACACTGTTCTGAAGCCCTGCTAAAGTTCTACTTCCAGGAAATTCCTCCGCCTCGTGGAAGCTAAGCTTAACTATGTCTAGAAAATTACACCAAAGGACAACCCACCGAATTCGTGCACACTCAGTTGTAATTATATTTTGCATGCCAACTATTTCGCACTAGGCACTACCAACAAAGATGTTTTCTCACTTATTTGATTCATATTTGTTGTAAGTTAAATATTATATTAATATATTATTTGTAGGTAAAACTTCAATTGAACAAAATATATGGTACGTTTATGTTAACAGAGGTATAAGACGTTTGTTATACATAACATATAGAGGAAACAAATAAACACGTTTTACATAAGCTGAATTCTCACAAGTTTTTTTTTCAAAGCGGTTGAATAAATCGCGAATGACAGGTTAAACAGAGTATAGAAAATAATTAAAATAATTTTTGTTGTCATCTTAACGTGTGTGACGGATCATCTCCATATCTTACAGGCAGAAAAAAATTGTTTCAATTTTTTCACCTTGTCGCTTGTTTTGAAGGGCTGTGGTATGTTATAGGCAGTTAATGTTTACTTTTGTGTTCATATATTTACTTTATTATAGCGGCGACGAACTCTTTGAGTTACCTTAGCAAATTTGATGTTTGAAGGGGAAGTTTCCTGTATTTACATTTGCGGCTTCGATCTCACAGACTCCCTTTTCGTACGCCGAGGACACTACTCCATCAAATATCCTTCAATATATAAAATATTTTAACAGTGTACATTTTAAATGAATGGCTACACTCGAGTAATATTATTCAAAAATACAATCCTTGCTAAGGCCACATAGTTATCGGCTGTTCATGGTAAAATGAGCACTTTTGAAAGCCCTGCTTAAGATGATCTTGTGTACACGTTGTGTATTCCTCCGCCTTATGTAATATTAACATTGCTATGGGCCTCGTCACTTTATTCATGCGTCAGTCAAATAAAACTGTGAAGTTATTAATAAAATACACAATTAACTTTACAAATCTGCTCATTTTTACACTTCGATGCATTACAAAAAAAAAAAAAACAGAAAACGAAAGAAATAATTTAAATTATCAGAAACAGTTTCCTAACATTTTTTATTCGACGTTAAGATACGAAACTACTTAACATCCATCTTTACCAACTGTACTGGGCGTATGTCACTCATGGCGCCCATTAAAATATATGCAGGCAGGGGCAGTAACATTTATCAAAGGTTGATTTCAAAAGAGCTCACTTTAAAATGATGTTACGGTTCCTTTGAGGTCAACGTACCCGCTCTCAGATTGCCTGCGCAAGGCTCTGAGAATACGCTTTGTCCAATTGGCTACTGGGTGCGTTGCTGGTGGTAGTTTCAAAGGGTTGACGCTCGCTAATGAAGGGATGATGGCCTGGTGGCTGTTCACGATACAGTGAGCACTTTTGAAATCAACCTTAGAAAAAAGCCACTGCTCCTACCTGCATATAATTTAACGGGCGCATTGAGTGATATGCGCCCAGTAAAGTTGGTAACGATGGAGGGAACGTAGTTCCATATCTTAATGTCTAATAAAATGTGTTAGGTAACCATTTGTGAAAACTAAAATAATTTCTTTCGTTTTCTGTGTTTTTAATTCATGAAAGTTTAAAAATGAGCAGAGAATTGCAAAATAGTTATTTTTCTAATAATTTAACAGTTTCAATTGACCGACACATGAATAAAGTGATGAGGCCCATGATAATGTTAATCTTACATAAGGCGGAATAATACATAACGTACATACGAGTAGTTCTTAAGCAGGGCTTTCAAAAATGCTCAGTTTACCGTGAACAGCCTATAGTAACAGGACCCGTTCACGAAGCGCGTTCGTAGATTTTGGATAGACGTCAGTTCCATCAAGGTGGTGCGTTTCTGTTGACAGGTGAGGTGGCATCCACGCCAACCCATCACGATTGGAAGGAGCGCAATCTCCTTTATTGAACCGCATTCAACTGCAGCCAATTAAACAATTTTGTGCCTACATAAAGTCTGGTGACGAACTCGTGATTGGGATGTATATTATGGTCTGGCTGGTACGACAGCAGAACTAAAGGTGACAAAGATGACTGAAGTGGCTTATGTGTGTCTGGAAAATTATCTTGTGCTGGCGCTGTCGTGCCGTTGTGATAAAGCTCTGAAAGTTGTTGTCTCCTGTAGTATCCGAGGATCGGCACATGAGACTCGCACTGAACCAGCACGCTGGGCAAAGTCCAGAATACGTCCTTGCTGTGGTGTGAGCGAGCCATTAATTAACGCCCGCGTGAACATAGCAACACATTCAGAGGAGAATCAGGACGCCAGTGATTGCAACAAACGGTAGCCAATGCACAGTATGGCGATACTTCAAACAACGCGGCGATATAGGCCAGCGCGAGGTTCGTCGCGGGGCCAGACGCCAGCGAGACGCCATCGGAACGTCAGCCAGTGGCCGACCTGTCAAGAAGGGTCATAAGAGGCGTGTACCGGGGACCGCCGCTGCGGATACGTCGAGGAGACGCATCCTTCGGCAACAAGGGTTAAGGTGAACTCGTTCCAAAGGTTTACGTCGAAGATATATTAGCTTGGTATTTAACAAAGTAGCTTTTGCATAAATGAGTAGCAGTAAACATAATTACTCTCCCGTTTAATACAACGTAATTATTGTAAAGTGTTCTGCTCTTGAGAGTTATTGAGTTTTATATAAAGACAACTAAGGAGAAACCCGTCTTCGATATTGAGCACGCCGCCCAATCTCCTAAGGCTCATATTGCACAGGCGAAGTCGCCTTTACTGCAAACACAATATTTATATTTTCTGGTACCTGTTTCGCCGGTTTGTGAGTAGGCTCCCTGGCGTCGATTGCCTTATGGTGCGGTGGTCCAACATCCTGCTGGAGTGTGCAGCTGGAGTTCAAGGTATAAGGAACTGTTTCACATCTGTAGTCTTGCGTATTATCTGCTAAGGCGTCACCTTCGTGTAGAAAAGAATCCAAACAGGTCCTGGTTCGGACATCCCCCAGCGCGACTCTGTATGCGTCACTCAGAGTTGGTATTCTGTTGGTTCGGAGACTGCCATATTTGAAGGATTTATCTCCCTTTACCTGTCTGCGCACAACGGAGATATGTCTTCTTCTTATTCTCTTCATAGTGGGCTTACAGTCTGTTCCATCCAGAAATTAAGAGTTCTTCCATCTCTTTTTCGGTCTTCCAGGCGATCTCTTTCCATCCACTGGTGAATTATCTCTTGCCACGCGTACAATTTTGTCCGATGCCATGCGAGATACGTGTTAATTCCATTCCATTCTTCGTCTTTCTACCCAATCCCCTATTGCTTTGATATTCAAGTGTCTTCTAATCTCTTCACTTCTGATATTGTCTCTCCTGGATTTATGTGCAGTACAATTTGCCTCAAAATATTCATTTCATTTGTCTCTAAGATTCGTTTAGTCTTTGAGGTATCCGCCCTTGTCTCAGCAGCATAAGTCGATATTGGGCGTATTATTGCTTTATAGACTCTTGTCCTAGTGTCCTTATTTAAGAACTTATTATTCCATATGATGCCGTTCATGCAGCCCGCTATTCTCGCTGCTTTATTGGCCTGGTGTGCAACTTCATTCTGCAGTGATCCCCAACTTGTCATATCAACACCTAAGTATTTTATTGCCATCACCTGTTCAGTCATTTTCCACTCTAATTATAACTTACATCATTAAGGGGAATTTACTTATATTCATTGACTTGGTTTTTGTTTAAGATATTTTCATATTGCATATTGTATAATTTCAATTGAGATATGTGAAACCCTTAATTCGAAATTTCGTTAGCTTGATTCACGACCTCCAGCGCGAAACACTGGCGGCTGCAATTTGTATATGAAGTTGTAGATCAGTGGAGTGTGGTGAAGTGTTGCGAGGTAAGCTGGTGGTTGCTCGCTGGTGTACACTCTCGGTGCATGCAGCAGGAGCCAATAAATCACCGCCTAGGGAAACTGGATTGATTCCGACCACTCGCAAGCGAGCAGCAAGGGGCCCATCACACGCTTACTGTTCTGTCACCTGCCGAGCTATGTTTAGGGGTTGAAGTGTAAACTAGCGAGCAACAGGGTACAGCACACACCTAACGCCAGCTTACCTTGCAACAATTCACCAAACGCCACTGTTCTAGGTGTGTCTAAGTAGTTAAGATGGTTGCAGTATCTAAAAAGAATTATTTATTTGAAGTGTAATCAAGTCATCAAAATATGCAAGATGTTACCAATATAACTAATTATCCAACTTACTTTTACTTAAGTTTGCGAGTAAATTTGGACTTTGATAAAAGGGTCATAGGTATGAAAATCAAATATTTATATCTCCATAATTTTATAAATTGGTTCCTGACCCTTACAAAACATATTCGTTCACATTGCCTACTGCAGTAAACTTGTTTGCCAAATTTGGTGGGAATCGGTTGAGTTTCCTAAGATGTGACATAAAAGTGGAGTGTTTTACAAAATCGTTCACTCTTTGATGCTTTTAGTTATAAAAGATTCAACCTGAAATATTTATACAGCCACAATTTAAAAAAAATCTTATCCGTTTAAACTGCATGTCGACATAGCCTAGCACAGTATTATTAGTTACCTGCGAAATTTGGCTGGAAATATATTGAGCAGTTTCCGAGATATGATGTAAGATTTTCTTTTTTTTTCCGTGCAGTGCAGTCTACGATAATGGCGGTTCAATGACAATACATCTGCTTTAAATAATTACATGATGAACAGTGAAAATAGGCATTTTAGTTTCAATAGCTAGAGATACCCAATTTTCGTGGAAATATTTCATGACCAGTTATATTTCATGACCAGTTATATTTCATAACTCTTTAACTCGCAGCTACACTTTCTTGATTTGATCATCTAGGTGTTCTGCACCTCAGGTGTACGCCCATGAATCACACGGACATTCATTATCAAAGCATCCTAACAATGATTGGCCAGTCAAGTAAGAAAGTGTCTTCTCACAAAGAAACGCCACCAATAACCAAAAGAAAACTGCTGATATGCCCATAGGTAGGGGCAGTGAAATATCGCAAAAAAAAATTTCAAGACAAGTTACATTCTAAAACACTGTAGGGTTGTTTACCTAACTTGATTGGCTGAATTACTTTTCGACACTAGTTAACTGTCTGCACACGACTCACGTAGGAGCCATACCGATGTTGTCGAATTCGGATTGGCCCGGTGAAATATTAAAACGCCTTCTCAAGCAGACAGCAACCAATGACAGTAGACAAACTACTGTTGGGTGATTATAGTATTGAAGTATAACGTGTACTCATATTTATTTGCGAAAAATCACTAGCTCTACAAATAGGCTACTGGATTTCAAATTTATCTCATTTTTCAATTAATTTTGTCTTGGCGTTGGGAGACAATGCCAATGGCTGAGAAAGCTGCGTTATTATTAGGCGCACAAGCGTTCGCGAAAATATTTCAGGATAAGTTGTGTTTCAGTGCACTTTAGTTCACAACCACTTTCGTGATTGGATCATTTGAAATGTTACGCGTCGTATCTGTCTGCCCGCGATTCACGGACAGCCAGTATCTGAGAAACTTAATTGTGATCAGCTCACCCACGTAACATACTGTCTTCACACAAATACAAGCGGCCAACAGTCAAATGAAGACTGCAAGTTTGCACATAGGATATTGAAATCTAGCCTCCGCGTGAATCTTTTAGCGAAATACATGCGGCTCTCTAGTTATTCTTCTTAGGAATGTTTGCGCCGGCCAATATGTACTATGAATAGAGCCACGAGTATTTTGCTAATTCATTCGGAGGCGAGGTAGACTCCAGACAAATGTTATTTTCTCCTGCTGTAGTGATTGGACTACAGTTGTTAAGACACGCCCCGTTTAATTGTCAGCCAGTAATAAGTAGGGCGCAGTAGTGTGAGTGAATATTTAACAGTCCTGTACAGAGGCCTCACTTGTTCACAGCAACCAATAAACAAACGATAATGTCTCGAGTGTATAGAGGGCTGTCCAGCCTACACTGTAAATCATTTTCTGTTAAACTTTCTAAACTGTAATGGAAGTTTTTAACCTACACACTCTATGGTAATAATACCACATATCAAGCGGTAGATATGGGGATGTTTAGCAGCGCTACTATACAAGGTTGGGAACTTCCCTATGCATTTGTCTGTTTCCTGAGCAAATGTAGGAACGCTTCAATGAATGTATAGGGGGAAACATTACCATTCCTGCTTTCTCATTAACCATATACACTGGTATGAAAAATTTTCTGAACAATTTCTTAGAGCGCAGCGTGCTGACAACTCAATCCTTGAAATACTCGGGGCTCTAACTATGAAAGAACGGTTAGTGAAGTTGAGGTCTGGTGGAGCGCTCGGAGCCAGTCAGCTGCAAGGGAGGGACTACTGGGAAAGGGGGAAGGGATCGGTTCACGAGGAGACGATCAGGCCGGCGCCGAAGCCACAGTCGTAAGCCGGCGTAATAAGTGTGTGGCCGCACGGACCTGTAATTGACGCTGGCGGCAAAGCGAGTGCGTGACGCGGAACGCCCAATTCGACTCCCAGGGGACACTCCCTTCCAGGTAAAATGGAGTTACTGCACGTGACTATACAGTTAGAACGTACGACGACTTCTGTGTGTTGCAGAAATTTCATTCCCGCTTATGATATACCTTCTGTGATTTATGAAGCTCTTGTATACATTTCCTCGTAGTGAAATAGTCAAATAGGGAACATCACCACATTCTACTTATCCCTTTTATTAAAATAATAAACGACATTTATTTTATTTCTGGAAATTACATATAATTGATAATTTATTCATTTTAGAAAATTGTCGAATAAATTATACCTGTTCTAATTTCCTCGCTATTCAGAGATATTTTTTTAAATATTGAAATACAGATTGCTACCAATTTGTTTTAATTAGGTGATTACATTGCGAAGATAATATACATGGTTTAAATATATTGTTAGAGAGTTTATATAATTATGAGACATGCAGAAAAAAAATAAAATTGTTAAAATGGAAACGCTTTTCTATTTGAAATAAGTCCCTACGGTTATAAAAAGTGAGGGTTACAATAAAACGTCCAAAATTTGCGTAGACTCCGCCATATCCATTGTATTTTCAGGAATGAGAGCAATTCGCTAAATTATTCTCAAAATAAGTCTATTGGGAAAAGTGAACGTTCACCATTTCCATCATTATCAACAGCATCTCAGTCCCTGCAGACGAACCGTTTCGTTTCTCGCCAAATAAGTTGTCAGTAAAAGAGATCTGCTATATTTTCCTAATTTGGCTCTTTGTTTATAAGTTGCACAAGTACCGTCTTTTTACTGTGTGTTTCAAGATCACTTTCGAATTTTGGAATGTACTAAATAATTCAAGGCACCCTGGAATACTAAGAATTTTACAAAAATTGCAGCTTGGCACGAGCTGAAGCAGGCGGCTCTTCGCTTCTTAAAGGGGCCGCGGTGGTTCAGTGGTCAGACTACTTACATCCCACCAACCCGGTTTGAGTTCGATTACCGGTGGGATTGCCCCCGGATTTTCGCATGTTGGAATAGTCGGCGGGTTTTCTCGGGGGTCTCCTGTTTCCTCCGCTGTTGCATTCCGGCGCTGCTCCACACCCACCTCAATCACCCTCACCGGCTCTCCAAGACCTCGCTGTTAAGAGCCGCCCAAATCCCTTTACTATTTCTTATAATTATAAGTATTTCAAACTCTCTGCAATACAGTTTGTTATTAAAACATACAAAATAAATAAATGCCATTACTCGTTTCTAGATGTAGAGACGATGGAACGTTAGAATTATTTTTTATTTGAGTTGCGGTTTTAAAGTGCAGTCATTACAGAGGGGTTTGTTAAATTTTACGAAGAATTAAAGTTCATATTGTCAAGGTCAAAGTGAATAGTGATGTCAACGTATGTCATTATTCAATAACAATAAGTATGATTTGCCACACATGCAGTATTCTATTTAGAAATGCTGTTCGTATAATTCCATCCATTCTCATTTTCATTATAGACACGGTGAGTGTTAAGAGGTACCTAAGTCACTGACTTATGTCCCTTATGACGCTCACTACGAAAATTCAGTAGCTGAAAAAGATGCTAACAATGCTTCCATAAGATACCTTTTAACACTCAAAGGCGTGTGGATCCTCAGAAATAGCATATCATGCATTAAACTTATTTTGTAAAAAAAAAAGTGACTTAGGTCCCTTTTAACAATCACCCGTTCATTTATTTTCGTAAATATATTAGCTATGGTGCAAAATATTTTATATGGCAGAAATGAAAATAGTCATAAAAGAGGATTATGCATAATTTTTCCAATTATAATATAGAGTTATCTTTAGATATGAAGAATTTTGTTTTGTTACATATTCACCTCACTTCGCCTTATGTGAATAAATTTTTATTTCAAGGAATGATATTTCTGATTCCTGACTCTTATTCCACTACGATATAATTATTTAAAGATGACATATTTAATAATTGCAGTTTTTACTTTCCCTAATTTTAGGCTTGTTCTCTTTTGGATCATTATAAAATTTTGTTGAAATAATATATTTGTAGAGTGGAACAAACACACTAATTACATTGCTTCTATTTAAAAAATAATTTTATAGAATTTTTAAAACATATATTTATAACAATTGTAATATATTTTTTAATATGTATTGTTTCATATTTTACAAGTATGATCAAGTTTTATATTCATTAATGTACTTAGGTTCATTTGCAAGATTATTACAAATTCTTCATTACTATAAGGAAAGTACTTACTCTGACATAAACTTACTGGAAAAACCTGAAACGTTTGTTGCACAATGCGCTTTAGAAACCACCATACGCTCAAAGTTTGTCACGAAAAAGAATTACGAACTACTTAAATATTAGAAGGAGTAAATGTTTGCAAAACTGTTTATTGTGGTATGCATTTTAACTTCCGCGTTTTTATGCAGTTTAAAAGTATATTGCTGACGAATTTTGGCGGTTTCTCTAGTAGTAAGTAATGTAATCAACGTACTGGTGTGTTGTTAATCGCAGAATTAAAAAAAAGATGTTCTATTTTCTTTTTAAAGAATGCAAAACATGACTTTATTTTAAAGACAACGAAGGCATCAGTTAAGCTCTCGAAAACATGACCCTGTAATTATTTAAATATAATTAGAAATATATATATATATATATATATATATATATATATATATATATATATATATATATATATATATATATACAGCAATGGGTATATATATAGAGACACACACACACACACAGTGCTATTCAGCTAGTATACATTAATTTTGATGCCATTTACAAGTTAAACCTCTACTTTTTTTTCCTCGTGTTGATATTTTCAAAATAAGAAATTTAACTAACTTAATCCTGTTGCAAAAATGTAATTAGACAAGCCAAATGTCGCTGTGTTGATACGAATTTCATCGTAAGCTATTTAATGGATATAATTGAACAGACTGAAGTACTAATAATTTTAAAAATAATCTTATGTTCAATATTTTTTTTTTTTTCTCTGTGTCATTGCGCAGATATCTTGAGATAGGTAATTGAACTTTTTAGAATTCAAATATCTCATTTTTGGAAGTTAACTAGTAATTTCTCATTTCTTTGAAAATACTGTTTTAGGCAATCATTGTCTCCTGTTTTTGAATGTTTATTTTCTCCCCAAATAACGTTTGAGCCACTAAACCACTCAACGCATTTATGGATTATGATGCCGATAACGTCATCCCCGATGCAAAACTTTCTATAAAAAAATTACTTGTCAATTATTAAAATTATGAATGTGCATATTTCTCTCAGCAAGGGCATGATTTCAATGTCTTGATTACACATCAATAAACGTTGATTACCATATTATAACATGCCGTAACTTATTCTCCATTTATTACTATAATAACTTCCCAGTATTCATTGCGACAATTTTACATTCGTGTTGTACCAACTGTTACAAGCACAGTTTGTATTACTTAAGTCCATATGTACGAAATATTTGCCGAAGGGTGTTATTCAATTCAAAGGGAAAGTACAACCATTGTTCCCCTGCGATAATCTTGCCAACGCGGTAGAACATGATATTTATATGATATTTCGTGAGAGCAGAGAGGTATTGGCAAGTGTGCACGGTAACTTGATATTCACATAAGACAAGCTGGTTAAAATCATTGGTGTTACAAAACTAATTTTTTTCTTAAGTACATTTCGAAAGTCTTGCTCTTTTACATCTCTCCTTTAGATTCACTGCAGAGAATAGTTTCCGAGAAAATATTTAACAAATGAAAATTTAATTGTTAACTGTAAACATTTCTCTGAAAACTTTCTCTGAGACACACATATTTTTATATTTGGCGCACTAACCATTTACCTTAATTGAATGTATGCACTATAAACTACAAGTAAATGGATCTTGTATGCTCAGTAGTAACGATAGGTATGTGTGTATATATATATATATAATATATATATATATATATATATATAATCTGTGTGTGTGTGTAAAAAATCTGTCATATATGAATCTTAATCATTTTTTCTTGTCGTTATTATGGGTTTGAATCCGAATGGAATTTGTATAGCTTTCCCTTACTTTGAGAAAATATATTGTAATGTTTAGTCATTACCATTCAAACAGATAACTTAGGCAAAGAAACATGCTAAAAGTGCGGAATAGTAATTTTAAAAATTTTTACTTAAAAAAAAATTAAGCAGTAAGTTTGGCACATGTCACTTACGTAGGTTATTACAAATAAACTTGTATTTGTGATTTTATAACCATTAAAGTAAGATGCAAAATTGTCTTTGCTGGCTTGATAATAGTACATTCTTAATATTACGTACACGGATTTTAATGTTCTCTGTCAATAACAGTAATATATCTCAATTATAAAACATCTTTACTGCTTTCAAGAAATTGTATAGCAAAAAACAATTTTATTAACTCCTTTGATTTTTACATTTCTTACCGGGAAGTATACTTTGAACATTCCTATATAGCGCAGTGTTCTAATTCCCATATGGAGGTAACAGCTAATTATCGTGAAATAAATAATGACGTGCATTCGAATTAGTAAAATAATTATTAATCAGAATTTAATACAGTAGATATGCCACGCAAAAATAGTAAGTAGTAAAATGTGGTTCCAGCCAGAAGTTGCAGTTAAGCCGTTCTGGAGATATATTGCTTTTCTGTTTTATAGACACAATGCAAGGAGAAAAGTAGGATTCGATTTCTATCACATTTTTTTTTATCGTTTATCTAATCCTTAAATGCTTTTAATTTCTAATTATTTCGCATCATATTATTCGCGCATGAACGTGAAGCGAACTCACGTGCTTGACACCTGAGTTCAGCGATGACTGGTGTGAACTTAGGTGAGGATGGAGCAACAGAGGAATACAACGTTGGAGGAAGCGGGTGTGCCTCAGGTGAACCCACCAACCAACGGAGACATCCGCCATTATTCCCACATTACGGAATGCACATACACTACCCTGTTCCCACGTGCTGTAATCTGTGTTTGACCCTGCCGTGAATCGAACCCGGTGCACTCTCTCGGGAAAACAACGTCGGTAAGTATGTGAAGAAGGGCAAAGATATGACTGGAAACTCTAGGAAGAGTTTTTGGAAGTGTAGTATTTGAAACAGAACAATTTGTGTGTATAGATAGGGCCATCTGTTTATCGCGAAAAGATTCACGTGGAAGCTAGACTTCAATATCATGTGCCCACATTTGCAGTCTTCATATGGCTATTGGCCGCTTGTCTTTTTGCAAAGAGAGTGAGCCAATCAAAATTAAGTTTCTCCAATCATGATCGTCCGTGATTCGCGGGCAGACAGATAAGATTCATAAACAATTAAAATGATCCAAACACCAAAGCGATTTTGAACTAAAGTGGTTTGGAACACAAATTGTCCTGAAATCTTTTTCGCGAAAAAGAGGTAGCTTTACGTATAGTCTCTCCGTGCAGTTTCTTTGCACTATTTTTGAAACAAGCCTTTGAAAAATCACCCCATGTATGACGTGTTTGGTTGTCATGTATTACACGTGTCTTATAATGTTGTTAACATTAAATTACTTTATTTCTGGTAGAATTAAACTTTTTTAAATATATAATCTTCAAATTATAATATTTAATTTATAATTAATATTAATACAGAAGGAGAAAAATATTGTGTTGATATGTGCCAGTAAGTAGTAGAGCTCAGCAAAATAAAATCACAGTGAGAATTCAAGAATGCAGTACTTTACATTTTCACAGTGGATTTTTGGGGGTAGGGTACGGGAGGTCCCCGAGAAAACCCACCTGCACGATTACCACTTACAAAAATCCGGAGTGAACCGGCTAGGAATTGAACCTCAGTTCACCTTTGTGGGTGGCGAGCAGTCCTACCGCTCAGCCACAGCGGCCCCAGAAAAATTGGAAGTCATCGTGAATGGACTATACTTGATTTTCAGTTGAACTGACACTGCGTACCAAATCTTGTTTGTAAAGGCTGTTCACAATAAAGTGAGCACTTTCGAAATCAACCTCAGATAAAAAAAAAAGCCACTGTCCCTACCTGCATATATTTTAACAGGCGCACTGAGTGACATGCACACTGTAAAGTTAGCAACGATGACTGGAAAGTAGTTTCATATCCTAACGTCGAATAAAAAGTGTTAGGTATTCCATTTTGTGGTAACATAAATTATTTCTTTCGCGTTTCTGTTGTTTTAATGCATCGAATGTAGAAATAACCGAGTGATTAGCACGCTCGCCTCCCACCAAAGCAAACCGGGTTCAATCCCCGGCCGGGTCACCGGATTTTTGCCAGTGGTAAGCGTGCCGGACAATGCCATCGGTCGGCGGGTTTTCTCGGGGATCTCCCGTTTCCCCGCCCCTTCATTCCGGCGCCGCACCATATTCACTTCAATCATCCTCATCGGCTCTCAAGATATCGCTGCTAAGAGCCGCCCAAATCTCTTCACTCACTTCACTCACAATTTTGCAGTTTGATCTGACGGAAGCAAGAATAAAGTGACAAGCCCTGGCAAAGGAGGAAGAATACATAAAGTGCATACAAGTAGAACCTAAGCAGGGCTGATTGTACCGTGAACAGCCTATAGCAGTGCGAACCGGTGCTGGCTGACGGCAGAGCCTGGTGACCGCGTGCAATATCATGGTGACCCCGGGGTCACCGCTGTCATTTACATTGCCGGCGCCTGCATTGATCTGGCGGCGACCGCTTATTAGCTCCGCGAGCCGTCCTGTTCCCGTCAGGTGTCCACATCAACCCTCCAGCAGACGGCTACTGGAATAACGCTGTCATACTCCTCGGTTACACAGCGCATTTAGCGCGGGCAAGTAGGACACTTGTAGTAGATCAATGACCAGAGACAAGCACTAATGAACGAGACATGAATCTCATGTTGCGCTTTGGTTGGGCTTAGCTCTTCCAAGCATATGTAGACAGCCATTGTAGGCTGTGATACGAACAACTTTATCTTCTCGACTATGTAGAGCTAGTGACTTTTCGCGTAAAAACATGAGAGCTCGGTGAACTTTAATACTATAAGCATCCAGCGTAAATTTGTCTATTGCCATTGGTTGCTGTCTGCGTGAGAAGACGTTTCCATATTTGACAGGATCACTCAGAGTTCGGCAACATCGGCACTGCTCCTACGTGATTCGTGTGTAAACGGTTGACGCGTGTCAAAAAGTAATTCAGCCAACCAAGCTAGGTAAATGACTCTACAGTGTTTTGAAATACAACTTGTCTTGAATTCTTTTCACGAAATTTCACTACCCCTACACGAGAATAAATCTCTATCACAGAGTACTTGATAATACTAGGGTGAAACATCCGCTTCTACTGCGAACTCCCGCAGCCGTATAAGCCGCGTCACTAGCCAGCAAGATGGTGGAACGCCATTAGCCAATCAGCGCCCGGTAAACTTACTCGCTAGCTGACAGCCCGCCATGGGGTAGCCAGTCAAAGACAGGGTCCGTTTCCATCGAGTAACCAATAAGAGAATGGGTAGGCCCATATCAAAGCTGCTGCCATGCTATTTCGTCTCTGTGGCTCTATCATATTTCGGAACCAATAGAAATGTGTTTGTGGTTTATGCTGTTTACAGTATGTGTCTACAAGACTACGGATTATATAGTCTAAATAACAAATATTTCTAAAGGCTGTTCACAATAAAGTGAGCACTTTAGAAATGAACCTTACAAAAAAAAGTCACTGCCCCTGCATGCATATATTTTAATGGACGCACTGACTGACATTCACCCAGTAAAGTTGGTGACGATGGATGGAAAGTAGTGCCATATATTAACGTCGAATAAAGAGTGTTAGGTAACAATCTATGATAACATTAAATTATTTCTTTCGTTTTTTGTTTTTTTAATACATCGAAGTGTAGAAATGAATATATTTGTAAAATATTTACTTTTAAAATAATTTTAAAGTTTCACCTGACCGACTCATGAATAAAGTGACGAAGCCCACGGCAATGTTCATTTTACATAAGGCGGAAAAACACACAACGTACATACAATTCGATCATAAGCAGGGCTTTCAAAAGTGCTTATTTTAACGTGAACACCCTATAGCGTAATGTAAGGTACTTCTCTTATTTTATGTCGTTTTCTGCTGTGTACGGTGTATATAGCTAAATTCACTTCCCGTGCGGCGTACAACATGTATAGTATATTCACGGTTTCTTCACATTTGTTTGGTCAAACCTTTGAAAAACACCCTATGTATGACATGCTTGGTTATTTCCTTAATATGTCGTGTATCACAAGCGTTTTATACTCCCGTTAACATAAAAGTACTTTATTTTTATTGAAATAGTGTTGCTTATAGTTAACCTATGAATAACGAAATTTCACTTATCACTAATATGAATCAAGACAGAGAGATAATAGGTATGTTGGTAACGCCTAGTAAGAAATTGTTCTTATGCAAAATGTTATTACACTTGCGGTGAAGTGCAGCGCGATGACAGCGCGCTCTCTTTTCTTGCATGCCGCTACTCCGCGGGTCCGTTCTAGGAGTCCATATCGTATACTAAAGATGAGGTAGATCGCTTATTCGTCTTCTGCGCATGTACCCAACACTGACCTACCCCAATCCTACACAACTATCAAAGTCACATGGCCAACAGTGATGAACTTGTTTGCTTATACGTTAATTTTTTAATGACAAGCACTATTACATTAATAAAGTAGTTTTACCACTTTCAATGTAATCAAAAAGCATTACAAGTTGATTAGAGGAAGTATAAACTTATCTCAAAAGTAGTGTTGTAACCTCAAACCCAATCCACGCCATTTTTGCTAAGCGTATAAGTATAAAAGCAGTTCAATGCTGGGACACGGAGATTGGTTGTGGGCAGCCAGCAAGATCGGTCTACCTTATATTTAGTCTATAGTCTGTATCCATTCTCCTCTTCTGGGACCTCTGGTGGTATCCTCCCTCCCGCGCGTGCGCACTGGCCAGCCTTCCCCTACCTCCAGTTTTAATCGCCTGTAAGTTTGAACTTGTATCGGCCTATTTCTCCTCTGACCGCTGTACGACTAACATCGACTTGGGTTATCATAGTTTGAGCAATGCCTTCTGCATTGCATGACACGCGGCGTCGCCCTGTCACAGGTGGGTTCGGCAGCTCACGTTTGCGGTAATTTAATTTCGAGCAAGTTTAAGGATTTTCAGATTAGATTTTAATTTCCGTCAGCCTTTTGCAAAGTGCAATTCTTAGCAAGTCAGTTAGCGAGATTACTAATCGTGTTGTTCCCGGCTAGCATTGCTGGTGCGAACTTGGATATATGCGTTGGGCTCCGGTTTTTCATTGCCGGTGTAATGTCACAGAGTTGTGCTGAATTTAATTCGGATTAGGAATTGCTGTCCCCGGTTTGCATTGCCCTGGCGTTAACGACAACTTGGTAATTGGTCATTGTACGTATTTAAGGAGTGTTTGAATTGTTCCTGGTTTAGCATTGGTGGCGTGAACGTATGCAAATTATCGTCAAGAAATTTTGTTTGCATTGCCAAGGTTCAAATGTTTATAGATCCATTTAACGGCGCCTGCCTTGTGTCTCGAGTGTTGATTTGCCAGAACCACGCTGTCGTTAAAAACCCGGGGTAATATTTAAAATGTGTTATGAATCATTGAAATTATTGTCAGGTTTAAATTGATAGGAATGAAAGGTCCTGGAAAGTAAGAGATTTACTTGTCACACCTTGTATAGGAAATTAGCAGGCGTAGTAATCGCCTTGAGTACCTGACTATGTGAAGTCGGTAAGTGTGTTAATTTTTCAATCTTTTTAGCTGTGTTCCTTAACGCCTTTGGTAAGCCCGTAATTCGGGCAAGCGTTTTGTTACGCATGTTTTTATTTAGTGTGAATGCGATACCATTTTAGTTCACGGCCTTTGGTTGCCCCTTATGCGGATGCGCTGTGGACTGGAATATATTTTAATACTTATTTTTAATTTAGTATGCCAAATTCCTAATATAGGTGATTTGAGAATATTTAAATTGAATTTTCGGGAAAGATATTTATAAAATTTCTTGTGTCAGCTCATTATTTGAGCAAGAAGAAATATGAAATGTTGCAATGCCATGTATTGCCATTGTTTTAAACGGTTGGTTTTGATACATGTTCTTATTGGGCTTTGAATCACGGTATAACTTGTATGTATAATTATTTTAGTAGCCCCTCACACTGAGTGCGCACGAATGCAGGTGCGTTGTCCCTCTGGAGCAATTTTCTATGCTTGGTTTGTATGAGGCGGAAGAATATCCAGGAGATAGAACTTTCGTAGGGCTTCATAAATGTTGGAAGTAACAGTGAATGGAGTGTACATGATCATACGTGAAAGCGGGAGAGGGGTCCGTCTGCTTTGCACACAAACTGCGTTGCAGTGTGTTTAGTATCCGGTTTTATCCACGAAACTATTAGAAGTGCACCAGATGTGATGATCTACGAAAATAACCACAGGCTAAAGATGAGGTAGACCGATCTCGCTGGCTGCGCACAACCAATCTCCGTGTCCTAATATTGAACTGCTTTTCTGGCAACACATCTAGCGAAAACGGCATGGTTTGGATTTTAGGTTGGATAACTGATTCGTAAACAAGTGCTTAGAAATGTACTTATACTTCCTTTAATCGATTCGCGATGCTGTTTTATTAAATATAAATTGGTAAAAGTATTTTATTCATATAATAGTACGTGTCATTAAAAAAAATAAGGAATTAACAAACACTTTCATCACTGTTAACCATGTGACTTTTACAGTAGTGTTCCTTTGGGGTAGATCCATTTTGGGTACATGCGCAGAAGACGAATAAGCGGTCTACCTCATCTTTAGTCTATGAAAAGAGCACACACTTCTTACAATGTCAGTCGATTACTTTCAAGACGCCATGGACATTACTAGAGACCTGAAGAATTCGCGGATTCATTTTGGGACAAGCTAGAATTGAAAACACGCGTGTTTATATAACATTATCCATTGTTCCACACGGTTTTCGACACCTCCTGGAGAACGCTGGTCCAATAGTCGCCTTCCACTGTGACAGCAGACAACTAATGTGTAGTTGATATCGTCATAATTGGACATACGACTGTAGATTCTAGACTTCGGGTCATTGAACTCGCGAATTCTTCAGGTCTTTTAGCTATAGTTATATGAACTAATTATGTCCTAGACCAGTTAGACGGTTTGCGAAACATTTACCTGCAGTGTGCAATACAGACCAAAAATCACTTACACGTGCGTGATGTACACATTTGTGTACACTGGATCTGAATACGGTAATACCGAATGAAGAGCTGAAACAGCCATTCACACCGCGACCGTGAGCAAAATGGTGCCACTTCCTTGTATTTCGTTGTGACGTATTTCCTCGGAAAGATGGTACCTTCCAGTGCGATAATGCGCCTTGCCACACGGCTAGAAGTGACAGCACGTGGCTGGAAGAGCACGGTCAGGACGTCAAAGTTATTCCCTGGCCCACAGACAGCCCCGATCTCAATCCAATTGAACATCTATGGGACCGCCTGTATCTTCGTGTTCGCCGTCTGTCTCCTCTGCCACGCAGCCTTCAAGAGTTGTGGGACGCCTAGCATACAGCATGGCTCCAGATACCCGTGGAGACCTTGAGTCACTGCCATCTCGTCTAGCTTCAGTCCGTGCTGCGAAGGGCGGTAACTTCGCATACTAGCAGGCGGTCTTAATAATGTGATTAGACTGTGTAGTTTTCATAATTTGTACATTTCTAAAACAGTAAAATTTGTGATTTTGACATGTATTTATGAGAAAACTACGTGCTCAAGATATTTTTTCCTCCTAGGAACTAGTAGTTGCAGATAACAGATAAGAGTTGAACTGTGTGTGGTGCAAATCTAAGATAGCACATTTCTTTGTGGCCAACACCATTATGGAATCTTGTTTCGTTCCCAACCTTGAGTACAATGAACGTCATCCTTGACCCGGCGTGGTCCGACTTCTCTTACGAAGCATTTCGGGGTCGTTGTCAAGCCTCGACTTTCTCTCACTCTCCCTTCCTTGCCATCCACCACCCCTCTTCTGGAGGGTGCGTAGTGACGTCGAGAACACTCGGGGTGGGGAACGGGGCACTTGCGGAGGAGTTAACAACCTTAGGCACTGCGTCTCCAGACAATCGTCTGCTGCCTTCACTTCTGCAGCCCCACCCACGTGGCCTTGAAAGGTCAAGTGAAGGTTTTTCCGTGAGCCAGGCATCCGCCACAGACACTCCGCTTGAGTGTCAACTAGAAAAAGTTAAAAAGTTAATCATTACATCCGTTAAAGTAATTAAATACACACCATTATTTAAAATAAAAAAATCCGCCCACCAATGTTCCTGCTGTCTACATATGTTTTGTAACCATAGCAAACTGTTTGGTATATTACCATTTAACGTGCAGGCCCTGCGTTAATCGTAATAGATTCAACTACTAAGTGAAAATAAATAATAATTTTTATTTTTAGCTATTACGTTTGATAGTGTTATGAGATTACCTAATGACACTGCATTCCCCCCTCCCCTATCGTAAAGCAAATCAATTTGCATTAAAAATCCCACGTATTCACCTACTGCATTATGCACATTACTTGCAGATCACTATTGAAGTGTTACTGCAGAATTATTTATAAATAAGCAAAACAGTTTTTTTTCCGCTTTGAACTGAGATGCTGGTAAACGATAAAGTGGAGTAACACATGCTGACGATCCTTATATGGTGAATTTAGTGAACGCAGTACTTTTGTATCCTAATATGACATACACTATAGAAATTCTTATTGGTCTTTAGTGACAAGTACGGGAGAGTGAATAATCAATGTTTTTATCTTGAGTCACATGTCACAAGTCTGATTTAACCTACAGATTTGCTTCGCTGCATGTTCATGCCTTATTCAACTGCCACGAGCGAGAGCAACCGGATCAATAAACTATCTGGAAGACTATCTTGCCGATAACTCGGTCATTTAAGGGTTATTTCGAGTTACTGATAATCCGATAACGCATGCACATTCTGCTGTTACTTTGACGACAAAGACAGTGAAGAAATACGTGCGCTCGTGTATAACCAACCTTGCTTATTTTCAGTCCTAACTCTCAAACTTACATTCAACCTTTCTTATTTGTATTCTACCCTAATTCGTCTTTGTCCATCGCTTCTTGGCTAGCTAAGTTCAACAAAACTTAACCTAGCTTTGGTTTAGTCCTAAAAGCCCTAGTTTATCTTTCTTTAACTAACGTTGAGCCGTAGAGGTTGATCTTTTACTCCATCAATCATTGGGTTAATTTCAACCATACTAGTTCAAGTTCAGCCCACACTAGACTATGTTCTACTTTCCTAATTTATGTTCAGCCTGTGGTCATTCTACAGTGGCTTTTTTTCAGTAACCCGTGGTTTAGTTTGGCTTCCAAGCTCGGGATTCTGTGTTTCGTCTCACGCACAGCTTTATAACAGATTATAAACCAACGTCACTTCCTGTACCCAAAAGATATTGGCGAGCTAGCTATCCGTGGTTTGACTAGAGCACGTAGTTGGTCTGCCATACACTTCACAATAGGTGAATTAGGTCACCCTGCACTCTGATTGGCTGCAAATGAAAGAAACTGTCTGGTATAGAGAAAAAACTGTTAATACGATCTCAAGCGCTTTTGCTGAGAAATTGTTTTCAGCAGATTAAGGTGGATGCAAATTTTAATGGAGGTGTATTATCTTGTGTTTCTCTGTTTCCCATGCTATGGTGTATGCCAAATGTTTACATATTGTAAGAAATCCTTCAGTGAATTTGAAAAAGGGCTATTGAAATTACTATAGAAAACAATGAATTCTTTAATCAAGTAACATGTTATACTCCTTTATATAGTATTTAATAAGCTTAATTTAATTTAGTACAACGGTCACTACAGTTTTTAGTGTCACTTAAAAGAAGAGCATATGCTCTAAAATCCATTAAATGAGTACTCAGTTAAAAATGTTTCCTGTTTAATAAGTTTAAAAATTGTTTCACCTTATCTATAAATATAAACATTTCCTGAGAATGACTTAATATTTCAGTCATTTTGAAAATTTCTTTAGAAAGTAACAAATTTTAACCTTTATTTGTGGTAACGGATAACCTTTTCGAAACGACATATGTAAAATAACAAGTAATTCTTTGACAGCAATGTAATCAGGAATTTTTTTTTTTATTTTGTTTCAATGAGCGGGAATATTTCAGGTTTTTTTTTTTCATAGACGGTAAAAAGACTCAATTCCTGTGTCGAATGGAACGCCAATTTTGACGAATACTGAATAATATATTCGGCTACTCGTATCAACCATGCAGATTCCTTATTGTTATATTTAAGAATTCACGGATTTATTCGAAATCATTTTTCTAGATTTTTGCATATGTTAATGTAATAGTTTGTTTTCTGAGAAAACTAAGTTAGGTATTAAGATAAAATTAACGTTTCTAATTGAAAGAATGTGAAATAAAGCATATTACAGTAGGGTAGGGCACAGGAGAATGTTAGAAAAGTAGATGGAACAAGGTTGAGAGGAAATCACTGTTAAAGGCTGTTCACGATAAAGTGAGCACTTTTGAAATCAACCTTAGAAAAACTCACTGCTCCTATATGCATATGTTTTAACGGGCGCACTGAGAGACATGCGCCCAGTTAAGTTGGTAACGGTGGAGGCAAAGATGTTCCGTTCTTTAACGTCAAATTAAAAGAGCCAGGTAACCATTTGTAATAAATTAAATTATTCCATTCGCTTTCTGTTTTTTTCATGCATGTAAGAGTAAAAATTAGCAGATTAATAAAATATTTACATTTATAATAATTTCTCAGTTTCACTTTACCGACTTCATGGATAAAGTGATGAGGTCCATACCAGTGTTAATTTTACATAACGCGGAATAATACGCAACGTGCATACAAGTATATCTTAAGCAGGGATTTTAAAAGTGCTCATTTTACCGTGAATAGGTTATAGATGAGAAATTATCCTGATCGCACGGGTAATGCGAGGGGCCGTTTTGGAAAATCTCGACTCAATTTCGCCCCGACTTAGTTTCGAGCATTTGGGATTTGAACCATCATCAGAGTACGTCGTTTGCCTCGTTCTTCTGTACTTGCACCTCTCTCGTGCTTCGTCCACGGGTTGTCGCTTTCTCTTCGCGTAGCTCGCCCTGCGAATTTTCTTGAAGTGACTGGGCGCTGAAGAAGGTGGGGGGGGGGGTGTCCCGCCGGCAATTTTCCTTCCTCCGGGGTGAGACAGTTCTCCAGCCCTCCTTCGTCACAGACCCCCCACCCTCCCATCCGACGACAAGGGCTGCAAGTGCCCCGCACTTCCTGGCTTCCTGTTCCGCCCCCGCTCTAATGAACAGGCTACATGACATAATAAGTACCAGTTCCAGCACCCCCTCCTCTCTTCCCTGCCCACTGGCAGTACTCTTGTTAAACGCTGTTCACGAGAAAGTGAGTGCTTTTGAAATCAACCTTACATGATAGTCACTGCCCCCAACCTGCACATATTTTAACGGGGGCACAGGGTGACATGCACACAGTAAAGTTGGTAACGATGGATGGGAAGTAGTTCCATACCTTGACGTTGAATAAAAAGTGTCAGGTAATCATTTGTGATCACTTAAATAAATTCTTTCGCTTTCTGTTTTTTAATTCACCGAAGAGTTAAAAACGAGCATATTTGTAAAATATTTATTTTTAATAATTTCCCAGTTTCACTTGACCGACGCTTGAATAAAGTGACGAGGTCCATGGCAATGATAATTTTACATAAGTCGGAAGAATACACGACAAGCATACGAGTAGATGTTAAGCAGGGTTTAAAAAAAAAAAAAAGTGCTCATTTTACAGTGACTAGACTATAGAAGTCAGGGCCAGTCTCTTGAAACGTCTACCAACTAGAGAGGTGTCCTAGGCGGTACTCAGATCAGCAAAATAACTTCAAAACACATTGGACTATGTATTTGGTGATGTGAAACGTTCACTGTTAAAGGCGAATCACAATAAAGTGAGCACTTTTGAAATCAACATCAGAAAAATATCACTGTCCCTACCTGCATATATTTTAACGAGCACGATGTCTGACGTGAGCACAGCAAGGTTGGTAACGGCGGTGAGAAAGTAGTTCCTTTTCTTATCGTTGAATAAAATGTGTTAGATTAAAAAGTTTTTTGATGCGGAAATGATTTCACTTCCTTGCATTATTCTAACTATTTGAAGTGTAAAGATTAGTAAATTTGTAAAACATTTCGTTTTTTATTAAACTCTTAAGTCCTAACCAGTGATATAAATCTGTAGAATAACATTCACTGAAAGGTAGTTGATAAGATTCTACTGACTGGCGAATCAAGTAAAGCAACTGTTAACAAGTGACATGGCAATAGGATTCTTGACATCAATTGGGAATCACAAATAAGTCAGTGAAATTCAGTCACGATTTTAATAAGTTATCTGGCACTGATTATCAGTCACTCAGTTTTCACTGTCTTCAGAGATTTGACTCGATTCTCACTCATTCAGGTTTCGAGTGCAATCTTACAGTTTACCGTGACCGACGCATGAATAAAGTGACCAATCTCATGGCCATGTCAACTTTACATCTGGCGTATGGATACGACGTAAACGGAGAAGTAGATTTTAGGCAGGCCTTCAAAAGTGCTCAGTTTATCGTGGTTAGCCTATAA
The DNA here is from genome assembly GCA_029891345.1 of Dryococelus australis. Taxonomy (NCBI): domain Eukaryota; kingdom Metazoa; phylum Arthropoda; class Insecta; order Phasmatodea; family Phasmatidae; genus Dryococelus; species Dryococelus australis. Next base: position 62,908,626 of record CM057003.1, on the reverse strand, counting down.
CAACGTCATGTGCTCGCTGACTTTGTTCATAAGCCATCCAAGTAAAACTGTTAGAATTTCACGAAAATAAATGTGTTGGCATTAATATGTAAATTCATACTCAAAAGTGTACACAATAATTATTAATTTCAGTAATTATCAATTTACATATTACACTCGCAATACAGCCTTAATTCTTAGAAATATTTACAATAATTCTTTGCCAACATAACTGGAAGTTGGCGTGGCAGTGAGTACTGCAGCATATTGCGTAGTTATGGACGTTATTTTTTCCCCAGAGGGACTCACGTTACTGCGAAGAGGATTTACCAGTTTCTGCACCTCCTTTCAGCTCCCTTTCCCCTCTTCGTATTGGAGTAGTCGAGTAAAACCTCGGAAACTCTTCACAAAGTGGACTATGAAGGCGTCGAGTTAGTGAAACGTCGAGTTTTACGGAATTAGAAGCGAATATGTAATATGAAACCATTACTAAAAGCAAAGCATAAACACACTTTGTTATAAGTAGGGACACCCGAATTTCGTGAAAAGATCTAACGACCAGTTGTATTCCATAACACTTTAGCTCAGATACACTTCAGCAATTGGATGCTCTAGGGGTTATCAGTCTTCGATGTCTGCTCGCAAATCACAGATGCACAGTAGCATAGTGGCCTTATTCTGATTGGCCAGTCAAGTAAGACAATGTCTCCTCGCAGACACACACCGCCAATAAGCAAAACAATACTGCTCGTATGCCCATAGGGTATTGAAATTTAACACGTGTGGAAGTATTTTCGTGAAATTCGGGTACCCCTAGTTATAAGATATTAACACAAAACACGAAGTAAAATAATAACTATGAAAGTTAACATTAAATACAATATTTCAGCTCTAATGTATAAAGTAATTTATTGGAAATTTTTTTTTTTTAGCAATAATGCAGATAGTTAGATTTACAATATTTCTAGTTGAAAAACATATCAGTATATACGAAAAATAGTCCCTTTTGATTTACCACTTGACCCGTAGGGCCTGTAATATTATCGAGTATTACGGAATATCGAGATATTGAACGTAGCTATTTACAATGTTGATAGCATTCACGGAACTCTAGAGGACTTAAAAGGAAAACTTCGTTGCAAAGACGAAGAATATATGGCCAAGGATTCTGGTTGGACGCATGCTAGCGTAGACTGTCTTGAGCTGCGTATAAGCAGATTATATTCACTACGTGAAAAGTGAGCATGTTGCTGTAGATAAATTACATGAATGCATGGGACCTCCAGAGATTCTGTTTTTTTTAATGATTGTTTGAAGTGTATATATATATATATTATTTCAATGAAAAAATGTTTCATTTCTCACTGTACCTTGTACCTTGTCCTAGAATGCCTATTTCCCTGATATAGATAATATGATACCCTGGGTTTTACTACATGATTAGTGCTCTAGTTGAGCAATTACTTAAATAATTCTTGTGTAGGCCAATCACTGGGTGTGTACAACCAACAATATGGTACTAAAAGCATAATGTAGAAGTTAACTATAAAGGATTTAAGAATGAATTGCCATCATTATACATTTTAAGCAGGTTGGATGCAACAGACGTGAAAACATGCTGTTGAAAGGGTGGAAGTTTGACCCTGAGAGACTTGGTGGGAGCGGAGGGTGAAGGTCGAGTCGGGCCTCGCCAGATCTGCTTCAGTGCGGTATATGATGAAGAGAGGTCCTGCATAAATTTCTACATGACTGGCGTTGCTCTAACACGCCACAGTTATTTTATAGTAAATACAAATGAGGAATTAAATGGGTCTCAATGGTTAATGGTCAAGATCATATAACATAATACATATAAGATTGCGGAAGTGATGTAATCTAAGATGGTGGTGCGAGGGGACCGAGCAATCGGCAGGCTACTAGATCGATGTGGAATGGCAGAGCATGAATAAAATGTAAAATGTTGCGTGGACCGTAGGGGACTTAATCTTGGTGACAAAATTAAGAAGGAATGACAGAGAATGAAAGTAAGGTAACTAAGAAAAAAACGAAATCATAGATGGTGAACATGGCATGACAGAGCATGAGAGAATGTTTGTTTCATCAGCTCGCCTGGTGAATAAATCGTGAATTTAGCTCCACTTAGGTAATGGAAAAAGAATCCAATGTGTCAGGCGAAGACAGCACCACCTATACTTTTAATAAATATAAAAAAATATGTCTGCCACCTGGTCGCTAAGTCGATAGCTCGCTTGGTGACTAAATCGAAAATTAATACACTAGTGCTACCTAGGTGATAAAAAGTAAACAAATGACAAACAAAAACACAATACGGCTGGTGAAGTGCATTCGACAGAATTAGTATCGGTGTGAGTGGTGGAGGCCTACCGACTAATTAACAGATGAGAATTATCGGTAGGGAAGGGAAAGGTTATGACAATGTGATTTATTGGAGGAGTGTTGGTCGTTTGCTGGACATGGTGATAGGGGAACCTACGGATATGTAAGTTTTTTACACATTTTAAAATTATGTTTTTAATAATATTAGAAATACATTTTTATAAGATTTTGTATATTTTTAGGTATCGTTTGGAAATTTTTGATTCAAGGTCATCTTATGTCATCTTATGTAATTTTATAGATTTTAGAATAAGTTTTTAATATTTGTGGGAAATATTAGGGAAATTTGGAGATTTTTAGGATTTTGGAAACTTTTGGTATTTTTCCGGGAATTTGGGTTCAAGGTCAAAGGTCACTGGTGTCAAGATCAAGGTCACCGACATCCGACATGGCGGTTAAAATAGCTGAAAGAACCAAGATGGCTAAGGTCGGCTCCGGCTCTGATACCGGATCCCGTGTATCGATTTGGTATAACTAATTCTTAATACCAATGTGGCCGCCACTTCTCTGTCCTCGAGAAGCGAGCCTCCGAAATCCGCCCGATGGATCGAAAAATGCCATTCTGCGGCTCGTTTTTGCAACTGGTGGGACCGGTGATTTTTTGAGCGGAAAATGGGAAATTTTGAGTTAAAACGGTCGATTTTGAGGTAGAAAAGGGAAACTTTGAGGGATAAATGGCCACCGGAATGACAGAGCATGAACAGCTACGACGTTCCGCACCAGACGCCATTGCACCAAAACATACATAATAATTCTGCTGCGAATAGTATACATTTGATTCAACTAAATATTATTTTGATAGTATAATTTCTTTTGGCCCAATACAGAGGTTTTGTTTATTCAAGCGTAGGTTTTGTTAAATAAAAAAAAATTATTTTGTTACTTCTCAAGTTTGGTTTACTCAACAAAGTATTTTATTGGGACAACTAAATATATTTTTGGCCTTAAGCAAATAAATATTATGTTCGCTGAAAAAATAATATTTCTCTCAGTGCTGTTTCAGGTCAAATTGAGGTATCGATGGTGATGAGGGAAGGACAGGTAGGTGAGGGGGGAGGGGCTTTGTAATTCACGCCCCTTGTTACTCCCGATCCCCTTACGCCTGCGTGGAGCTGGAGAAATATGACTGTATTTCAGCCACTCACAAGCGAGATGCGAGTCACATTACTCAAATTATGTGACGTCAGGCGCAAAACAGTTCTTCGATGCTACCAGGAACAGTATCGAGCAAATATCGGCTGTTCACGTTAAAGTGAGCACCTTCGAGGACCTAGTAACTTTTTTCCTATCTGCCATGCTTTTTCCTTCCACCGCATTTTAAATAAATATTGGCATGTAAGTAATAAACATACCCGACTCTAAAGTTAATACCTTTAGACTACAATAAACAATTTTTTACGGTGTTCACGTTAAACTGAACACTTTTGAAAGCCCTGTTGAAGATCTACTTTTATGCACGTTGCGTATTCCTCCGCCTTATGTAAAATTAACATTGCCATGGGCCTCATCACTTTATTCATGCGTTGGTAAAATGAAACTGTAAAATTATAAAAAAGTAAATACTTTACAAATCTGCTAATTTTTACACTTCTGTGCATTAAAAAAAAAAGCGTGAGAAATAATTTAAGTGATCAAAAATGGTTACCTAGCACTTTTTATTCGACTTTAAGATATAGAACTACTTCCCATCCATCATTACCAACTTTACTGGGCGAATGTCACTCAGTGTTCCCATTAAAATATATGCATGCAGGGGTAGTGACATTTTTCTAAGGTAAATTTCTAAAGCGCTCACTTTATCGTGAACAACCTTTATTGACTTTTATTCCAAGTGGGAAGTATTCAACAAATGCTCATTTTACCGTGAATAGCATATGCCAGCAAACCTTGCAGCCGCTGAGCATCAGCCACTGGATGCAAGAGCGGACATTCTAGTTGCAGATGAGTGCAGTTCTTGCTGCAAGAACCTTCTCACTCGTCTTTTTCGGCGGCGTGATACGCCAGCGGCCGGGGATTAATTAGCAAAGTCCCGAGACGTAATACCGCTCCAGAGACTCGAAAAACCTCCCATCGGCGTCGACGGCCCCGCTGGAGTCGGGGAGAGAAAAAGAACCTTTCGCGGAGAGACGGCGCGAATTTCCCGTCGTCACTTCGCTCTGAACACATGCTGCCGCGAATATATATATATATATATATTTTTTTTTTTTCGTTCGCCCGCCATTTCCTACCGGGATTTTCTCGTCTCCCGCTCCATTCGTAATCCAGCGAGTCTGGGTGTTAATTAAAATTCCAGGCCCGTCCCGGAGCGAAGACGTGGCACGAGGCATTTGTCCCGTCGCGGGGAGCGTCGTGTTTGATTAAAGCGGACGAAAGTTCCCGTGGAGATATGAGCTCAAAAATTAAAACCCGCCCGCTGCCCGTCGAAGCAAGAGCCTGTGGGTGTGGGGAGAGTTGAATTCCCCGTAACGGAGCAGCAAAGTTCGCTCAGGAGTTCCACGACGCGGGTAGCAAACGGGTTGAAGTTTCTCGTATAACCTAACGTGCAGTACGAATTGCCTACGCAGAGATTTGCACATACTCGCTCAAATTCCGGTGCTGCAAGTACCCACGGCAAGGGTCCAGGTGTTTTGAGCAGGGGCCGCGGTGGCTGAGCGATTAGCACACTCGCCTCCCACCAATCTCAATCCCTCCCCGGCCGGGACACCGGATTTTCGCAAGTGGGAATCGTGCCGGACGATGCCGTTGGTCGGCGCGTTTTCTCGGGGATCTCACGTTTCCCCCGCCCCTTCATTCCTTTGCCGCTCCATATTCACTTCAATCACCCTCATCGGCTCTCAAGACCGCGCTGTTAAGTGCGGCCCAAATCGCTTCACGTGTTTTGAACCCTTCCCCACTACACTGAGGAAAAGGCTTTCTTGAATCATACAAGATTTGTTTGGTGCAACCAAATTATTTGTTTGCATAGGGGCAATGAACTATTTTCTTGCTGAAACCAAATTATTTTGTTGTTCTCATTTGGTTGCCCCAAACAGTAAGATTCAGTTGGTGCAACTAAAGATTTGTTTGGCTACACGTGCATTAAACAGTTTGGGCTGATTTAAAATTTGTACAAGTTCGACCGGGTTTCGAACCCAGATCACCTGCGTCCGTGCGCTACGACATAGTAATCTCAGCTAATGTGACAACCGACGATGGCGGGAAACTTTTAATTAATTTTCTGCAAGTATTGGGCAACGTGTGCAAACAAATATTGCAAGCTTTACAGCTTTACTTGTCAGTTTGTTGTTGCATTGTTTTATTAATGTGTTTATACAATTGTTAAACACGGTTGCTATCCTAATTGTCACGAAACAAAAACAAACTCCCGAGCTGTATTTTCGAACTGAGACAGTCAAATGAGTGGCCAAACAAATACATACAGTTGATTCAACATAATGCTTAGTTTACAGTCTAATTTTTTTTCCCAGCACAGAGATTATATTTATTCAAACATATATTTTGTTAGACGGTCAAAAATAATTTTGTTGTTTTTCAAATTTTGTTTGCTCAGCAATATATTTTGTTAGGGCAACTAAATATATATTTGGCCCTATATAAACAACTATTTTGTTCAATTTTATCTCAGTGTAGAGTAGTAAATATGGAAAAGTGTCACTCAAAATTAAAAGTCGTGAGAGCAAAAATTACATGAAACAGCTGATTTAATACTCATGAATTGGTAGCTGAGTTGGTCACTCTTATAGCACGTCCATTCACTGAATTTTACCCCTGTCCATTCTTTGTTGTTACTATTGTAATTAAAGTTTTTTTAAAAGAATATAATTTTTGCATTTAAAATGCTTGCCCTCATGTGTATTATCTTGCTTTGAAAATTAACATATTGATTTCCCAGTGGCCATGGAAGTAGTATAATGAGATTACATTGTGTGAACAAAATCTGGCATCCATGGGCGTAGCTAGAATTGAAGCCAGACAGAATCAATCATTAATATTCAAGGAAATTTTTTTTAACATTTTCATTTTTATTGTTTTACAACTGGGTTCATTTTCACACAGAAAATGCTGATATTTGTGTATTTGTTTATATTCTGCCATTATTTGTCTTTGTTCGTTTCTCCCTGGTTTAAGTTCAACCAAACTCAAACTAGCTTAGTTTGAGTTATAATAGCTCAAGTTTAACTTTATTTAACTAATTAAATCGTACTATTGGGACATTTTTAATGGTGTCTATACTACATTTAACGAGCTATACAGTCGGATGACGTGTTCCATGGGTAGCCACTCTACTTACTTCTACAGTAAACAGTTATGTTGTTACTAACATGCTATTTAAATTCTATAAAACAGAATACAAACAAAGGGAATGGGGAATGGTTATTAATTTACTATTTACCCCTCAAACAAAACGTTAAAAGGACATGGGATATTTCTCCCCCTCCCCTTTTTTTTGATGGTCCAGTCTTTCCTCTTGCACATTACTTTAGCGACGTGCCTTACATTTCAGTATACTTATGGCATCAATAAAAACTTCGAAGAAATTCGTCATTTCTCTAACATATTTGCTGGAAAAATTGATCAAATGGGAAATGTGATACACAAAGTGATTGGTTTCGTTGGATCAAATTAAGTTTCGTTGCTGAAACAAAATTATTTCGTTGTTGCTATCTGGTTGTCACAGACCTGTAGAGAAAAAGCACCAAAACTGACATATGTTTGGTAAACCGATACACTGCTGTTTCTCAGCTGGATAGTGCTGCACTCCGCCAGTCCGGCCGTTAACTCCGTCGTCCGAGATCAGTAAGCGTGTCTGAAGCACACGGCGGTCATATCCCCCTCGTATCGCCATCGTAGCAGAACAGTGTGTGTTTTGTCAAGTATCGAAGTTTCTTTCCTCTGAGCGTTATGTCCATATTGGACTAACTCTGTAGCGGAGAGTAAATTTCTTATCAATACTAAGTTGTTGTATGGGTTTAAACGATTCTAGAATTATTTTGATTTTATTTTATCGTGACTGTGTCTTCTATATTAAAGTGAGGAATTTGAGAGTATGGTGTTCACTAAACCGACATACCATACGGGGTAGGGGTCTGTAAACCGACATAACTTATGAGGTTCGCGGTTTGTAAACCGTTATGCCCTGATATTTTTCTTTGCACATGTCAAGTTGCGATGAACAAATAATTACCGTTTGCTCATTTCACCTGTATTTATTTGTTTTAGATGTCTCGTAAGGAAACTAAAATCGTGGGACCTACTACATATATTAAACGAGCAAAAATTCGGCACTGTAACCCAGGGGCTGCAAAGCATCTGAATCGATGGTTACATCATCAGCTCCATGTAAGAGTGAATTAAGTGCAACGATTAAAAAGAGGATGCAGTAGCACAAAGAGGTCGAGGTAGTGCTGCAAATCGTGGATAAAGTCGTGGTTCAGGCCTTGGCTGAGTCGGTAGTTCAGGCCTTGGTTCAGGTCGTGACACGGATGAAGTCTCCACTGGAAAGACTGCACGGAGGATGATTTTCGAATTCAACAGAGAGGGGAATTCTTCAAGCCGAGAAGATTCATCTGACGGCAAATTTGATGTCTCAAAAGTTCCTGAAAGTGATGATGCAGCTAGCATTTTTTGTGACCAACTCTATTCTCATGATACCAGAGGGGAGGAGGGGGTTCAACGCCTCTCATGTCAAGGATGGGCACACAATGAGTGCAGCGGTGCCGAGAATAACAATTATGTTTGTAATTTTTGCGAATACTCTATTCATTATAGTGTGGCAAATATTTTGTAAAAATTGTAATTGTAAAACAGAGTAAATTTGCAGTAAAAATAGTAATAAATACTTGTCACTTGCAGTGTTTTAAATTCTAACTTGAGATTTTTCCATTGTTTGTTATGGTTAGGGATGATGGAAAATCGCGAAAGTGTTTTGAGCCAACATATATTCTATGACACTTTAACTAATGTATTCTTTCATGATTGGATGAACAAAGTTTTGACTCGGCTACATTTTTTTTAGACCAATCACAAACGTTCTGCCTTATAGAGTCAGAATCCTCATTGATCCAGTGAAATGTGGCGTATTAGCTCCAAGCATGCATTACAGCCAATGAGGAAAGAAAACTGTCGGACATGTGTACAGCATGTTGAACCCTAGCAAACAGTCAACTTTTCCCACGATAAACCATCATATCTAGTTATGGTATGTCAGCTTTAAGGACCCATTTTCTCGTACCCATATTTAGCTTGGTTTAACAAAACGCCGAATTGCAGAATTATTTTTAACATTATTATTAAAACTACGTTTTTATTTAGTGTGGCATTTCATCCAGTTTAATGCCATACCAAGAATATATGTTTGATTTGCTTCCGCTGAACGCTAAGAGACCACAAACAAAATGGTATGTTGGTTTTGGTACATTTTCTCTAAGATTTGGTTGGCGCAAGTTAAGACTTGCAAGGTTATACGTTCACCATACAGTTTCGGTAATCAAAAAAAAATTAGAAGCACGAACCGATTTCGAACCCAGAACTCCTTCTCCGGGACGCTAGTCTGTAACAACATTTTTTTCCTAAATTTACTTTCTTGACAGATAAATTTAACATTTGACATAAGTTGTTGACATTTTCCAACTAATGGTGACAGAGACGGACGTAAACAATAGTTAATTCATGACTTGCGCGGGACTTGAACACTGAACCCCTGCGCCGTAAGCCGGCACGCAATCAACTGCGTCACGGAGATTGGCATCTTGGTTATCGTAGTTACAAACGAAGTAGTAAAGTTTTTATTTTACATAAATAGATCTGTAAAGTCGGACACGAATGCAAGTAAAGGTTTTCGAGTGTTACAGCTTTACTTTTTTGTTTCTTATTAAAATAGTTTCATTTGGACTATTTATTACCATTATCAACCATTTCATTCCCGCAATAATACATTTACAATGAGTTGCAGATATTAACTTTTTATGCATGCTGTACTTAACACTTTGAGGAGTATGTACGTGTATATATACGGGGCTAGGTTTATGAGAAAATGTCCTTGTTCTTGGAGACAAAACTTACACTTTTATTGTTTTACCGATTCACTGCACTACATCGGAATAAATTAAAAAATAAATAAATTAGTACATTTCATTTCGTAAGAATAAACCTGTTAACTTTAATAATTTCTCAGATGAACACATTGGATTGTAAAACATGTTAACTCCGTCGCGACACATTAATTGGCACACAGCCAACGCGCGACTTCATTGGCCGACGGCCAGCCAATAAAAAACGTTGCAAGGCACAGTAAGCATACCCGATGTAGCTAGGACAAATAGGACGATGGCACGTGAAAATACACTGACCAACACAATTGTTGATATTGCTGAAGCGGAAAATATAGGCAGCTCACTTAAACTTTGTCCCGAGTTTGCAGTCCTTAAAGGATTAAGATGATAAAGGACGTGTTTCCTTAACAGAACCAATAAGTTATAGGCTTTGTGCACGGTGATCAGTGACATGGACCAGTCGCAACGTAGCACGTTTTACGAATCAGTTACAACCAGGGCAGATCACTGGACACTGAGTCTAGCACTGTGCATAACCAGACAAATATGACATTCCTGTGCAACTTGTAGACAACTGTGTCTACACTGGGCATGGAAGGGTCAGGAATCATCTAATGCAACAGCAAACACTTGTACTGCCATAGTTGTAACAAAAGCTACAAACGAGCACTCGAGCAGCATTTCCGAGCAAACAAATGACGCGATTACTCCGCAGCCAACCAAATATACGCCAGTGCTGGATCAAGATGAGTCTGTGGCCTCCGCTAGTGAGTGAGTGAACAGACTGAAGTGAATATGGAGCGGCGCCGGAATTTGCGGAGGGGGGCGCGTGGGGGAAGAGGGGGATCCCCGAGAGAACCCGCCGACCAACGGCATCGGCCGGCACGATTCCCACTTGCGAAATTCCGGTGACCCGGCCGGGGATTGAGCCCGGTTCGCCTTAGTGGGAGGCGAGCGCGCTAATCGCTCAGCCACCGTGGCTCCGCCTCCACTAGTTCTATAATACTGTATTTATCCAGTTGACCAAATGCTTATTCTCTTCCAGTGAAACATTTGTTTGACTCTACCGTGATATTTGTCATGTTTACCGTGGGTGAACCAACTAAGTTGAACGTACTTGTTAAATAGTTGGGTATACTACATGCATATGGATATTATTCGAACAACAAAATCATTATATGGCTGAAGAAATAAACGTTAAATTATGTAATTGGTTGCAGATGCTCTGAGTTACAGGGTGTTTATTGAGTGAACAAAGTATTGTTAATCGCAAACAAGTTTTGTTAAGCCAATTAATTTGGTACCTGTAACTAAGTACTGTAAGGTAAGTGGGCTTAACATCTCGTCGACAGCGAGGTGTCATTAGAGACTGACCTGCAACTAAATATTCCTTTCAGGTTAGACTGTCCTTAGTTGGTGTGCATATATATATATATATATATATATATATATATATATATATATATATATATACATACATATATGTGTGTGTGTATTTATGTATACAGATTTACATCCGAAACGCGGTAAATTTCATTTAAACGACTTTACGTTATTTGGGTCTTGCGTCCTTTTAAAATGGATAAATACTTCATCTGATTTCGTGCCAGAAAATTGTACCCATCTCAGTTTTTATGTGTGATTTTGGAAGCGCTCAAAGTTATAAAGGTATATTTCTCCAAACTTGGCATTAAACAGTTCAAAGAGCTGCAACAAATAGTGACAGCTTGAATATACCTCCGCTGGTGTTGGGTTCTCGGTGGATGCTCGAGTGTACAACCTCCCCCACACCCCCTTGACATGCTCTATGTTATAAGTTATTCACGGTAAAGTGAGCACTTTTTAAGGCCCTGCTTAAATGTTTCCTTCGGCCAATTTCTATCATTCTGTCACTTTTTATGGGAAACATTGCCATCTCACTACTACACGCAGTGTATACATCTCAGCACTCTCAAAATTTAATTTCTGAGGCTGCAATAAAAAATTTATATATTCTAGTTTATTCGCGGTTTCTTCGCGCTTTTTTTTTTATTTACGCCTTTGAAAAGTTACCTTATGTATGACGTGGTTGGTTATTTCGTAAATGTCATGTATCGCACACGATTTATCCTTAGACTTTCTTTTAGTTAAATTTAACTTTTACTTTCCTTTTATCTGTAAATTACAGTATTTTTTATAATTAATATAAATAAAAACAGGGATTAAATACGTTTGTTGTCAATAACTAGTAAGATATAATTCTTACGGAAAATATTATTATACAGAGTGCGCACGAATGCAGTGTTTGTCTCTTTGGTAAAATTTTGAAAGCTTTATTTGCATGAGGCGGAGGAATATCATGGAAGTAGGATTTCAGAAGGGTTTCAGAAATGTTGAGAGTAACAGTGAGTGGATTGTAGTTGTCAATTCCTGTTGGGAAGGACTTAACACTTTTGAGTCCTGGTGACGTAATAACTTATTACGTTGCCTAAATTTTCCTGAGCTGTATGGGGTTTGTCGTAATGTTATGACATCCTCATTTTTTGAAGACGCTAGCGAAGAAATATAATTTCACCAGCATTGCGATACTTTCAACTCGGCATTGTATTGGCAGAGAGCCGGCCAGTAATGAACGTTGTTCAGTGTAGTAGGCGTGTACGGCGTTGTGTTAACAATAGGAAGTTTGTACAGGAGAATACCGAAGCAAACAGAACTGATAAAGACTGTTCACGATAAAGTGAGCACTTTTGAAATCAGCCTTAGAAAAAGTCACTGACCCTATCTGCATATATTTTTAAGGGCGCACCGAGTGACATGCACCCAGTAAAGTTATTAACGATGGATGGAAAGTAGTTCCACATTTCAACGTCAAATAAAAAGTGTTAGTTAACCATTTGTGATAACTGAAATGATTTCTTTCGCTTTTTTTAATGCCTCTAAGTGTAAAAAGTACCAGATATGTGACATATTTACTTTCCTATTAATTCCACATTTTCACGTAACCGTAGCATAAACAAAGTGATTAGCCCCATGGCAAGGTTATTTTTACATAAGGTGGAATAATGCCCAACGTGCATACAAGTACATCTTAATAAGGGGTTTCAAAAGTCTCATTTTACCGTGAACCACCTATAGTCGCGCAGTCATAACTATAGGTGACTCACTTCTAACTTGTCTTTATTGCCTTTAAATGTGTGCCGCGCTTGAAGTGTTGAAAAGGGCTCAGTTAGCCGTGAATATAGTCTATCTCATATAAGGTGGCGAGATTTTGACGGTCAGTGAGTAGTAACTTAAAGTATACGAAACAAACGAAGTGCCGTTTACAATATCGTGTTTCAGCTGATGTTGATGAACGAACAAAAGTTAATATTAAATTAGCTATTCTGAGTGCACTGGCGATGCACACCAGACAAGTACAAAATACGCGATAACAAAGAGTTCCTATATTAATTAATATATTTTATTTTACTTGGTCACAAAACAGCGGTTGTAAGTGTTACAAACTAATCTTCGTGCTAAAGTAGTAGTGTATAGGTGTTCAAAATGAAATGAACAATAAGACGATCCATAGCCGCATGAAACGCGACTTCAAACCTTAGATCTTTTCATGTCGTATTCCCACTGTCCATCCATGCTTTCCATATGTGCTTGATATTAATTTCAAAAGCACACGTAAATAGTGCATGGTAATATTGAATTATTTTTTCAAAGTATTTGACGAAATATATTTCAAATTCGTGCCGTTTCGAGACAGTAATAGGAGAAAAGTCAAGTATTAAAAGGCAGGATCTAGAGGCGGCGAACCTGCTGCTATCTGTGGGTATTGCGCGACTCACATGCTTTACCATGTCGTGCGCACCATCTGTGTGCTCTTTCTCGAACCTAACCAGCTATAAAGATCAAATGGATAGGTTTCGTGTGTAAAATAACAATTTTACGAACAGATGCCAGTAGTTTTATTCTTCCGCGAGTTCTGCATAATTTTTATAGTAACATATATTTCGTATACAGCTACTTTGATTACTAGTGATTTATATTGGGCCAGTCCGTCTATTTCCTAAACATGCCATGTTTTTTTTCCCCCCCGGAAACACATTTCCTTGTCTTCGTGTATAGTCCAATTGACGCACCTGGCTGATGGCGAAAGGATACATAAACTAAAAGTAAACATTCGTAGAACTGTGCAAATCTCGCCAGCTTACATGAGACGGAGAGTAGCGTATAGCAAGCTAGCAGAAGCGTGCTCCAGGAATGAGCAACGCTTTAGCAGCGCTGTCGCGGTGGCCGTGGGAACTGCCTGTCTCCAGCCATGAGCGCCGCGGGGAACACAGATTGGCCGCGCCGCGTGGGGCATTCAATGAAGCTCCCACCCCAGCTCCCTTAGTTGGCTGCCAAGGACGGGGCTTCAATTGGCGGGGGCAAGACGTTCGGGAGAGAGGGTCCGCTGCTAAGGATTCCCTTCCCCCTCATTCGCCGTCCCCTCTTCGTGCCTCGACCGTTCACGGATTCCTCTCTCTCTCTCTCTCTCTCTCTCTCTCTCTCTCTCTCTCTCTCTCTCTCTCTCTCTCTCCGGGAGACATGCTAATTCCGCTCCGCTTCCACCTTCCTTCCTAATACTGCTGGAAATACTTGACATACTCGCCCACAGTCTGTTGATCCTTTCCCCGGTCCTTTCCTTTGAAGAAAACCTTGATAGATCCTTCAGGGAGATTCGGTTGATTGACGAATTTAACCCTTTCAGGCCCACTTTTATTTGCCGTTGAAAACAAAAACTCTATGATGCGTGCGGTACTTAAGTCGACACAATACTTGGAAATCATTTACCCACAGGTAGTATGACTGGCCATTGAGCTTCGCAGCGTGCGGTACGGACCGTAAATTACCTACGCATGCGTAATATACACATTTGTGTACACTGGGCCTGAATGGGTTAAAAATCGTACTTAAAGGCATGTTTTTCATGCGTATACTGACCTAACAACTTTCAATAGTGTCAACAGCGGTTATGGAAAAGTAAATATTTGTCTTACAGTGTTTAAGTTGACGGCCTATGATTTCTTTTTATCCGGGCTCACTATATTAGCAGTTTAGTACTTCCAGAATTTCTACACTGTCTCTTGAAAGGCACATTGGTACAAATCGGTATATCCAAGGGAAAAGTATTTTTTTGGATAAGGCGAAGGATGTGCGACATGAAGGTAATATAAACAAGGCTGGACATCGAGTGAGTGAGTGAAGATATTTGGGCGGCTCTTAACATCGAGGTCGTGACAGCTGATGAGGGTGAAGCAAGGTAAGAATGGAGCAGCGCCGGAATGAAGGGGCGAGGCAAACGGGAGAGACCAGCGACCAGCGGCATCGTCCAGCACGATTCGCACATTCGAAAATCTGGGTGCGACCCCGCCAAGAATCGAACCCGGTTCGCCTACGTGGAAGGCGAGTTGTCTAACCACTACGTCATCACGTACTTACTTCAAGCACGTGCCTGCTTAAACCAGATTAACTGTTCTATAACCCGATTAACAGGAATGAAAGTACAGGGAGACGGGAGATCCCCGAAGAAACGCGCCGACCAGACGATTTCCACATGGGAAAATCCAGAATCACCCGGCCGGGGATTGAAACCGGATCGCCTTGGTGTAAGGCGAGCAGGCTAACCGTTCAGTCACCGTGGCGCCGATAGAGTCGTTGAGTTCAGCACATCTTACACAAACTTCCAAATTTAACTGCGATTTGTTACGATGTGTGCCCGTTGTGCACACTCAAGTGACACCGCAAACCTGTGAAGAATGCTCGCGGCCAGATGTGAAAAATTCGGCAGTAACAAACTCTTTGTGTTTCTATTTACAATTAATTAAATACAAAAAAATATAGCAATAAATGGGCCTCGAACCAAGAAGAGAGACTGCTTTCTGCTAGAAGTATCCTTCCTCAGTTACCTCGATGATCAACGTTTTCAACATACAAGTTCTTCTTAAGGATCCTGTCTTACGTAGGCACCAAGATATGTTAAAACCATGTAATGATTTTTTAAGTTATATATATATATATATATATATATATATATATATATATATATATATATATATATATATATATATATATTCTGACCTTGATTTTGTTCCCTTAGCCAACTTTATATTCTCATTCAATGTTTCTCCTATTATAGTATATGTCGCCAACAGCCGGTGATTTTTCTCGGCGTACAAGTTATTATAGGCTGTTCACAGTAAAATGAGCACTTTTGAAAGCCCTGCTTAAGATCTATTTGTATGCAGGTTGTGTATTCTTCCTCCTTATGTAAAATTAACATTTCCATGTGTCTCTTCACTTTAGTCACGAGTCGGTCAAGCGAAAATGTGAAATTATTAGAAAAGTAAAAATTGTAAAAATCTTCTTATTTTTACACTTCGATGCATTAATAAACACAGAAAGTGCAAGACATAATTTCAGTTATCACAAATGGTTACCCAACACTTTTTATTCGACCTTAAGATACGGAACTACTTTCCCGTTACCAACTTTACTGGGCGTATGCCACTCATTCCGCCTGTTAAAATATATGCAGACAGGGGCAATGACTTTTTTCTAAGGGTGATATCAAAAGTTCTCACTTTATCGTGAACAGCTTTAACCTTTCATCGCTGCGTTGTTTACGCCTTGCTCTACACCCACCAGATCTGAACATCCTTAACACTTTGAGTGCGGTACATATTTACTGAGAATTAAGACAAGCTAGAAGTGAGACGCATTTATTCCGTTGGTGTCTGTATTCACATTTACAACAGTCTTATTGTTTCATACAACACCGGTCGTGCTTGCTAAAGGCCTACTGTGCATATTTCATTACTAGCCGGGGGGGGGCATGGTGACTGAGAGGTTAGCCTGCTCGCCTCTCACCAAGGCGAACCGGGTTCAATCGCATGTGGGAATCGTGCCGGACGATGCCGTTGGTCGGCGGGTTTTCTCGGGGATCACCCATTTCCCCCGCCCTTTCATTCCGCCGCTGCTCCATTCTCACCTCAAACACCCTCATCGAATCTGAATACCTCGTTGTTAAGAGCCCCCCAATCTGTTCACTCATTACTAGCTGGCTCTCTGACCATATAAAGCCGAGTTGAAAGTATCGCAATCAAATGTTCTTTCCTATGTAGAACAATATATCACACATCCTGTACATTTGAGTAATTTACACGTTAAGTGAAGCTGACGTAATATTACATTGCAGAGAAACTTATGATAACTGCTACCGATGTAATGTTTTTTGGCCGGTGTCTCTAAATAACCCGGTTATCCTAATGTTACGACGAGCTCCATAAAACTCAATTGAATTCAGGCGACGAAACACTGCGTCGGCAACGCTCAAAGCGTTAAGCGCCGCTCAGTCTCTCTCACTCACCAATCAGCGTGCCTTCCGCAGCGGGACGTAGCCAATCACGTAAAGGGCCCGCTCCAAGGGCATATCGCGCAGCCTGTCTGTGGACGAGCGTGTACGGGAATGCCACGCCCTTTCAGCAATTTCAGCAATCAACCTTCGAAAAATGTCACCGCCTTTACCTGCATACGTACACTGACTGGCATGCGCCCAGTAAAGTTGGTAACGAAGGAAAGGAAGTAAGTGGTCGAAAAGATTTGGGCGGCTCTTAATATCGAGGTCTTGAGAGCCGATGAGGGGGATTGAGGTGAGTATGGGGCAGTGCCGGAATGGAAGGGCTGGGCAAACGGGAGATCCCCGATAAGACCTGCCGACCAACGGCATCGTCCGGGACGATTCTCTCATGCGAAAATCCGGAATGAACCTACCGGGGATTGAACCCGGATCGCCTTGGTGGGATGCGAGCAGGTTAACCACTCAGCCACCGTGGCCTATTGGAAAGGAAGCAGTTCAGTTAATGAGCGTTGAATTTCAGGTGTCAGGTAAAAGTTTTGAACACTGAAATTATTAATTTTGTTATCTGCCTTTTCAATGCCTATCAGTTTATTAATTATAAAATGTGTAATTTTCAAAGAATTTCACATTTTCATTTAACAGACGCATGATTAAAGTGATCAAGTCCGTGGCAATGTTAACTTTACTTATAGTGGAAGAATATACTATGCATATACAAGTAGATCTTAAGCAGGGCTTTCGAAAGTGCTAATCTTACAGCGATAGCCTTAATACCTTCATACTCTAGTGCAGGTGACACAGGTCCGAGAAAATTAAATTTCTTACTTCCACGTTCAGTGAGTTTACTGAACAACGTGGCCATCGTTACTGAGTAAAAATATGTGGATCGTGTGTTTGAGAATAGGAATTGAATCTATCTTGTTTGTGCTTTGTAAAATCTGAACATTTGCGTTAAGTTTTTTTTTACAAAAACTGTAAAATCTCTGCTTATGAATATTATAAATAAATTCCCTCCTCTTTAAATAATTTTCGAACCTAGCAGTCCAACATAACAATCTTACCAAAACTAACCGAATGTAAAAGTTGAATAGCGTTGTTATAGTTTATTTTTATCTAAATAAAACTACAATAAAATATTCATGTGTTAGAACAGTTTATAGTCTATTCACGGATACTTCCCATTTTTCTGAAGCCTTCTTAATCTTCTACTTTCAGGATATTCCTCCGCCTCATGCAAACACAGCTTAACTAAGTTTAGAAAATTACACCAAAGGGACAATGCGGCGTATTAGTGTGCACTTAATTTAATTATATTCTACGTAAGAACTATTTCTTACCAGGCATTACCAACATACCTATTTTTGCCTTGTTTTTATTCATATTAATAATCATAGAAATAATAAATGTTATACATAAAATGTTAGTAAAAGTTCTATTTAACCAACAATAAGATACATTTATGTTAACAAGTGTGTAAAACGTTTGCGATACATGATATTTATTCATCAATCACGACAGACATGGGACTAATTTTTTTTATGTTTGATTCAAAATATGTGAAGAAATCGCAAATAGACTATAAATACAAGCTCCTAGCCTAGGATGTTAGGAGTACAGATATATACATTTTATATATGTAAGAAATATTTATATACTATATATTTACCTAGGGCCTAACATACTCTAACTTAACCAACCCAAATTTTGTTTAGGGCGACCAAATAAGGAAAACATAATATTGGTTTCCACAACAAAATATTTCATTGCCCCTATAGCCTACAAACAATTTATTTGGTTGCGCCAAACAAACTTTATTTGACTCAACAAACCCTTTTTCTCAGTGCACTTCCATTAACGTCTTAGTTCGTCGCGTCTTAGGTTTCTGCTCACAAATGAGACATACTCAGTAAGCGCTTAACATAATTCTTTTGGGTCCTTTTTTTTTATAACAAAGTAAAAACTACTCAGACATTAAATTTCCTTTATTCTTATAGTGAATGGGGGGTTATGGAAGCCAAAGTACAGCTCACGCAATATGTTTTATTAATTTTTAATATAACGAAGAATATTACGGATCGTTGCGAGAGGGCTAAAAGTACACCGAAGAGATGCCCAAAAGAAATTTATAGTGATTAATTTTATAGATCATAAAACCGAGATTCTTCAGGGTAGTATTGCAAACTTGTCCTGTATAAATACACAAGCATCGCCGAACTATTTGCAAGAAAAATATCCGTACACACTGAGTCCTACGGCAACGGAGTCAATATAAAAACTGCCAATGCCGTAAAAAGTTTGTTTCCTCTATTGCCTCGGTATCCGCAAGACGGTTTTTCAAGCAGCAATTTTACGAGCTGATTTGTCTTCGATGCCAATGCCAATATTATAATAATTAGCCAGGATATAAAAATGTGTGCGTTACACTACCTGATTCACAAAAATCATTATTGTAAATTTTTCATTTTTAACTATTGAAAATATATTAATGTAGTTCGAATCACTGACATAAAAACATTGCTTGAAGTATTCTTGAAGACTATAAATAACTTACATATTCCCTGATAAAGTGTATTTTGTTATTTAGCCTAATATTGTCTATGAATCTGAGTAAGAGAATCTTCCGATTGCCCGTAGCGAGCTGCTCTGATAAAACGTGTCTTAGTCAACTTATACGTAATTGTTTGTGTAGATGTTTAAAAGTACAGGATACTGAAATACCGACGTAGTTGCTTACTTCTTTCACGACGATGCAGGTGATGGGGCAGGTTTTTTCAAGCACAAGACCGTAGCGACTTCTGGAACTTAGCTTCTGTCCGATTTACAACATATAAATTGCTTTGAAATATGTCTAACATTAAACCTGTTGGGGTCACGTGCTGTAGATGGAGGAGGTGCGGAGTGTCAGAAATATCCCGGGAAACATTTACATTGTGTACTGTTACGTCGCCTGCAAAATCTGTCACGGTCTTGATAAATATATCCGCGTGTGTCGAGTAATGCAGTGAACTTAGTATATATACTGTACACTGTTATTTGAGCACTTTTAAAATCAACCTTTGGAAAACGTCACTGCCTCTAGCTGCATGTATTTTGCCAAGCAAACTAACTGGCAAGCGCCCAGTTAAGTTGGTAACGAGGGTGGAAAATTAGTACCACGTCTTAACGTTGAATTAAAAGTGTTAAGCAAACGCTTGTGTATACCGGAATTATTTATTTCGCTTTCTGTTTTTCAATGCTTTTAAACCTAAGAAATAGCAAATGTGTAAAATATTAACTTCGCCAATAATATCAACGTTTTACGTGACTGGCCAAAGAATAAACTGATCAGGCCTACGACAATGTTGATTCTACATATGACGGAGGAATACAATGTGCGTACGTGTATGTCTTAAGCAGGTCTTTCAAAAATGCTCAGTTTTCCGTGAACATACCTTTAAACACAATTGCTTCACTAATACTTCGGCCATTACAGTTCGTATACGACTATATAAACTCATTTGTGCGATCGCCGATTTAAAAGTTCAAACTTAATGTGTTGTTTGAATGACTTATGCAGTAGGGGTAATTGATTGTTTTAACAATTATGAACAAACGACATTGCAAACCCTTCGCTGTAGTCTCAAAAATCCTACTAGGTAAAATAAACAAACTAAGATTTAAAAATAACTTATAATAAATAAACATAAATAAGTTAACAGGAATGAACGAGTCTGAGTCAGCTGTAGCCGGCAAACATGTAACACACACACATTCCTTCTTGTAATCATACGTGTGTACATATTTCTTCTTGGATGTATAGGTGTTACGTGTTCGTAGACAACAGCTAACTCAAGCTCGTTCATTCATATTTAATTTATTTATATATTTTTTTTATATAAGTTGGTTTTTAATCTAAGTTACTTTATTTTACCTAGTAGGTTTTCTGAGACTATACAACTAAGTGTTTGCAAACAGCGTATGACCATAATTGTTCAAACAATCAAACTTCAATTAAACATCATACGTAGAATCGAATTATCTGATGTGCTGCAAAATATATGTAGCTAGAGCGCCAAGAATTTTCTTGATAATATACACATTACTTCCAAAGGAAAAAATTCAAATATTTATTTCACCATGGTTGAATTCTAGCAGAGAACTTTCGTAACTTCGAGGACAAATCAAAAAGTTTTCCGAAATTAATGTGTGAGCAGTTTTTGCTTTGTTTTACAAGAAAAATAACACATTATTAGCAATATCAAACGAACTAAACTGGCTTCAGCTTCAGCAATGAATACAAAATAATAAAATTATAGAAATGTTTAAAAACGTATGCCTTCGTGTTTCCAAGGGTATTGTGCTCTTTTACGTAAATTAGGTCACAGTAATTTTATTCGATAGAGCATTACCGTTTTATTTTACTAATTGCGACGTGATCACAGTAGCATTTTATATTTAGTAACATTTAATTAATTTTAATTTTTCAGTCTTTTATTTTATGTAACTGTAAGAACAAAATGTAGTTATTAACGACGTTAAGACATATTATATCTTAAAATAACTCTGGTTAGATCTTTCCGTAGAAGTATTTATAGGTAACTAAGGTTCCTTTTATCAGTTACGAAGTCCAGCTTAATTGCAACTAGCTGCTTTAACTGTGGTTCATTTTCGTCATTATACAGAAAAGGTTGGATATTCTCGGGGTTTCGGTATCAACGTAGCCGTCGTTCTGTGCATACGTACGTATTTCTCATAGGCGCCGACTGTAAGGAGTCCCTTAGTTTTATCCCCCTCCCCCCCACCCCAAAATACTTGTCTCGAAGCCGCATTGGGGTAGTGGTTAGACTACTCTTCTCCCACTAAGGCGGACTGGGTTCGATAACTGGCGGAGTCACCTCCCGGACTTTCCCATGTGGGAATCTTGCCGGACGATGACAATGGTCGGCTAGTTTTCTCGGAGATATCCCGTTTCCCCCGCCCTTGCATTCCGGCGCTGCTACACACCTCGCGTCGGCCTCGTCGGCTCTCAAGACCTCAATGTAAAGAGCCACTCAAATATCTTCATTCAATCACTCACCCGAGACTTGCCAATAGGGAGTTTGTCCCTCCCCCGAATATATGGACAAGCACATGATTAAAAAAAACAGCCACGAAAAAAAAAAGCCATTATTAGAAATGCTACCAAGATTTTAGGCATGCTAAATGTAACGTTAAAAGTTTCCGTTTTTTTAATAAACAATTGTACGGAAATTTCGCCACATGATACCCATTTTCTGCTAGCGTTTCTGCTCCCGTGTAGGTTACAATCCAGCCCCCTACGGAGGAGTCTAGCTCCGGGTATAGCAGTTCTCGTACTCGTGGGCATGCCCGAAACGATAATAGAGCGTGTTCTAAAATTCTGCTATACCGACAATGCTGGGACAAACAAAATAACCGACACTCGAGTAACAACCTCAAGCCGTATATGTCCGTTTACGAAAAAATTCCGGGTTCTGTAAAACGTATTCATGTTCAAAATGGAACTAAATGTACGCGTAAGTAACGGCAAACGTTTCAAAATACTCACACGAACATAATATAGCAATAATCGCAACTTAAAAAAAAATATCGATAACTTTGGATTTTCGTCATGTATACAACCGTTTACACGGAAAATTTGTAGGTTGTGTGTGTGTAGTTTGCGAGGGTCTGCGGCGTGTTGTTTTAGGTTTTAGAATTCAACTCTCCATTATTTAACGAAATCTATTTGGTAATTATGTGTGATACATTATTTATTTCTAGGAACTCTTTGTATAAAAGCAATGATACGCAGGTAACTGCACAGTGCAATCGACTGGCTGTAGTTGTTTGCTAATCAAATCGATTCGATTCTAAAGTAGATAATTTGAGCTATGTAGTGTGACTAATGTTAACACACCCACACACAAAATCCTTAATTTTAATTTTTTTGCTATTTTTATCTTCGGAAATCACAATATCGGTTATTTTGATCGTTAAAGATACATATTTAAATTAGATAACTTGATCATGTTTTAATAAGTGGAGTAAATGTCCGTCGTACATAAATGGGAATACAGTGCCTGGTTTCCCATACATAAGCAGTGCCGTTATTAACGTCATTTTACATGCATTAATATTATTCGTACTTAGAAACACAAATAAATTCAGTCCTCAGGGGAAAAACAATCTTCGTGCATTTTGTATGCACCACAAAGCACCTACATATAAGATTTGATTGCATTTGTACTCCTGACAACTGCAGGAATATCTGCCATTTGAGAGTTGTTTTGCCGGCCATTAATGATTTTCTGTTAGCACTTTAAATATCGTGTGGGGATGACCTGATGTGTTTTTCTTCTCTTCTGCTACAGAAACTTTTATGCCTTCTGTTGTGCCCGTGGATATAACAGAAGGTAGCAGAAATTGGGTATCGTGTAGGGCCAGCTTAATAAATGAAAGTCTCCTTAAAAATTGAATAGATAACTGATATCCGTAAGTATAAAATACAAAAGGTTTTCCTTTAATCACAACCGTTACAATACGAAGAGTTCGTCTTCGCTATAGAAAAAAATGTTGTACCAATAATATTAGTATTACTACAAAGGCAAATGTTTGTTACCTGTGAGCCATCAGTAGCTAATGTTGCTGTTGAAGGCTGTTCACGCAAAAGTCAGCACTTTTGAAATGAACCTTTGAAAGAAGTCACTGCCCCTGTCTGCATATATTTTAACGGGCGCATTGAGTGACATTCGTCCAGTAAAGTTGATAACGATGGAGGGAAAGTTGTTCTATTTCCTAACATCGAATAAAAAGTGTTAGGTAACCTTTTCTGTTAGCTTTAATTAATTATTTCCCTTTCTGTATTTTTTTCAATCCATCGAAGTGTAAAAATTGTCCGATTTGTAAAATATTTACTTTCCTAATAATTTCACAGTGTTACTTTACCGACGTATGAATAAAGTGATGCGGCCCTTGGCAATGTTAATTTTAGATAAGGCGCAATAATACCCAGTGTGCATACAAGTAGATCGTAAGCATGGCTTTCAAAAGTGCTCATTTGATCGTGAACAGCCTCTGATATCATATAATGCAATGATAATAATGTTAATGTAACATTAAGTGATTTTGTAATAACGTTACCTCCTTAATGTACTGTCTCCTTAATGTACTGTTAAGGTGGCGTTTATGTTGTGGCAAAACAAATTTTGTGTTGAATTGATGCTTACATTTATGTTCAAAATTTTTCTTGAATTGTATTTGCTTCAAAAACACTTCGATGTGAAATAAATTAAGTTCATTAATTTTGTCACAAAAAGAAATATTACCAAAGAAAAAAATTACTGGCACGACGGAAATCGAACCCGCCCCTTGAGTGCTTTACACTATCCACTTTACAGAACCTGACATCACAGAAACTGCTGTATTTTGACAATGCCTTTCTTTATTTCATAGTTTGTGTACTAATTACATTATAACGACAAACTGTAGTTCTCTTTCGTTACGTGGAAATACTTTGTGTTCTAGAAATATATGAATATTGGTCACACGTAAACAGCTTTGCAAGGCTTGAGAGCTGACATAAGCTATATTAGTTCTCATAACATGCTTCAAAATTTTAATACAATGGTTTCATTTTACAAGGTTATCGCTGTTCACTACTATCCCCCATTTTACAACGCCAAGTCAGTGTATACTTGTGTTGGTTGGACATTACTTTAATGTCGCAGTAAACCAAATTATTTGCCCTCTTTGTTATTTTTAGCATTATGTATTTGGTTGCGACAACATTACTTAGAGGCTTCATTGACAATAACAATTTAACATTATATTTGCATTATAGCAGTATAAAGATTTTTAAATGGTTACCATTAAAAATTTTGTCACAGCGTTATTAATTTTACTACAACAGAAACTTTTAAAGAAATGTCCGAATCGTAATTTTTTGTTGCATGTTCTGTGTAATCAGGAAATGGTATTCGCTGTGGCAATTAAGGTATTCGCGTATTTTATGTAGACCTATATAGTATTTATTAATAACGTATCACGAACGGACTGTAACGGACAGGATCACTTCAAAACTAACAGCCACATGTGTTTGTAACATGTAAATATAGTTTCCTCAGAGCTCAGTGCAGTAGAACATTGCAGTTGAACAGGCAAGTAGCTTCGATCATAGCATAGTTATTACCGTATAGATATATCGGGAACAAAAACAGTAATTAGACCTCACCGTAACAAGTCCATAAACAAAACAAATATTTTTTACCAACGTATTAAACAAAAACAGAATAGTGAACCAAATTAGAAACTAACTTATGGAAAACTCCGTAGAATTTCAGTTGTTGTGTAACTAACCGTGTAGTAAGTCAATTATTTGCGTACGTTTATTGAATTGATTAATCCATCGTAAATTTTCGAAAAATGAAAATAACTATTGCTAGTAATTTTAGGTGTTTTCGCAGAAAAAAAAAATTAATAACAAATGACTCAGTATGTTGGCAATTTCTTTAGCATCTTTCTCTGCTACTTTCAGGATAATTATCTCACATGCGCATCATACTCCCCCAAAATGTTTTAATGAAGCATCCCAGCTTAACTGAGCAATCTAAACTAACCTACACTGTAAATATAGATATCAATTTACACATAAAAATGTATGGCAATTTTATATTTTGTATGTCTAATTTGCAAAAAAACAATCATAGTAAGTGTAATTGTACACAAATATTCTTAATAATACAGAGAGTATTACAAGGCTTTGGTGAAAATATATGAACGTATGGCATAATAAACATAACGTGGTGTTAATTCACACATTTTGAAGTATGTGTATAACTCACCCACTACCTGTATTAAAATCTTACATTGTGTGTTTTTACTGCTACTTTGTCATTGCATGAACACTGAATATCGCGTAGTTGTACATCTTCCATTGTGAATTTTAACATGACCGCGTGTATATATGTGTGCAAACTTGCTTTACATTCTGAAGGATCTTTTAGTGTATATTCACACATACAAACGTTCGGTAACTTTACATATTTATTTGTAATTTGCTAAAGCGAGCACAATATTTGTAATTTCACACTAATGTTCCTAGTAATTCAATTTAACTACAAGTATTTGTTTAAAACACGCGATCTAGCAATAGATAATAGAGCTACTTCGAACTCAATTTGTGGGTTCAAAAGGGATGCTTAACTCCCTCTGATGGGATATGATCGCTTTTGCATAAGTATAACTTCGTATTATATATTTGAAGTCAATTGTTATATAAATTTTGGAGATACATTTTTGTAACTCCGTTTTACTACCAACTTAACTTACAGAACGGAGTACAATAACGTGAAAATCGTAAAAATAAATATGCAAAGTACGTGAATGAACATGACGCAGTTGTAAAATGTATATAATGAAGGTAAAATGTCTTAGCAAAACAGTGAAAAAATGTACAGAAATCTATTAGTTACAATTACAGTGAACATGTGATTTTACTGTTTGTAAGTAAAAAAGAATCATTCACAGTGGCTAAATCACAATTGAGATGTATGTGTAGACTTACCTGCCATGGAGAAAAAAATACATGAAATTAGCAGTTTATCTTATGTTACAGAGTAATTGTAATTCTACACCAAGGTACATGATATTTTACTAATTTGTACGATAGTTTTGCTTTGATGTACACTAAAAAATCATTGACATGTGTTGGTGAAAAATTACTCCGACATTATTGGAGACACTGCTTCCACATACATGTAGTGTAAAATTACACACTATTTTTTAAAGTGTAGTACAGTAAATTGGTTTAATATAACACGAGCATACCCAAAAGTTATTGAACTTACAACATACTCTGAATGGCTATAGGAACATACTTGAGAAAATGTATCACTGGTAAGGGACTCGCCCAAGAATACGTTATGAATGCTCTTTGGTAAAGGCTGTTCACGATAAAGAAAGCATTTTTTAAATTAACCGTAGAAAAAAGTCACTGCTCCTGCCTGCATATATTTTAACGGGCACACTGAGGGACATGGGCCCAGTAAAGCTGGTAACGATGGAGAGGAATATAGTTCCACTTAATATAACATTATTTGTCGAATAAACAATGTTTGTACAGTTGTGGTAACTTAAATTATTTCTTTCACTTTCTGTTTTTTTTTTTTTGTGTTCGAATTGTAAAAATTAGCAGATTTTTAAAATACTTACTTTTCTAGTAATTTTCACAGCTTCACTTGACCGATGCATGAATAAATCTATGAGTAGACACCTGAATAATTCGCGAGTTCAATTACCTGCAGGCTATACTCTACAGTCTTATGTACAAACATGCCGATATCAACTGCTTATTGGTTGGCTGCTGCCACAGTGAAAGGTGGTGATTGGGCCACCGTTTTCCAGGAGGTGTGAAACACCGTTTGGATCAATGGCTGAAGTTTTATTAACTCACGTGCTTTTAATTCTAGCTTGTCCCGAAATGAATCCGCGAATTTTTTTCAGGTCTCTATCTATGATGCCCATGGCAATGACAATCTTACATAAGGCCGGGGGA
Source organism: Dryococelus australis (assembly GCA_029891345.1). Lineage (NCBI taxonomy): Eukaryota > Metazoa > Arthropoda > Insecta > Phasmatodea > Phasmatidae > Dryococelus > Dryococelus australis. The sequence continues at coordinate 62,881,298 of CM057003.1, read as the reverse complement.
ATACACAGCGCGTATATAAGTATGCCTTAAGCAGGGTTTTCAAAGGTGCTCATTGGACCGTGAACAGCCTATAGTAAGGAATTGTTTGGTTTGTGGCTTTTAGGAGAGCGTGTTAGCCGGCAGACGTGTGACGCGTGGTTGTGCCTTTTGTTTGCAGAATACTTGATGTCGGGCAGCCCACGGACGTATCCGGCCAAGCCGCCCAAGTCTCCTGCAGGTGCCACTGGTAACAAGGACTTCTTGCAGGTGGACAACATCACGAGCACTAAGAACAGCACCATCAACAGCCAGCACCGGTAAGTTGGCACCTCTTTCTCTCTTCGCCACCACGAGCACGCGAGGTGCAACTCAACGATGTAACGAGACGAACCTAAGGGGAGTGGTTAGGGACCTGCGAAATTCGCTTCCCCTCCCCCCCCCCCCTCAAGCTAAAAATTCACAGTCCTGTGTATACTCGAGCCGGCGTCTTTCCTCCATTGGCTGCTGCCTTGACGTTAAGTCACTCCCTTTTTTCAGTGAACTGCACGTGATTGAGGCACACGGTTGTGTAGCGTTCATTTATTGGCGCAGAGGTACCAGGGGCCTGCAAAATAAATACTGGTCCAGTGGCAAACGTATTGCAAAGGGAAAGTGTTTCAAGTGTAACATGTCCTCAAAAAATAACGTGAATTTTGCAGGTCTCTAGGAATGGTACATAAAAGCAGTATATTTGCTCGATTTTCGATGTAGCTAAGTCGTCTTCCAAATGGTTTGTCGAAATGTTTGGCTCGACAAAACGCACAGAATAATTTTCAACTCCTTTTTATGTTGTTCGGTATTCACTTCCGTCATTATTCTCGGATCACTGATGGAAGAAAAGAAATCATTTTTGTCTTCTTATCTTCAATCAGTGCTCCGAGAATAACGAACACAGGGAATTGATAACAATGTAAGGAGGTGCTCAAAATTGCTATTTACATCTTGTCGAATCAAAAATTTTAAAAAATCCGCTTTAAAACCATATATGATAGAAATGATATAAATATACTGTTTGCGTGCACCATTCCCCTTAAGCCTGTGTGTCGCGGTGGAAGATTCTTTGGACGATTACACCCAAGCCTGCGTGGCCGCTTGTAAGGATGGTTCTATGGAAAATTTATCCATCTGCTGGCCCTTTCCATCGTAGACTAAAGATGAGGTAGATCGCTTATTCGTCTTCTGCGCATGTACCCAACATTGACCTACCCCAATCCTACACAACTGTCAAAGTAACATGGTCAACAGTGATGAACGCGTTTGTTCCTTAATTTTTTAATGTCAAACACTATTATATTAATAAAATACTTTCACCAGCTTTAATTCAATCAAACTGCATTACAAATTGGTTACAGGAAGTATACATTCATCTCAAAGCATTTGTTTATATTTTTCTAACCTAAAATCCAAACTACGCCGTTTTCGCTAGACGTGTTGGTAAAAAAGAAATTCAATGTTGAGACACGGAAATTGGTTGTGCGCAGCCAGCGAGATCGTTCTACCTCATCTTTATGGTTTTCATGGACATTTTCGTAACTGCTCGTGTGCAATTTTCTATGGAATATATCCTACAAGGGTGAAATTTTAACCAATCATAGACGTGGTGGTATAGTCATTTAGTTTACTTTGTTTTGAGAAAGAGTGATAACACTATTAAAACACGAATTAATAGCATAAAAACGCGAAAATATTTACTGATTCTGAAAAAGTATCGTGTGAAAATTATGGTAAGCATTCGCGTTTATTTAACACAAAGTTTTCGCTTACAACAACAAAACAATTAGGCTCTATGCATAAACGCATAATGCTGAATTCGTAAGTATAGATTGCTCCTGGAGCACAGTTGCAAAAATAAAATCAATAAAATGCACTCGTATTTACTTGTTCTGCAAGTATCGTTGGACAGGTTATTCCAAAGAAACATCCATAACTGATTGCATGTAAACTCCGACAGGTCTCATAGAAGCTTCCGTCCAAAATTGAACGGAAAATTCTATCGAGTCGTACAGGCATTAAATTATTCATTTGTTTGCCGGCGTATGTTCTATGGTACTGCCAACATCAACACACAGATTAAACTAAGATTTTTACGTCGTTGTGTTGGCAGAGAGTGCATGACGTCACAAGCATGTATTATTATTTTTATTTGAATACTGATCTACTTTTTATGGGTAAAATTATTAATTGTATAATTTACCCGCAGTTATCTAATGTCACAAATGCATTTGTGAGAATAAGAAATGAAATCATGAAGATGAAACACTACTTTGTTAACAGTTTCACGCAAATATTCGCAAAATGCGCGTGGCTCGAACTAACGGACGTGAAGTTCTGATTGGCAAAAATGGCTGTGCTACAACCCGTTAAAATGAAAATATTTAACCAAACAATGTTTCTATATTATCTAAAGAGAAGACTACATGAATATTTATTGAATACAGAAGGTTTCAAAATTCGTATCACAATGCTCTATGGCTGGTAGTACCCACACATTAAATTGAACAACGTTTGCCCATAGACACGGAGTCGAAAACGAATTGTTCCAGCGCTAGTGGTCCTGTACCTTTGCCGCCACGTTCCCCAGATCTCACCCAGGTGGACTTCTTTCTCTGGGGTTACATGAAATCGCTAGTGTATGAGACTCCTGTGGATTCAGAAACAATCCCCACCACGCGAATCCATGCCGCTTCCGCACACATTAATGCTGATCAAGATGTACTAGCTGCGACTAAATAAAGCATGCTCCGTCATTGTCGATTGTGCCTCCCAGAAGTGTAAAAAGTGCGTAGAGTGAAAATTATTTTTCAAACAACAGCCATCCAAATCCCAATAAACACAACAAAACTAAAACACCACCAACAATGTAAGCCAATCACTGCAAATGCGCGGCTTTATGTCATTTCCGGTAGTTATCGAAGGACATTACATACCTCAAACCACGTTACACGTTGTGTTTATGGCTAGTTGCCTACCATAACTATGTCATGCCCTCTAGCAATGCAACTAATTGTTTCCGACCCCCGCGTTTACATGCAAAATTTGTTTCATTTAATGTGCACTACCGTCCCTAGAGTGTTGCAAAACTAATTTTCAAACATACTGTATCTACGAAATGCTCAGGTAGTAAATATTCAGCTTAAATATGGAACAATGTTTTCAAATGCTGGAGTTGTAAGACTGTAGAAACTGAACCTCGGGTATTACAGTAAGTATTCGTTTTCCATATTCGAGTTGACATTGTCTGCTTCGTCCTATCGCTGTGTAGACTGTACCATTGAGTGAGACAGTAATGTATACCAAGACAGTGGATACCACCATGTCGACCAACAGACCACTGAAAAGGGGTGTCGCAGGCAGGCAACGTCGTAATAACAAATTTGCACTTTACTGGTAGGCTACACCGCGAAGCAGCCGTTTTGTTTCTGGCGCCGTCCGACAGGAAACTTAAAAAAGCGGTTATCGCGTTTCCTTCATCGCTAGCTAGATGCATTGTTCTCCAGCTTGCCATACAGAGAATCATAACTTCTACGATTATATATTTAATAAAACTCGCGAAATTTTCTGAAGTGAGTAGATTGGATCCGGCCACCTGGCGACTCAACAGCACGCACCTTGCCACTTTTATTTCTCAGTATTCTAACCAACTTTTTCTTAGAAATTATTTACATGAAAAGTTGAACCCAAGACATTTTACAAAACATCAACACGAAAAGTTGAACACAAAACTCATAGCAAAACATCAGCATGAAAAATTGAGCAAAAGACATACAGATCATTAACATAAGACATGCAATACAGATATGACATGTACACTGTCACAGCAAGTAGGTTTTTTTAAGAGTAAAGTACTTTAGAGACTGAGGTACAAAGCCTTGGTGTATCGAAAAACTTTAAACGTAGAACACAATATTTATTACATTTTACATGCTTAACTTTCGTACTGGAACATTTGTAATATACCTTCTGCCAAAAAAAAAAAAACCAGCCATAATCACAATTTTTGCATAGTAGTAACAGTACGGGATTTGTCAATTATTAGAGTTAAAAACTACAAAAGTGTGTCAAGTAACCAATCGAAATGTGAAATAATATAAACTGGTATTGTCTTCCAATCACTCACCGTCATTGCTTACAATTTAATTTTGTGTGTTGTTAAATCTTGAAATTAATGTTTGGTTGTGCTAGTAGAGTTTTATTATATTCTTTTATAACATATATTACATAAAACGAATAACCGCTGACTTTCTTCAACGAAAAAGTCTGCTAATAATGTCAGTGAATGAAGTCCCAGAAATCGGTGGTTCATTTCTGCCATATTCGGTGTCCAAAATAGGAGGGGAATTTTTGACGATTTTAAAAAAATCGAAAGGACTCGTTCAGCACCAGCCCTCTAACGTGTTGTCTCAAAACTTAGAGGCCGTCCTCTAACGAAATAACCACGTCCACAAATTTTTTTAGAGCCTTCAATGACTCTTTCGATAGCTGTTGCACTCGTTATCTGTAGCATACATCTCTGGATGAAGGTTTTGCTTACAAAAGACGTACAAGTTAAATTTTGATGTTTATAAAGTTTTATATAAGTTGGCCTACACAATCTCCCAAAATAAACCTCCAACCATGACTGCCATTACAGCAGAGCTGCGCAGAGAATATATACGTATAACATGTATGTATTATATATATACATATACATATATATACACATGCAACAGAAAGTTCTTAGTGACCACGAGACCAGTCTGTTACAAGTATAAAACTCTCCTCCAACTCTACAATCATGAACATACATCGGAGGCGAATAAGAATGATAGAAAAAAGTGCAGCAATAGCAGCCTTATGGGTAAGCGAGTTCCCTCATGTTCGCTAGTGTGCAGCCCATCACGGACCGGTCTGTGGCTGAGCGACAACGGGGGTATATGCACCGTCCCACAAACATCCGATATTCAGTCATAGGCAACAGCGGTAAGGACGCGCCTTGTGAAGTTTGTGAGACAGCTGATAGCACGAACAGCGCTACGCGCGGAGTCCCTTTGTGATGTTCGCTCCGCTTCACTACTCTGAGAATTGCCCAGGTATATGCTGGTCACGGCAGGTCCTCGCAGCCTCGAGCATGATACTATGCCTGATGTCGGCTGTTAACGGTAAAATGAGCACTTTTGAAAGCCCTGCTTAAGATCGACTTGTATGCACGTAGCGTATTCTCTCGCATTATATAAAATTAACGTCATGGGCCTTATCACTTTTGCCATGCGTCGGTCAAGCGAAACAGAGAAATTATTAGAAAACTAAATATTTTAAAATCTGTTAAATTTTACACTTTGTTGCTTAAAAAAAAAAACATAAAGTGAAAGAAATAATTTAACTTAGCACAAACCTAAAACTTCTTATTCGATGTTAAAATTGGAACTACTTTTCCTCCATCGTTACCAACTTTACTGGGTTAATGTCACTCGGTGCGCCCCTTAAAATATATGTAAGCAGTGGCAGTGACTTTTTTCTAAGGTTGATTTCAAAAGTGATCACTTTATCGTGAGCAGCCATTACACACTTTCTAGCCCTAGCCATAAAACTGTTCGTAATTCCTTATAAATTAAATAGGGTCATCTTCTTCTCGCGAAATGAGTACAAAGCGTAGGTTTCTCTTCAGTATCCTTTGAAAACAACTGCAACTATCCTTTAAAATTGGCGCTTTTCTTTGTGCGAGGACATTTTGCTACATGACGGGGCGAACCAGAGCTAAATCACACCAATGCGGAACGAGCGTCATCCGTGGGCAGACACATATGAGAGCTGAAGTCATTCAATCACGAAAATAGGTCCGAAATAGTTTTTTTTTTTTTTTTTTAGTACAACTAGCAGTAAAATATTTTCTCGGAAAACATTTGCCACTAAAGTATATGTTTTACATCATACATTTCAAACCTTTCAACACTCGAGTGGTGCCAACATGTCGTCGCCTGGATCCTACAAAGGCATATACACCTCGTCAAAAATGTATAATTCATCAGCAGTTTTTTTACACAATGGCGATGTGACATTTTATCGCTAACACCCAGATTGTAAATGACGGAACTGAACGCAATGGATTGTGCGCAATGTTGCGTAGGAAAGAATAGTCGACTGGGATACGGGGTCAATCCGGTGTTACATTAACTGACAGTCGCACAGAAAAGGAAGGTGAACTATTGCAGTAAGCGTTTCTAGTGTACTAAGTTGACCAAAAGAAAGATGTCAGGTGGAAATACAGAGATCAAAAGAACTGATGTTTTTGTAGAAGTAGATACAGATGACTGAGTTAGCTAGACGTCAATATCTTGCTGAACTCAACAATGACTAACAATTTTCAAATAAATGCCGTAAAAATTTGAAATGCGCCGCACTGGTTTATAGGATTAAATCTGCCTCTCTGTTTACAAAGTAGCTGTACCAGTTCTATGGCTTTAGGAAAGGAATTAAGTACAGAATTATGGCTTTGTTTCACGTGGCATTAGAAGTACTGCGCTGGTCAGTGTGATAGCTAACTCTCCTTAACTGACCGCTTTAACTCATTTATTATTGACGGCGCTAAGTAACTATGATAGTCTTGCGCATGCATTTTTACTCGAAAATCCATATTATTAAGTTTATAATAATTTTAGTAATCACTAATGTTACGTGAAGGTAATGATAATGAAAGTGTTAACGTATTCCTTTCATGGTTCATTTTGCAACACTCACTAAGTTTAATCTTAAAAGAAAAAAAAAATTCTGGACAATAAGTTGCAGATTTAGAGTTTCAGGACTCTGTACAAAAGAACATGAGCATTTTCCTAGTTCTCCAATACAATGTAATAAGCTACAAGAGTCTTATATAAGCATTTCAAATAAATATCTAACTCTCTTGTAGTGATTAAGTTAACTTTCTTCCTTGAAATGAGTTCAGCTCTTTACATTAGTGTTCTATTCCGTACTTCTAAGGTTCAGAAGATGAGGAACTTTGCAGAGGTCACAGTTTTGTAAATATCTTTTGAGTGCATTCTATCATGCGCTCATTAAAAATATATTTCCTACTAATTACTTTTTGATAGCATAGAATATCTTCCGCCACGGGTAATTTGCAGTGTATGTACGACAATTTTACTATTCATTAAAATGCTTTTAAGATGTTCTAATTATTTTAATTTCACAGAAATATTTGTTGCATGATAATAAATTCAGTGTTAGAGTAGTAGGGCCTGGGAGATCCTAACCCCAAAGTGATGTCGCCTTTTTTTGATCGACCTAATTAATTTGAAATTAAAGGGTTAATTAAATTGATTGAAAGGGTTAATCAAAAAGGGTTAATCACATTGAAGGGATTAAATTTATTGAAAGGGTTAAATTTATAGAAAGGGTTGCATTCATTGAAAGGGATATTTTTTGGGTTTGGTGTAAGAGTGTACTAAGAGTCTATTTTTATTTTCTTTATTTTTTGTTGTGGGGGGCAGGAGCACTGGTACGACCTCACCCTTTGAGCTCCGGCACACGCTGAGGTGTGGCATGTTGGGGACGGAGTGTATATATAAATATAAATATATATAGTGAGTTTTGTGCAAGAGTGGCATAGGTGTAAATTTTTTGGTATGGTAGTGATCTTGCTCGTACATGGTGTTGGTAGATAGGCGACTTTGAATGTTAGTATTATTCCAAATGAATGTCAGCGTTTTACGAGGGAAATTCATAGTGTTTAAACGGGTTCTACGTATGATTAAATAACACAAGAGAGAGAAATAAAAAGAACGAATATAACTACCTAAATATGACAATTACGTGAGTACAAAAAAAAAATGTCCCTATAAATCAAACGAACACAATAACAAGATATATGACACTACTTGATGCCTCTCCCACATACCTTACACGTCCGTCTGCCTGTGAGACTGGCGAGGAGGAACTTTAGAAACGTAGTCCACACATAAAAATAAATTAATTGATTAACACGCATAATGAAATCGCACCTTTCGCAAAACACATATATCCGACTCGGAGGCTGGTGAAGGAATGAAGCAATCTTACGTCGAGAGCCTGACTATATATACGTTGGAGCACGTTCGGAGGCTGAAAAGCGACTAACATTATAGCTACTCGGAAATAGATGTGAATATGATTTACGTGACAATTGGATAAAAATTTTGTTTTGATGCACATACTAATGTATATATGAGACTAGATGAAATTTAAACAGACACAATAGAAATACACACAATGAAATGGCACCAGGAGCTCCTCGAAAACACATCCGTCCACCGCGGAGGTCAGTCGATGAATAAGTGGATCGTATGACTTGCGCCAGCTTATAAACTGTTACGTTGAGCGCTGCTGAGTTTAAATTTACGACTGATATAACCTATTTCCTTGCCAAGCTAATATTAACGGTTTGATTCGTCCTACAAGTACGTGAATGTATAAAAGTGAATTATTTAAAAATAACGGACGTACTACAATTTTTTTTTCATCAAGTTTGTAAAATTCACGGCATTTGGTAATAGAAAAATGTGAGTCGAAAATTCTGCGAAGTTTCGTCTACCAAACGCAGAAACGGGGTTTACACGATAAATGCACTATCATACGATAAATTAAATACTTGTAAAAAAAATTTCACACCATAGTTTATGAAGAGTGTGAACAAGATCTTAACCCCGTAGAGTATAATATCGCTTAGCGAGTATCAAAACTAATCACACTCCGAAACCCAGTGTATATGAAGGAGCTATTGAGGTATACATCCGTCTAGTCCAAGCTTCTATGAGTAACTGAAGATGGCGGTTACTGGAAACAGGGGTGCAGATGTCTCCAGACCTCCCCCACCCCTCGCCAGAGCACGCTACTCCGTCCTTGAGGTTACTCATCACTCTGCCCTCGATTGCCAATTTCTTCGGCAATGTATCAAGATGGCGACGACTGGCTAGATACGGCCACATTGCTCCCGACCTCTCTGCACCCCCACCACCCACCTCCTCCCCTCGCGAGAGCGATGTGCCCTGAGGTTAAGTACCCAGACCATTACAACTCTTAAATTTTCTTGCATTTCTGTAAGTTGTGTTGTAAAAACTATGTTTATCATATCGTTAAAATCCTTACTCAATCCATTTAAACGTTCTTCTATTCTAAATTCATTACTATACAAATCAGTTCTAATATTTATTAAAATGTTTGCAATTACACTCGTGTTTTTATAGACATTATCATTCAAAGCAACTAAATTTGTTAATTTCTCTTGGATATTGTTTAATTGTGATTTAAATACATTTATCATAATAGTGCTTAAGTCTTCCATGTAACGTTTATTTACCGCATAGCTATCTTTCACAGCCATACCCATATTACGTAATATATGTCCGTTCAAATCACAATTCCCATAGCAATTTTTGGTTAGACAGCTATTGTAATGATTGTGTTTTATACCACTAAGTCCAAACTTTGAAATACTCATTGTTCTTCGCTTGGAAATAAAAAACTGTCTAAACCAGACCTATATCTGCCTCTATATAGGGGAAGTGTTGGTATAATCACCAAAAAACTGTGTTTTTCTTTCCAGCAGTAAAAACACATATCTTTAAACTTTGTAAATGTTATATCGCCTAAAACATGATCATTATAAATATGTTACAGATTTATATTATCCATTTTAAACACAATTACCATATTAGCATTATCGCATAAATTATGTTTCGGTATACGTGCGTAACTTTGCGATAGATAAAAAAAAAATCAACATTCGAATGTCGATCACAACTGAAATAATTCTGTATTTCACCCTGCAGTTCACACCAAACATCGTCAAAAATAAATACGGAATTGGGTAATGCTTCATTTGGAAGCACTATATCTTCTTTATTTGTAAAGGGAAATATCGCAATTACTTCAATTAACGATAAAATGCTCGCTAATCATTGATATTACTCTTGTATTGTTTTAGAAAACACAAGAAAATTTTCAAATTAAAGTCGATTCGGATGCTCCAACAACGGCATAATAACACAAGTTTTTCTACATGAAGAAGGACCACTTATTATGCAACATGTATTTGATGGTAAAAGAATACCATGTTTCTGTCCAATTACATTTTCTTTCATATTTACAATTTCCGGCAGATGTCCATTTTGTTTTATAACTTTCATTTCTACAAAATTACACGGTATTATGTAACGTACTAACATAAAATTATAAATGTTGGTCAATATATAGGTTCGCGTTCAGTTAAAAACAATGGCTCGTACTAAACGTATCACAAAAGGATGTGTTGTGTTGTATATATTGATTAATAAATTACCATTTGAATTGCATTTACCAAAACACAATTATTGTGGACCAGGTACTAAACTTGCAAACGTTTGGCAGTTTGGCATGGAACGATCAAGGAATAAACTCTTTGGATAATGCGTGTAAAGAACACAATATTGTTTACGATCGAACGAACCATTTGAAAGAACGACATATATTGGATATCATTTTAGCCCGATAAAGCAGCACATATTAGGAAGAATCTATCTACACCTACAGGTGAAAAGCTTGGATTTAGTGTTGTTGATAAAGTTATGTGCGCGAAGGTGAAGAGAGGCATGGGCTTAAAACGTAAAACCAAATGAAAAAGAAAGAAAGGAGGAATCATTCTGTTCCTGTTTCCAGAATTAAGAGCTCTTGGAACAATCCTCGGAGGGGTTTTGGCAATTAGTAGAGCAGTTAAATCAAAAGGCAAAGGAATGTATTGAAACCATTTAAAGTTGGGCAAGGACGGAAAAACTTCAAACACGGAAAAAAATGCATAAATTCCTAGATAGTCTTCCAAAACGTGCATTAACAAACAAAGATATTAATGTATTTGTAAAAAAAACTGGATATTCCTTATTTCCGAGGTGTGTATATGAGAGTCGAATTACCAAAGTAACCAAATCTTCTTGAATGTATAATTGTTAATTTAAATTCGAAACAAAATGAAGGAACACATTGGGTTTCATTAATTAAAAACATAAATCAATCATTGTATTAGAACAGTTTTGGAGATTTACGTACTCCAATTGAAATATGTAATTATTTTAAAAAACACGCAATTAAGGTATAATAATATAAAACAAAGCAATTGCCAAATAAATCATTTGTGGACATTTATATTTTAGTTTTTTTGGCTATAAATAGGATATATAAGTTATTGCAATAGTGAAACATATTAGTAATATGTCAATTACATTGATATTAAGTGGAAATTCATCGCTTTTGCATGCAGTATATTTCCCAGCTTTGGAGTTGGATGGAGAATGGCAAATACGTCTTAACAGAATTTGATACAACAGCATACCAAGCATTGATACACATAACCAATCATTTACGGCTAATATTAGAGAAAAAATATACAAGAATTTGATACCGGTAGCATCTTATGAGTTGGATTACATTGAAACATTAATTACAGTGGCATTGCCTAAAGATATGCATTTCCAATTACATGGAAATCCAAATAAGTTAACTAGTGTGATGTATAGTAACGTCTATATCTATTTCACGAAAGACAATGCAACTGCAAATGTGTTGGGGTATGAACAGAGAGTATATCCAGCTAACAAATTACACAAATCTTCAACAAAAAGTTCATATATTATCGGTAAATGTATGTCGCATAAATGTTAATATTGTAGGTGGTTCATATTTGAATGGAAAATAGACAAATACAATACATGATTTCATGCGTGCTGTGTCTCTAGGATATAAAATAATTGAAAAGTTGAATACTTTGACATATCTTCCAGTAATAGTTAATCGTGTTGGTGAAATAGTTGTTGAAATTGTCGATCAAGATAGTAAACTTATTAATTTTAGAAACAAAGGAATTACCATTCATTTACATTTTTAAAAAAGCTATATAAACAGTTGCATTCCATTGCTCATTACAATAAAAAATGTGTATTGTGTATAACACCCAATACGGACATAAAGTAGGTGGTTCTTTTAAGAAGTATCCCGCTAACGAACATATTTCGAAGAAAGGAAGTATAAAAAGATGTAAACATCAACATAAAATGCTCACTTCAAATAAGTTACCCTTGAAGTTAACACAAGGCAACAAATTATATTTAAAAGAATTAAGATATACTGTTAGTAGAAATGGAGCACATACTTAATGGTGAATAACATATCAGCTATGAAAATGCAATCACCAGTACGGAAATACATGTGTATGGACCATTCCGAGCAGGTCCGTATACATTTCCATCGGAAAAAGTATATCGATACTAAATCACGATACTTACATGTTACCATCAAAATCAAGTTTAAGGTTTAGATAAACAATTAAAAATACAGCCGCTGCAAGTAATCCAGCAACTACAAAAATAGTAAGAAATGGAATACTTAATTTAATCGATAGAATTGCATATCTGCTAAATGGTGTGAAAATCGACCAAACACAGGATGTTGGAATTACTTCCACAATACAGAAAGATCTCTCAGGAACTGTAAACGATCTTTATACAGCGTTTATGGCTGATGGAGCGATGCTAATTATTACTCACTACAAATAAATGCAGGTGGAAAATACAAAGTTGTTGTACTCTTAAGTATGGTTTTGGGCATCGCTTAAGACTACAAACACGTAATATTGAATGCTAAACAAGATTTAGTTATTCTATTCGGCAGTGTGGAATGATTGATGCCGCATATTGAAATTAACACTCGTGAACATGTAAAGTTTTTTAAAATTTATCGAAAAGGGGAAGAATAGTCTGGAGTGGGAAATCAAGTTTTTCATTTAAAAAAAAAAGGAGATGCGTTGTCATTTGTTTTCAAGCAAATCGAAAGAAAAAAAAACATTTAAAAACTGATAGGTCAGTATTCGAAAATTTTGATATGAAAAATATTAAACTGTATCTAAACAGTAAAGCTTACCCCTATGTGGATTTAAATACGAACTTAGCCAATGGGGAATTCCTTATTTTGTATTATATGTATACAAAGTTTCAGGATACATTATAACAAAATCAGTTCACCAATCCTAGGATCCAAATGATATAAAACCAGAGGAACGTAATTTGTGTTTGATGTCAGCAAGCAAGACGACAGAATTACAAATGGCATAATTGATTAACGAATTGAAATTATTGCAAATATGCCAATTCCAGGAAATACGCAAGCTAGGCTCTGATAATTCACAATAGATTAGTGAGTTATATTGTAAGGGAAAAGCTGGTGAAAATAATGAATTCAGTGAGTAGACTATGAACCACGACTACAACGAGATGTTTTGCAATGTGCAAGGAATTCAATCTGCAGGAAAAAAAATGTATTATTTAAGAATTAGCTATTTGTGATATGGGAGAACATTCAACTCTATTCAGCTTCATACCACCATTTGACTGGAAATATCTGACTCCCAAATACAAGAAAACAAATAGATGGGTTACTAACCGTCACCACAGTTTAACCTGGGAAAGTGAGTGTATAGAGTATGATAAAATTGAAGATATTTGCAAATTTTACGTAAATAATTGTGAAATATATGTAGGTGGAGTTGAGCAAAAATGCATTTTCGAAAGTGTGTATAACAGGAAAGTAATATATTTTCAGAAAGAATACAATTTCCCATCATTCAAATAAATACATAACATATATGGATATAATTCGACATTCTACTCTGCAGAGGAAAACTCAAAATTAATGTTAACTTGGGCAATGATGTCTGACTGGGGTGAAGCAGACTATGATGATTCTCCTCCCGAATCACCTGTGGATATTATTCTAGTCATATGACATTATTTAGGATGAGTGGAATTTAATATAGAAAGTAATTGCTTGTATGATATACACTAGTTTGTAAAGATGGATCAAGAGAACGAAATCACATGCTTGTGCATGCAGAAATCCAAATATAAAGTGAATATCAGCAAGTTACTGGCACGTTGAAGCAAACCATTTCGACTTTGTTTTGGAAAGAAATAACTGAGTGACATCCTGTAGTTGATTATGTATTTTGAACCATCCTATAATTGATTTTTGATGCTATGTTTTTGGGATGTCCTGTAGTTAATTGTGTATGTTTTGAACATACTAGGGTGCTTCATTGATAAAATGATTTTTGAAACAGCTTGTGTTTGTATATATTTTATCAATAAATTTATCTTGTAAAATGAATCCCTTTCATACTTTAATCTAACGTATTCCTTTTTTAAAAATTGAAATTGTTTTCCTAAGAAAAATACTTTCTCGACAGAGAGATGGAAAAATTTTGGGAGCGAGCACTCTAACCACTTTTATATAACTAAGTAAATAATATACGATATCGGGTAAGACATAGTTAATAAACGATGGATTTGAGTCCTGGTTAGATCATATATGATTGTAATCTAGTTTCCAACTTTCAGCATTGGGTAGCTATGATTGTAATACATACATTCTGGGTTCGAGTCTCGAGTTAGGTACAAATGTAACCCTATAAAAGGAATAACGAATGTAACACTGTTAATTAAACTAATATAAATTTGTTTGTGCATGTGTAAAATTTTTATAAATGTTTAACCTTAAATGAAATGTGTGGAAAATTTCCGATCGAAAATTATTACCTAACTAATATTTACTAGCTTCAAATTGGTATACTTATAGCGTTTGCCAGTGTCTCATGACGTGAAAAAAACCGTTTGGTATAGAGAGATGAGGTCTTAGCAGAGTGACCACTCCTTGTCTAGAGTCATAAAACTTCAAGGTTAACCAGAGGTTGCCAGCCTGAGTCCAACAAACCCCTGCAGAATGCATTTCTGTTTGTAATACACTAGGGAAAGTCTCTCTTTTCACAAAGCAAACTTTCAAGGTCCTTCCTGGTGGGGATTAGACTTCAGGTCAACTATTTTAACATTCAAGGATAGTGAAGTCAAAACATCTTCCTAGCTGTTTGAAAACTCTCGAGCAAAACAAAATATTGTGTCGTCTACTTGATAAAAATTCATATTCACTTTGCAAGCTCCATTGCGCAGGAAAATATAGAAACATTAAATTACTTCCCCTCACTCACTAACGTTTACAAACAAATTTTAGAAAAGAAATCTTATAAAATAGAATTTTAACCATATTGACATCATGTTCGGACACATTAACGGAAAAAATATTAGTATATGTTTAGCATTAATATGGTTTACAATTAACAGAATAACAAAATGGGAACATATATACTAAAATTAGATTGTAAAGTGTAACACGTTTCTGGATTAAGATAAGACATATTTTAAATAAAAAAATATTCTATGAAAATTTAAGGTTTGCAGATAATATATAATATAATATAAATATAATATTATTACGTAACATAATGCGTCATTCTATTGAAAAGTAATTATGTTTAATGTTTCAAAATAAAAAACAAATGAATAATAATAATGTATTATAATACTTTTAAAAGGTTAAAGTAATCATAGTGAAGTTTATAGAGGTATAATAGCATGTGTGAATGATAATTATGTATTATAATACTTATTTTATCAATTATATATCACTTTATTGGCTGTGTTGATCTCTATATTACATTGCTTTTGTTTCAATTGATTTCTAAACAGAATTTAATTGTTATAAAGCAGAAGCTCTTTTACTGATATACAAATGTTATTTCTTTCTTCGAGGAAGAAACTTAGCAGAGAGGTTTGTCTCAGAAGTTGGGGTGTCAGCTTGAGGATATTTCAAAGTCGTGAGTGTCGGAAGGGAGGGGGTTGGATGTTTGAACTTCTTGTTGGAGGGGAGAAATCAGACTTCTTGGATGTTTACCTGGGAATTTGAAATTTTTATAAACAGGGCTTTAGCGTCTACACCCCTTCCACTATTTAGCATGTCACACACTTATGAAGATTATGTTCTGTGTTTATCTACCCAAGATTCTAAGAAAGAACTAACAGATTTTAACTGGGAATATTTTAATGATCTATTTAATGGACCAGATGCTTTAGGAAAACGTTTATTCGATTTTTTGGATGAAGAAGAAAGTGAATCTACTCTACAGCCATTTATCTAGTAAACACCTTCAATGTTAAGAACAGTTACAGAGACGAATCCAACAGTGACGCCTTCGATATCGAAACCAAGTATATTGAAAGCTGCACTAACCAGATCGACAGTCACGCCTTCCACGTCGAGGTCTGCAACAACGTCGAGGTATGCAACATCATCGAAGTCTACAGCAGCACCTGCGATGCCAAGGGCTACAGTTGTGCCTGCGGTGCCGAGGGCTACAGTGGTGCCTGGGATACCAAGGGTTACAGTGCTGCCTGGGATATCGAGGGCTACAGTGGCACCTGCGACACCGAAGGCTACAGCAGCACCTGCGATGCCGAGGCCTACAGCAGCACCTGCGACACCGAGGGCTACAGCAACACCTGCGATGCCGAGGCCTACAGCAGCACCTGCGACACCAAGGGCTACAGCAGCGCCTGAGATACTGAGGGCTACAGTGGCGCCTGTGACTCGAGGGCTACTGTGGCACAGGCGACACCTCGACCTACAGCAGCATCTGCGACACCAAGGGTTAAAGCGGCACCTGCGATGCCGAGGCCTACAGCAGCACCTGCGACACCGGGGCCTACAGCAGCACCTGCGACACCGAGGGCTACAACGGCGCCTGTGATGCCGAGGGCTACAAGGGCGCCTGAGATGCCGAGGGCTACATCGGCGCCTGTGACTCGAGGGCTAAGGTGGCACCTGCCACACAGAGGCCTACAGCAGCACCTGCGACACAGGGGCCTACAGCAGCACCTGCGACACCGAGGGCTACAGCGGTGCCTGTGACGTAGACCTCGACACCTTCGACATTGAGAGTGGAACCTCTAGATTTATCATCAGTTATCAAATCAGATGAGATATGTATACAAAAACCAGCAATGTGTTCCTGCTGCAGTCCACTGAATTTAACCTCAACTAATGTGCGGGAAGATATGTCAAAAAACCAGTTTTACCAAAATTTGGAAGCATTTTTAGAATTCAGTTTTGTGATTTCACCCGTCAACTTTACTATCTCCTGAATTGTTGTTATCACCTGAATCACCGCAGCATAAATTATTTTCCCAACCCCTTTCTCCTTTCATACCTTCACCACAGGAAATTATTTACACTCCTATATCATCGCCAATATAATAACCACCAAAACCTCTTGTTTGGTTAATAAATGAAAATTCAGCTTATCTCTTAACTCTAAATGAGAATTTTAATGAAAAATAAATAAAACTTACAGTGATGTTTTCTGATGCATCATATATATATATATATATATATATATATATATATATATATACAATTGTACAGTTTTACAATTGTAAGGACCTTCTAATGTGATATGCTTGCATAGTTTTCAGGTGTAATATTTTGTGGAATTTTTTATAAATTTAATGTTTTTCACTGGCAAAAGGCTAAGGAGTTTTTACAGGTTTAATGATTGCAAGTATAAAGTTGTAACGATTTCAAAGACCCATAATTAAATTTTATAAATAGTTTAATGATTCTAAAGACTTGTTTTACAATTTCAGAGACCCATTATACAATTTTATAAAAAGTTTTATGATTCTTAAGACTTGTTTTAAGATTTCAAAGATCCATCATTCAATTTGATAAAAAGTTGTACGATTTTAAAGACAAATTCTGAAAAACCGGTAATTTAATAATGCTTTGCTAAGGAAGCTAATGATTTACTACGTAAAATGTTGGAAATATTTAATAAACTGTATTATTTCAATCATAAAATGTTAAAGAGTTTTTTCAGTCGTAAATTGAAATGTTTAAATGTACTGCAATTTTATGACATAAGATGGTGTTTTAGTTTTAAAAAAAGCCAGAATGGTTTACACACATAATTATAAATATAGTTAATGATTTTGAGACATAACATACTCTGTTGTGGTGATTTTTTTTTACAATTTTATGATGCATAATGGTGTTTTGGTTAAAAAAAACAGTCAGAATGGCTTACAGTCCTAACATGTTAATAAATACTTGTAATTGATTATACATTATTTGTGTTGTAACATGGGTAGCGATATTTTTAAAGCTTGTAAGGTTTTCAAAACTACCAAGTTTGATGTGAATATGTAAAAAAATTGTTTTACGAATGTTAACTAAGCTATGTGTTATGAATTTTTTTTTTAAAGAAAATAATTTTGAATATAATTTTCTATATTAAATTTGAATACTGCGAGTTGTTATTTATTAGTATGAAAAATTCCCCATGTCATTATCTAATATATTGTGTTTATTACTTAACCAAAATAAAAAAAATCTTGGTAATCATTAAAATAGTTGAAGATTATCAGTTTTGCTTTGAATTCAAAGCCTAGTAACATGAAAATTATAATTTTTTAAGTTGTTTGTTGTCGAGTTGATGAGAAAAAAAAACTAACATTTCAATTAAAATGTAATAAAACAAACACAATCTGAAGGTAAAACTTACATAAAATTCTGAAGAGAAGCGAACATGTCTGAAAGAATGAATTTTTAAACGGAAGGAACAAGCTTGGATATTTCGAGAAAACTTTACTGGCCTGTTGGCCAAGAACTCTAGGGAATTTTACAAAACCGAGAGCTTATTCACACAAAAACCTTTTCAGGGCCAGGTAGAATGAGCTGTTGGCATCCCACCACAATGCTTCTCCACTGTCCTTTAATGGGAACATTAAACCAACTTTTAAAAATTAAAAATATTATTCCTTCACATCAACAAGATTAGAATTACTGCAGAATCAACACAATGATGCCTGGTGGTGGAAAACACAGTCATACTTTACACAAAATCAGAAAATATAATTGAAAAATTTCTTTAGAAATTTTATCTGTGCCTCCTTATATAGTAAATGGATACAAAATGGTTGCCATTTTACTTTAAATTTATGTTAAATTTGCCCTTTCAGGAAAATCTGTTGAAATATCATGGAATTTGACAGATTTCTGATCCAATATCAGTCATTTAAACCTGGATACGTATTATTTCAGTAATATCTTGTTCAAAATTTCATTTTCTAGGGACATTAATTTGTAAATATATACACATTCTATGGTAGAACTTCAAAAGTCAGAAAATTACACGTAAAATATTTTTAGAAAAACAGATTGAAAGTATAAGACTTATCGAACAAGTTTATTTAATGAATGTTTTAAATGTTTGAAAAATCAATTTTAATTTGAGTAATTGCTTACATCGTAGTAGTTAAAAATTGAATAAAGATGTGTGTTTGGCATTACTTTTAAAAATTATGTCTTATAGCTGTGTTGGTATGAAAATTAATCGTTTATTAGTTAAAATTTGATGGAAAACGGTAATAATTTTTGCTGGAAATGGGAGTAAAGTTTGCTGGAAAACAGAATAAAGTTTGCTGGATACAGGAAAAAGTTTTCTTTAAAACTGTATATATTTTTTAATTGAATTTATTGTGTGTCGAAGACAATTTGAACATATTACTTAGTGATTAGGAAAATTAAGTTTTATCGATGGGAGTTTGGTAGCAAAATTTTATTTAGCTGAGAATACGTCAGCCTCGTTCGCCTCGAAAAATAGGAGGATGCTTCAGTCTCCAAGTCAAAGTAAAATTTTGTATTGAGGAGGGGAAATAGCCCAGGTCAGTTTAAAATCTGCTGATGCCTCCCTAGGGTAACCATCGCTTTGAAGTTGAAACAAGCCTCTATTAATGGCCGAGGCAGCGCTCTGGGGATTAAGGGCAAGACCTCCATGGATCGGCCAGTTCCCGAGATATCCGAAAAACGAGTCAATTTAGTGCTGTAAGGGGAGGGGGTAGTGCATGGCCTGAAATCGATAGCGCCCTCTGTGGACAGGGGTAGTCAACTGAAAAAACACTTTCTGAACTTAAAGAGGGCGGGTTTTGCGAAGTGCCACATTGGAAGGGACAGTTTTTGGGCAGTGTGGTCGAAGGGGGTGTTTGTCGCTGAACAGGTTCTTGAAGTGTTGGCTAGATACCAGGGTGTGTGTCCCGGAGCTTTGGAAATGACAAACACGAATTCTGCATTGGAGGGGTGGCAGAGATGGTCTGGGTACTTAACCTAAGGGCACATCGCTCTTGCGAGGGGTGGAGATGGGAGGTGGGTGTGCAGGTAGGTCGGGAGCGATGTGGCCATATCTAGGCAGTCGTCGCCATCTTGTTACATTTCCGAAAAAATTGACAATCGAGGGCAGAGGGATGATTAACCTCAAGGACAGAGTAGCGCCCTCTGTCGAGGGGTGGGGGTGGTCATGAGCCATTAGCACCCTGGTTTCCAGTAACCGCCATCTTCAGTTGCTCATAGAAGCTTGGACTAGCTCCTTCATATACGCCGGGCTTCGGAGTGTGATAGTTGTGATTCTTGTTAAGCAATATTATATGCTCTGGGGTTCATATTTCGTTCAGTCTTCGTAAACTATGGTGTGAAATATTTTTACAAGTCTTAAATTTATCGTGTGAATGTGTGTTTATCGTATAAACCCCATTTCTTTATTCGGTCGACGAAACTTCGTAGAATTTTCAACTCACATTTTTCTATTACCAAATGCAGTGAATTTTACAGACTGATTGAAAAAAATTGTAGTAAGTCCGTTATTATTAAATAATTCACTTTTATACATTCATGTACATTCATGTAGGACGAATCAAGTCGTTAATATTAGCTTGGTAAGAAAATAGGTTATGTCAGTCGTAAATTTAAACTCAGCCGCGCTCCACGTAACAGTTTATAAGCTGGCGCAAGTCATACGATCCACTCATTCATCGACTGACCTCCGCGGTGGATGGATGTGTTTTCGGGGAGCTCCTGGTGCCATTTCATTACATGTATTTCTATTGTGTCTATTTAAATTTCATCTAGTCTAATATACATATTAGTATGTGCATCAAAAAATAATTTTTATCCATTTGTCACGTAAATCATATTCACATCTATTTCCGAGTAGCTATAATGTTAGTCGCTTTTCAGCCTCCGAACGTGCTCCAACGTATATATAGTGAGGCTCTCGATGTAAGATTGCTTCATTCCTTCACCAGCCTCCGAGCTGGACATACGTGTTTTGCGAGGTGCGATTTCATTATGCGTGATTGACGTAATTGTCATATTCACGTAGTTGTGTTCTCTCTCTCTCTTTCTCTCTCTCTATCTCTATCTCTCTCGTTTCATTTAACTATACGTAGAACTCGTTTAAACACTATGGATTTCTCTAGTGCAATGCTGATATTTATTTGGAATAATACTAACATTCAAAGTCGTCTATCTACCAACACCGTCTACAAGCAAAATCACACCATACCAAAAAAAAATTACACTTATGACACTCTTGCACAAAATTCACCATATATATACACACACCCCGTACCCAACACGCCGCACCTCATTCGTGTGCCGGAGCTCACAGGGTGAGGACGTACCGGAATTCCTGCTCCCCACCACAAAAGATAAAGAAAATAATAAAATTGTCCCTTAGTACACTCTTGCACCAACCCAAAAAATTACCCTTTCAATAAACTGTACGCTTTCAATAAATTTAACCCTTTTAATAAAGTTATCCTTTTCATTGAATTGCCCCTTTCATTTTCATTAACCCTTTTTGATTAACCCTTTCAATCATTTTAATTAATACTTTGATATAAATTTGATATCAAGTTAATTACATCGATAAAAAAGGCTAATCCCTTTGGGGTTAGGATCCCCCGGCCCTACTACTTAGAGGATTTTAGGTGAGGGCAAATTATATTCCGTTATTCGTTCGTCGTATACATATTTATCTTAGTGACATCTCCACTAAGGTAAAAAGCAAATCAATACCAAACCTATTTGAAGTGCAAGCAGTAACCGAAAAGTTACATAGTCATCGCCTGAAAAAATGTCCGAAATATTTCTATGTTTTGGTTTTTAATTTCTGAGTAATTAATAATTTGAAAACGTCGTTAATATCCTACACGTGTGCTCTATACTGAAAGAGACAATATATTCAGCCGACTAAATATTTCTTTGTTTACATGTAAACCTATTTTCCTTAAAGTTTTGGGCAGACCTTAGAAATGATTTCTTCAACTATACATAAAATATATTTTTTAATAAAAAATAAAATTATAATTTTACATTTGGAATATTGTTCAGCCAACTAAACGCAGAATGAGACACTGCAAAATTATTTTAATGTATACAAACAGGTATTTTGTTACCAGAAACAAAAATGTTCCTCATTGCGTGTTTATTATTTACTTTGTTTACGGCTAGTTATACTTTGTATAGAAATGTTACAGTTCTAAATCGTGCGAGCTCACCTACAAGTTCACAATGCTGCGAGATCAGCAAAGTCTAAATTATTTGTTAATACCTGAGTTATTTAAAAGTTAAGTAAATGGTTTTATTCCCTATAAAAGTTTTCTAGTTATTTTTTTTCTTCCAAAAATTATAACGAGTGAAGATTATATAAATACTTATATCCATAACATCACAAAGTCTCGGGAACTCTACAGAATCCATCATGAATCTTGCGGCATACTCGCTGGGAACCGTTCTAGCGAAACTGAATTTTCATTCCTTTAACAGAAAACAGTAAAACATAGTAAATAACTCACATATATATACGTTTCTATTATTTCTAAGAATGTTTACTTTTTCCTTTTAACTTCAACATAATGCAATGTGAATAAACTGTGCTTTATAAAATCTAGGCATTAATTGAAAATAAATTTACTGAAAATAATGGAAAATTCTGAAGAAATTCAAGCAGCGATTTTCACAAAAATACAGCACATAAGTATTATGTGAACTACTTACTGATTGTTATCTAATTCGGAGAGAAGAAAATAAATATAAATGATAATATTTACTGTCCACTGGGTATAATTGATAGGCGAGTGTTCAAAATAGTCATTCCTTTTTGTGAGTAGACCAGTTTTAAATTTTAAAAAAAAGTTTATCTCCAGGCCATTGTGATACTGTTATTACAAGATAAAGGATCAAAAATGTTGCTTGTGTTTTTGTAATAAAGTGATACTAAGGCTCATTTTATATGTTCGAAGTCATCTGTGAAAGCCTTAGAAATATAAACATCAAAATTACAAACATTTCAAATGTTCAGTGTGTTGTTTAAAAAAAAACAAAAAACTAAAAAAAATTAAATAATTAGTTTACATAATGTTTTAAAAAAATCTGAGAACTCTACAAAATTAGTTTTGCCTACGCATAAACTCGTTAGAAAACTTGCAAATTTCACTACAAAATTTGTTTGGCCTGTGCATAATGGTGTTATTCAAAACTATTCAATATGTTATTATAAATAATTACTACCATGAATGTTTAAAAAGTACATGTCTGTCAAGAAAGAAATAATTTGTTAAGAACTACCCTTGTAACAATAACCTTACTCGTCATTAGGAACAGTGAAGATTTGGTGTTATTTGTATATTTATATTCGGAGGAATATACGTAACACCATTCTGTATTTGCCTTGAAAGCTTATGTAACTAAATGAACTCTTACGACTAAGTACACCTATAGTCAACAGTCACCCATGTCCACTTTTTTGTGCGTAGTCACATATGTCCTGTGTGTATGTAGTGGAAAATGTCTCCTGACAAATGTCGCTCATGGCTACCAACATCAAAGAGATCCTCTAGAAGAAAAACATTTTTGATACACCTTTTACTTTGGCCGCACGTTAAAATTACCCCACAAATTTACAAAATAGTTACGGATCTCGGGAAATATTGTTATCGAAACTACTGTGTAAATGCAAATTTTCCCCTTTTTCAAATCCATCCCCCATCATCGCCATTACTTCTCTTAACAAAATATAAGTCAGTGATTAAAATCATTCAGTTACCTGGGGAAAATCTCCTGTATTTCCTTTCGTTTACCATGCGAGGACCCTAGAGCGGGGAGGAAGATCTGATACATCTTACTACCAGCAGACGGACCTTTACGGGGCAACTCAGGAGGATAATGTTCTTGAAAACTTCTCCCCATCTCCATCTACGAATGTCTCTTACTTTCTATGTTACTCACATAAAACCCCAATAAATTTCATTCTGTGGTCTTGTGCGATATCCTTGTCCTTTACCTAAAACGCTCTGGTACCCTTTCCTTTGCGTCCAAACAGTTAACTCATGCCAACTTAGCTTCGTGCTCGTATAATAAATTCCTATAACCAACAAATTGCTTCGTGCAGTCTAAAGAGAACCATTCATGCGATCTCGTCGCCTCCTCCTTCGCCTCGTAGAGCTTCATTTCCAACCCACGGTGACGGCAGTATGTTTTGAGCAGTTGCTGCACGTTTGCAGTGTCGGCAGCAAGTTGCCTCGAGACGAATGTCGCTTCAGCCTTGGTATCGTTTCGCGGTAGTGCTGTGTGGTGTCCTCCACTCAATCTGCGTAAAAACGTCTGATGTGGCCACGCTCTGGGCATTCACGTCAAGTCTCAGTTAGTAAACTAAGTTTACGAAGAATCTCCCAGGGTAAGGCCCTTCCTTAATGTACAGTCCGACCAATTCAATTTGTATCCAGAAAATACGTGAGCTATACAAGGTCACGCCGTCCCTTCCTCCTTCGAGAAGAGATGCAATTACTTGGCTGCAGGTCCCCAATGCAGCTGGGACCACAAATTCGTGGGATAGTGAAACTTTATGTGTAATTTGAGGCAGATTCGCGGGGTTTGTGCTTGCACTCTAAATTTGAATCAGTGGGAAACCACTGATTCGCAGTGAAATTCAACTACTATAATCAGTGAAACTAGCCCCACTTAGAATCAGTGCAAAACTACTCATTGTTTTAGTGAAAAATTTCACTGATTGAATAAGTGACGGCTGGCTACAGTGGCGAATTACATATTGAATTCAGCCAAATAATTACGTGAGATAAACATATTTACGATAATTTACTATTTATATTGCGCAATTTGCCGTAATTTTAAAAAATTCAAAAAAATTTTGAGGTGGTCGTGGATTTACCTCACACAGCCTTTCATCTTCGACTTCATACCGTCACCTAACCATCTGCGCTACCACGTCGAATTAAATTCACGAGAAGAAAATATGTGTGTTATCATTTTGCAGTGAAATCGTGAAGAATTCAATTTTATGTTCTTACTTTCCGTTTTTGGTTTAATTGGTACCGTTAGGATTGTTAAAACGAATAGTACATATAAGTGCCCTCTCTTCGTCACGTTATATGCAGTTTAAAACTTCAAACATAGCGCTGTGACGATTCCATGAAAACGAATTGAAAGACGTAAAAACGGAATGAAAGGCTGTGTGTTCATATTAACTCATTAAATGGCGTTTTGAAAGACGAAACACATTCTAGAAAGTATTTTGTATTGGTTTTATTATTAGTTTATTCGTTGTTATTTCACTTGATACGCGTTGTTTAACGGCCAATTTTAAATGTTGTTTAATGGCCATTTTTACACGCTGTATAACTAATCCTTCATTCAAAAATAAACCACTGAGTAAACAGTGGAAAAATAACAGATGAACCAGTGGAAAATGTCACTGAATCAATAAGTAAAGGAAATCTGCAATTTTTTCACTGATTCATCAGTTAAATTCACTGAAGTGACTGTTGAATCAGTCAGATGCTTTCGACTGATTGAAATAGTGAAATTCTCGCCGATTAAAATATAGAGTGTGACATTTCTACGCAGGCAGATGTACAAACATTCCTGTAGACGGATAGCAGTCATATATTTCTCCTACTCGGAGTTTATCATCCCCTATCTTTAGCTACGCTAGCGGTTGTACCCCAACCCTAACTAGCTGCACAGATCATTTGGCTGAGTTAGACTAACTCAGTATTGGCTTTACTCAGTTATCCCCTAGTGTGTCCATAGGCTGCGAGTGTTATGTCAGTTTGGAGCTTGGAGCTGGTCAACTGGGAGGTTAGCTGAATTCACCTTAGTGCTGATTGAGCGTATCCCAATTCTCGTCCGGGTGGGGGGGGGGAACACTCCTCGGCGTGTTGCTACACTCCATTTGGAAGTCGGGTGCAGCCGTTTGGCGAGTATTCCCCCAAAATGGCGACCGGGAAACAGCTACACCGTCTCACTGATGCTATCCTGCTACTCCCTTCGAGAGCTATTTCCCTTCAAATCTCCTGAGTGTGTACGTCTGTCTCGTGTTCCGGTACAGTCAGTTATAGGCTACTTGTATACACGTTGTGTATTCCTCCGCCAATGTAAAATTAACACTGACATGGGCCTCGTCACTTCATTCATGCGTTGGTCAAGTAAAATTGTGAACTTGTTAGAAAAATAAATGTATTGCCTATCTGCTCGTTTGTACACCTCGACGCATTAAAAAAAAAAAAACATAAAGGAATTAAATGATTTTAAGTTATCACAGATGGTTATCTAATACTTTTCATTCGACGTTAATATATGGAACTAATTTCCATCAATTGTTGCCAATTTCACTGGGCGAATGTCACTCAGTGCGCCCGTTAAATTTATGAATTCAGGGGCAACAACTTTTTTCTATAGTTCATTTATAAAGGTCTTACTTTATCGTGAACAGCCTTTACTTTCAGAACTCATCGATTACCCTTCGAACTTGAGCCTGTCAACGGTGCTTCATTGATCTCTGGTTAGTGCAGGCATTCACCGCAGCTGAGAGTGGCTCTCTGAGGAAGGCCAGTAGTACCCAAGAAAGAGATCATTCCTGTGATCATTCATGAGGTCCGTCATTTCCTGAACTTTTCCGGCCATCTCTAAATGGACATTGCCCATTGCGTCTATATCTTGAGCTTAGTTACACTCATCATACTCTTCAAGGTATCATCCAAGCTAGAGAACGTATTAAATCCGTATTATCCGTAAATCCGTATTGTCTAGTTCGAAGGACAAGGGACGCTTCTTGCAAATACTCTCAAAAATGCTTTTCCTCGTCATTTGTCGGTACCGGACAGGGGTACCATCTGACAAAACTAGTTCTAGCACCAAACGCTGGAAAAATATACTTACCTGGCTTGTTTTGGGCGAAGGACGAAGAGAGTTCACTAAACGTACTTCAAGAAAACGGAGCTAGGCATTATATTGTTGTTCTGAACGAGCGAAAGTGGAGTGTATATGATGGCCCTCTTTGTTTACTCTCAATGTCGTTGAAATAAGTGGCTATCGTTTGGTGCACAAAATCAGAATATTGATGTTGCTCTGTCAACTTGTTGGATTTCTGCAGCAATATCCCTCTAGTTTTTGCATCTCCTTTTTCACTACATAAATAAGTCAGAATAAAATCGCGTGTCTCTATTAAATTCCCCGGACAAAGATTTTTGACATTTTACTGCCTTGTAGTTTAAGGGCTTTGCTAACTGTTATATTTCATTCTATGCGGTGAATATTTCGAGGATAACTGTATTCAGTGCAATAACTGTAATGAATGGGCTCATGAGGAATGTGCTAGTGTTGAATAATTGGACGTGTTTCGTCACCGTTGCCCCTGAAGATCCAAATGTTACTAATTAGTTTGTTTCCAGGTGCATTTTATCAATGCGATCACTGTCAGTCCAAATGTAACTAATTTTTTTAATGTTAATTTTAATGACTAAATGTGTACTTTCACTATTTTCATTCCATTCAGGTATGTTGTCACCAATTAAAGGCTCGTGGTAAGTCACTTGAACTTTTAAATAGTAATTTATTACAAATGTGTATTTCTTACACGTTAAACTCGCATAACTATGTATATATGTGTTAATAGCAATCATATTAATTTCTCCCGTAATTAATTTTGCAACAAAACTTTTAAAAAATATTGAATCATGTGTTTGGTACTAGTCATCCTTCCCAAGGTTAACTAACACGAGTTACCTTTGCATACATAATGTCCAACCATCACAAGCAGAGTCTATGCCACACGCCGTACTAACTAGTGTTTCTGTAAGAGGGGATAAATGGATCTTTGTTTGAAGTTGTTATATATTGAGGGTAATATTGTATTATGCGTGTGTGTGTTTTGTGTAATAGGGTGAAAATTATGTGTAAAGAATAAACATTACATAATTACAACATTTTACGAATGGGAAAAATAGCATGATACAGTCTAAGTAATTAAAATTGTTAAGCTGATTTTAGTTTATGCACCTATTCTGACTATCAGATTTATTGTCATGAGTAAGTTTGATTTTAACTTATTCAACGTTAGATCGAAAAAAATGCAATTATTTGTTTTAACAAAACTTGTAAGTTTGTTTACAGAAACTTGCATTTATTTTTTAGCCAGAGAGAAAACCCTATTCCATTTTTAGAGCGATATAAGTTTAACACATTTATATTCCATATTTCACAATCAGGCTCAAGTAATTTTACACTTGAAAAATCTGATGGAATTTTCCCCTTCATAGACTCTAAGACACCCGCACCTCCAGGCCCGATTTTGACGTCAACAGCGGCCTGGGCACGCCATGAGCGAGAGATCCCGACCCCCCCCCCCCCCCCAATATTCCATCACAAAAATTACAGATTTTATATGTACCAGCCTTTGCTCGCACTGCTACAGCATATTCGCGATTTCTTTACACTTTTTTCCAATTAAACCTTTGAAAAATCACATGTTTGCTTCTTTCCTAAACATGTAATTTATCACACACTTTTTATACTTGTAATGCAAATATAAAAGTACCTTATTTAAGGTTAATTTGAACTTCCATTTATATTTGATATATATTATTATATACTCATAATTAACATGAATTAACACATTGAATGAATAGACGTGTTCGTAAAGTCTAGTAACAAATAGTTGTTATGCAAAATATATTTAAATCGTGGACGCTCGAATTCACGAACGTTGCCTCTTTGGTGAAATTCCCTAGACCTGGTTAAGCTTTGTTTGCGTTAGGCGGAGGAATACCCTGAAAGTAGAACTTTAGCAGGGCCTCACAAATGTTTGAAGTAATCGTGAATGGATTATATTATGAATATAATTTGCAATTACAAATCAGGGGCGTTTGTAGCAGCTTCACTTTATTACAATATATATTCAGGATTTAATATTAAATTTTTTTTCTCTTTTTTGTAAGCAACTTGCATACCTGGGCACGTGCCCAGACTACCCGTTTATTATAATATCGGGCCTGCACACACTCTCTATTTTCATCAAAAGCGTATTTCCGGTGACGTAAAAATCTCACACCACACCATGTAAAAAATAAAACGAGATTGGTGTTAACAGGAGCGTAGTATCCAGCGCACAGAGATAAAATAATTCCAAGAGCGGCAGTGAGCTATTCTTTCTCTCCCGCTCCGCTAGCCAGTTCCGGAGCGGACGGAAGCTGCGCGGAAACTGGCGGGTAAGTGTTTGGCCGGTTTCCAATTTGCGCGTCTGTCGACCGGTTAGTCCGACTGGCCGACAGTGTTTCCAGCTGTTGGCGCCGGGAGCGCTGATGTTCGGCCCGCCGGCGCGGAAAACGATAGCAGCAGGATGGATGGTCCTGGACTCACTCCGCGTAGGCATTGCCGGTTTGCACGCCCCCCCCCCCTCCCTTCCCTTTTTTCAACCCCTTGCCAACCAACGTTCCTATCACAACGAGCTATTTCGTACTCCTTTAAAACTGTTTCTCCACTGGAAATCAGTAGAGGAATATAGATGGCTATGGAATGCCATTGTATACACCTGCTCAATCACCGTACTCACAATGGTCGTCTCGTTGCCCATGAAAGATATTTATCCCGGTGTTGTACATAGCAAGGCATCCATATCCAGAGATCCTCGGGGCTTATCTGGTGTGTGGAATTCTCTACGCCTCTTTGATATGAGGGCCACGGTGGCTGAGCGGTTAGCCTGCTCGCCTCCCACTAAGGTGATCCGGGTTCAATCCACGGTCGCATCACTCCGGATTTTCACATGTGGGAATCGTTGATCAACGGGTTTGCTCCCGTTTCCCCCGCCTTTTCAATCCGGCGCTGATCCCTACTCACCCCAATCACCTACTTCGGCTCTCAAGACCTCGCTGTTAAGAGCCGTCCAAATCTCTTCACTCACTCTTTGATATGAATGGTCAATGGTAATGTTATCGGGCATGCATGACATTGTTTACGTACTGCAAGGCAAGTACTGAACACATGTACAGCGCATCGTACCAAGAAATGAAATTATTGCAACACTTTAACTCAGGAATTAATGTGCGACCGAATGAGTTAATTTTTAAAAACGCCGTATTTTTTGACAGAATATAACGTCACTATAGCTGGCAGGGAAATTTTGATGACATCGAAATATATGCCAATATATGACTGTTAAAACATTAAGCAAACACGCAACTGTATAAAGAATACAAAATGTAAAGTACAGAAGCTATGAAGTAGCTATGGAAATCTGAAATTAATAAATTCACGAACTAACTCTAATTACAAAAACCATAGGTAGGCGCGTCTTTTTCGCGTTCTGCACTGTCCATATGAGACCTCGTCTCGCGCTTGATTGACTGGGTTCATTAAACTAGTTCTTCCATTTTGCCATTATAACAAATAGCATAAAACAAAATAATTTAATTTATGTGATAAGGTTGAGTTCCTTTTGTTATCAGGTCATCTTGTTTTCAATGGACCGGTTAAACTGAACCAGATGAATTAGATGAATCTGAATACACAACAGACAGACACGCCTCTCAGATGGATTTGTCGTCTTAGACTTCTCAATCTGGTTACCACACGCCTTTGTTGTAACTTTCGTCTTGCTCTTATTGCTTATGCCCTTCAGAAAGACCACCAAGTATTTATTATAAGGGGATGAAGATAGAATCTGAATAAACTTTTCGCCCCTCCCCGTGAAGATGTCTTTCCGATCTTAATTGGTGGTAGCGAAATTTCATAAGACGACCACATAGCATAGGCTTTTGATGGTCCCGGACAAAAGGTAAGATATAACACACACTATTGCTGAATTATATTCTGAATCGAAACAGTGCATGACACACAACGAAAATGATAATTTAGTGACATACAAAATTTGGATGACGTTATGGAATAACCAAATGGGTGTCGTATTTCATAACCCCTGTCCTAAATATGTTCTATGGAAACACCGTTTACTGCCACGCACTCGCATCGTGCCATATCTGATAATGTATAAATTTGTAAATAACCTAGAAAACAATGATCACAACAAAATACAGAAAACAATTCTGCGAAACTGTCCCCGGTGCACAGAACTATTTTTTTTTTTTTAAGACACTCTTCATGCCAACAAAAATCCGCTATGTTGTGATGCCACAGCAGCTTCTGCAGAAGTAGTTGCGCTACTGTAATACAGATTGCAGCACATACTGGATGAAATAAGACGGTATTCTATAGCCACTTACTGTTCTCTGCTTAGCCTACTTGTCATAATATTCTGTACTACAGGTTATTTTAACAAATATTTTTTATAATACATTATTTATAATAAACCTTATTAATTACACGAGTAGCTGCAAGTTGCATTGTTTTCGTTTTTCAAAAATGTTCTTGTAGGCGTAAAAACCTACGAACGTATTTACATTTTTTCACTTTTTATGTAGTGATGGTACAATATTGTAAAATATTGTTTGTTATGTCACTATATGTTTAAATGTAACCTTATTAATATAATGGACTTTAAATAGCATTACTTGCATAAATGCACTAATATTTTCTAAAGAGTATTTAACAAGTCTTTTAACTTAAAACTTAGCAGCGTACTTGTTCCTAGTTGGTAGAGAATTGTGTAGTACAACGTTTCAGATTCTCATTTTAAAACATTGTTGAATTCGTTTTTAATGAAATAGTTTTCTTTCGTGTTCTTTATTGTTCATGCACAGCGATGTAAAAATCTCCTAAGATGTGTAATATCTACGTTTACAAATATTTCGAACTGTCTTCTGGCCAGCAGCAATCCTGTACCTATTCCCGACATGTTTGCACAAGAAAAGAAAATACGCTTCACGCCAGTAAGGAATACTGTAATATTTCCAACACATCTAGAATTTTACAAAAGAAACATTTGTGAAGCTTTCAAACAAGACCGAAAGCGACATTTTCAGACTGATATATTTTAAGATAACTAACGTGAACATTTGCGAAACTTATCGAAGTGTCCCGCGCTGAAATTATTACCAAGTTCCCAACAATAATGTTATATTGTCATCGGCAGAAGTCTTGCAGTCACACGCAGCTCGAGAAAAAATAAGGAAGACGTCCGTATACTGATCATGAGTCGATGAGGAATTTTTATGCTTGTGCACAATAAATATTTTCTGTACTTGTTACAAACAATTATTTGAAAGCTTAGTTGTACCAAAGATTTTCTTGTGGCTATATAGCTGGAATATTGCATATTTACAACACATTATTTCATAAAACATTCACAACTGCCTATGCAGTTCGGTTATTATAGTTAACTTGAAGTCTGCAACACTTGCTTGTTAAAATTTCACATATTCCACATGTAAGTTTTGCGAAATTTTCTCCTATATTAGTTGGTGTGTAAAAAACATATTCCAACACTAGTTTCTTAAGAATTCCTTACGAGAATATAAAAAAAAATGATTGCAGTGTGCAGGAGTTGATTTTATTTACGCTTGTTTAGCTCTGCACCTCAAATACGGACTATAGTTGCGGGTAAGTGAGCGCCTTAAGGGGTCTGTCTAGTAAACAATTTTATACGTGTCAACGTCACGTTCGGCCGCAAGGAAGCATTGTGACAGCGTGGCGATGGAAAATAGCATAAACAAGAGTCGCGTGTGTTCTGTTTTCTCAAAACTATAAGCGGTCACTACAGGGTTTTAAAAAGTTGCCTGTATAGAAAATATACAGCACTGCCTCTGTCGGTACAGTTTAAATACGGTTTTATAGAAGCATAAATACTATAAAAAAACAGAGACTGGCTACTTATAGTGTTTTTTGGAGAGTTTGGCACTTTCCAAATACCACATTTATTTTCGATAACCAAATTTATGAATTGGCAAAAAAATATCGACTTTCATTTCTACCCTGAAAAAAAGATACATTTTGACATGTCCCATACTGTTTTAGATACTGGAATAGACACGACTTCTTAAATTGATACCTGTTCAATAACTAGGGAGGTGCCTTAACAGCTCTTATCGGGTCGAAGTGTTCCTTTCACTCGTGAGAAGTAGTGGTTTGGAGAGAGGAATGCGAAAAGATGAGGAGAACTGTAAGTGCAGAGGAACTGACACGAAGCAAGTCTTGAAGGGTAAGAAACCCACTCGGCTGGAACGTTATTGGTCTGAGCGGTCTCACTCGCTCGCTCGCCGAGAAAGAAGGAAAAAAAAAAACGAGAGCAACAAAAGCCCGAGGCTCACAAAAGAATACGCAAATTTGTTCAAAGGGATATCAGGTAAACACTGGCTGGCTGTCTCATTTACGTGATGAGGGGAAGTTCTGCGCAAGGCAGCTTAAGTTGTGAGAAGCGAAACAGGTCTTCCAACACACAACCGCTGCCTATTACCAGGGATTTTTTTTTTATATTTATAATTATTGGTTTTCGTAGAACATTCCCTCGAGATAAAACTGGCACGAGTCGTAAAAGACATCTACTGCTGACCCTGAACATTTCCGCGGGGGATTATTTGGAGAACGATTCGGCGATCGGCAAGGACGGGGAAATTCTGCGAATTCAGTGAAGTGTATACATATATTCAACTCTCTTACAAATACTAGAAGTTCGATCCTCCCCCCCCCCCCCCCCCCATTTTCTTCCGGTCCGGTGATTTAAGTTCTTCGGATCCAACGCACACAATTGAGTACATGACGCAGTAAAAGGTTTTTTTTCACTGGTACCATACACTGCGAAGCTCAGTGCCAAATGAACTTCAGAAAGTGATTCGCAAAAAGTGTTACTGCTATAATATACCAATGAAACAAGTTTTGTGTCAAGTGTTACTACAGCGAGCCCAAAAATATTTCTTACTTGCTGCAGCTGAAATCACGAATAGAATCGCATCCGAAAAGGTAAAGGCTGTTCACGATAAAGTGAGCATTGTAGAAATGAACCTTAGAAAAAAATTACTGTCCCTCCATGCATATATTTTAATGGGAGCACTGAGTGACATTCGCCCAGAAAAGTTGGTAATGATGGATGGAAAGTAGTTCCATATTTTAACGTCGAATAAAAAGTGTTAGGTAACCATTTGTGGTGACTTTAAATTATTTATTTTGCTATCTGGTTTTTTTATGCATAGAAGTGTAAAAATGAGCGGATTTGTAAAGTATTTATTGTCTTAATAATTTCACAGTTTTATTTGACTGACTCATGATTAAAGTGAGGAGGTCCATGTCAACGTTAATGTTACATAAGGCGGGAGAATATACAACTTGTCTACAAGTAAATCTTAAGCAGGGCCTCAAGAAGTGCTCACTTTACCATGAACAGCCTATAATTCAGTTTTATCCTATATCAGGTAGAACAGAGATCAGTCACTGTATGTTGTGATTCAGAGTCACCCGAGGTTTGTCTGAGACCATGTCTGTAGTCCAGTTGCAAAAGTAACTCAAATGCAAGTGAGTTTAATTTTATCTCGTACTCAAATGCATTCACGAAATTTTTCAGTCTCCAATGATTGATTATCAAGATACTGAGAGCCAAATTTAAGTACTAGCCTCTAAATGTTCTAAAGTTTTCGGAAGATCTCAAATATTGATGAAGTTCTAAGTACTATTCAAAGTAATGATCACTTTTGAAATCAAGCTTTGAAAAAAAAATTAGTACCCCTTCATTTGTGGTAACGTACACATTGGCATGCAAGATTCCCGTTTAAGTTGGCAGCATAATGATACCTTATGAACTATTCATGATTTCTCGAAAAAAAAAAAAAAAACAATTTTACTCCTTTTCACCCCTTTAGTGGTTGAAATTAAAACAATTTTAAAATAATTTTTTGTTTAATGCGGGGAGTTTGTTTCTGGTTTATGAAGGGTCCTCGAGAACACGTGTGGTTCTTTTCGCCGTCTTAGGGGTGTAATTTAGAAAAATCCACTCTTAGTGTGTGCCTGTGCCCCAAAAAGAAACCACCCTAAATTTTGATGCATTTACGTCCAGCGGTTTGGGATGTGCGTTGATGATTGTGTTGGTCGGAAACGTCATTTTATACGCAGAAATTACATATACATTGCTGCATTTTATATATGCGTAATATACATATTATACTTATATAATTTTAGATACAATTCCAGACACGACCACGACATATATTAATTTACATCTTTAATATAGATGATACGACAAATTATCATTTTACTATAAACTTATTTAGACTTTGAGGCAATTTGTGCGAAAATAGCCCGCACAAAAACGTGTTTTCCTCAGAACATAAGAGTATCAGTGAATCAAAAAAAATTATACCAAATTCATCAGAAAATAACAAAACCAAACAGTGCGTGATGTTTGTTATATGTTTTTGTTACAATTAATATAAATAATTAAGTTCTTCTCTTAATATTGTGGTTTAACACTGCATTAATATTATATTTTAAAAATTGAAATTTCTTATATAATAAATTATTTACGTTAAGGCATTGCCTAGTTAGAACTAGGAATTAAATTCTTAAGTGTAAGGAGAAATAATTGATCAGATTTGCACGACTCCTCAGTGAGCTGCAACCTCAAGGGTTCCGAACAGATATTTATATCCACGTTATTTGGAAATGGGCCCCCGATCTGGTGGTTTGCATTCACGGTCACCACACTTCCAACTTTTCTGAAGCCCTGCTAAAGTTCTACTTCTAGGATATTCCTCCGCCTCACACAGGCAGAGCTAAACCAAGTCGGGGAAACTACACCGAAGGGTCAACGCATCGCATTCATGTACACTGACTGTAATAATAATTTCCGTAAGAACTATTTATTACTATAGGCTATTCAAAGTAAAGCGAGCACTTTTAAAAGCTTCCTCATTTGGAATAATAGTCAATAAATATATTTTATTTTAGCCTTAGACTCCCGGGTACGATGGAATATATACAATGTATTTATTATTTAATTGGTAATATTTTTTCTAAAGGTGGCTAAGGGATAAAAATTGGGTTTGGCTGTGTTGGGGGCACGGCGGTTTGTTTTGCGTGAATACGTCTACGTTGACGCGCTCGGACGCTTTGATGTTTATTTTACGTTCCCGGCACCGCTTCACTCGATTAATTGGGTTTTATGTGTGTCACTGGATTGCTTTTGAGATGCTCTTTCCATCCGTATACGATTTCTGTATCTCGACTTGGCTTTTTGACGAGTATAAGCCGAAATTGTGTTATGTTTTCTTAATTTTTTACAATAAACGCTTACAATTTTCCCATAACTACGCCACACAAAGGTTTTTGTACGCGCAATCGATTGATCTTGACGAGGGCTGTCGATTGTAACTTAAATGAGCGTCGTAGATTCTCCTAGCCTAAAGTTATATTACGCGGAAAGTTATGAGACACGGCGGAACGAGCTCAAAATTGCGACCCCCCCCCCCCTCCCGCACGATGCTTCGCAGTTCTCACTCTACGTATCGTATTCTTTGGTCCTTTGGCAACTGAGTGGTGTAATTCAATTTCGAATGCAGACGATAGATTCGGAGCTGCGATGCCAAACTTTATCTCCCGATTTTGTTATCATCTGATTTTCTGGGTTACCTCCCACTATAGTTGGACATTTAAAGACGTATTCGCGTCAAAAATGGCTGAAAGGAAAAGTAACTAGGGCTCCAAAAGTTCTCACTTTACCGTGAACAGCCTTTAGGCATTACAAACTAACCTATTTTCTCTCTGTTTATATTCATATTAATCATAACTGAAATATTATAATTTGTAGGTAAAACATAAGAAAAATTAAAATTTAACCAAAAATAAGGTACTTTTATATTAATAGAAATATGAAACTCTTGTGATGCATGGTATATTTAGGAAATAACCAACTCGTCATACATTGGGCGATTTTTCATTTGTTTGATTCAAATAGAGTGAATAAAGTGCGAATGTACTATAGCTATATGCGAAGATAATTTCACAGATAGTTTCATAAGTACTCACTTTCCCGTGAACAGCCTTGACTAATGATGCGTCGCTGTCGCACCAACTTTTCTAACGATGCGGTCTTTTTCGGTGAGGTAGTGCACATTTTCGCATTCTCGTAAACCACGACGATCACATCATTAACGGGGAACACCCCTCCCAGTGCGGCGAAACCGATACTGTAACTTACTGGATCCACATAAACTTACCTGAACAGGTGCGACGGGACAGCCAATTATTCGCGCTAATCAGTGCAACGGGACCAGTTTCAGTACGTTAGCGTTAGCCGAGCACTGAAGCAAGATCCCGGAGCTAAACTGGTCCCGGAGAGGGAACGCTAATTATCGGTAATTATCTCCCCTACGTTGTAGAGCGCTGTCTCCTAACTTACCTATAAGTTGTTCACGGTAAAAATGAGCACTCTCGA
This sequence comes from Dryococelus australis, assembly GCA_029891345.1. Lineage (NCBI taxonomy): Eukaryota > Metazoa > Arthropoda > Insecta > Phasmatodea > Phasmatidae > Dryococelus > Dryococelus australis. Next base: position 62,843,920 of record CM057003.1, on the reverse strand, counting down.
AAGCCCTGCATTAAATCTACTTGTATGCACGTTGTGTATTCTTCCGCCTAATGTAAAATTAACATTGCCATGGGCCTCATCACTTTATTCATGTGTCGGTCAAGTTAAACTTAAATTCTTACGAAAGTAAATATTTTACAAATCTGTTCCCTTTTACACTTTGACGCATTAAAAAAAAAAATAACATAAAACGCAAGAAATAATTTAAGTTTCCACAAATGGTTACCTTACACGTTTTATTTAACGTTAAGATATGGAACTACTTTCCCTCCATCTTCACCAACTTTACTGTGTGCTTGTCACTCAGTACACCCTTTAAAATACATGTATGTAGGAGCAGTGACATTATTCTAATGTTGATTTCAAAAGTGCTCACTTTATTGTGAACAGCCTTTACCATTGAAAGACTTGCACTGCATCTAAGACGTGCGTATGACATTTGACGAGGAAAACGCCAGTGATTTTTGAGATAGTTTTTAGAGTTACGGAATTTAATAATCCTTTCTTTAACGTCTACTGGAATTGTATAATTGAATTTATTTCGCCCTACTTTTTTTTCCTCCTAAAAATGGCCAGCATGTTGTAAACTGATAAAATATATTGTGGGCACTTTACTTGAAATTTTCAAAGCTAGTAATGTTTTCAGTCGTCATGGACACCTACTTAGCTGTCTATAAGCCGTTCACTGTAAAGTGAGCACTTTTTGAAGCTGTTTCATTAGACATAATAACCAATAAATGCATTTCATTATGGCCTCGGACTTTTAGTTTTTGGTATGGCGAATGTATACATTGTGTTTATTACTCACATCGCAGGGGTTACATTAACAAGTGGCGGAAGGATATAAATTGGTTGAAAGAAAAATGTAACTATGGTCAAAAGTGCTCACTTTATCGTGAACAGCCTACATCTATCCGAGACACTCAGAATTCATTAGCACAAGGAAGAACCTATTTAATCGGCCGGTGCACGAATACTATGCACAAAAGTAATTTACGCTACCATAAATATTAAACGCCTTGCACTTCACAGACATTAAAATTTCAATATAATATAGCAAATGAATATGAATTATTGGCTCTAGCATTTTATTAATCGTGAACTAGGTAGTCGTTATTTACTATCGGCTCAGTAGGAAAACCATTAGGTCATCAATGAAGACAGCTGCTTACATAAGTGTGTTAACAATGCTGCTTTGGCAAACCTGAAGAATGAAAATTTTCCCGAAGGGCATAGTACAAAGTTTCAGAGAAATCAGATAGCAAAGTGCGGTAAAATATTTGTGAACCACGTATCTAAGAACTCTGTACAAAATATATATAAGTAATTATATATTCGTTACGTTAATGTATGATTTTTATGGTGGGAAGATACTTAGTAAGGCATGTACTGGCATGTAATAAACTTATAAATGTAAGGAAAACAAAACAAATACGTTAATTATTTGTAATCATGATATTTTGTATTATTTTAGTACAAACGTAAAAAATGATCAGAATTTTATACTGTATTATTTATTTATATATATATATATATAGCGATTGAGATGGTATTTACTGCTTGAAATGTGATATTCAATAGAAAATACATAAGCTAATAAACATGGTTCTTGCAATAAATTGTTTCAGCTCTAGCAGAATTAAAATATATTTTTTTTGAAAGCTTTAAATGTAATTAGCAGCTTATTAATGCTTCTCGCGGCATGAACTCAGTCTACCAGTAAAATTTAATATCAGGCATATTTTCTGTGTCATATACGTTCTTCCGCGGCGTGAAAAGAAAAAATGGAAACCTTTCCCTACTATCCACGGCCATTAAAATTCCCTTAAGCTAAATGTATAATATGGGAAAAAATTATTAAAAAATTCTGTATGCAAATGAAGGCTGAGTGTGCGAGCAGGAACGAGGGAGGGGGGGGTGGCTGGAGGGAAGTAGCTGTAATTTCAGGGGCAGTATTGACCCAACGGGCTAGTGTCGAGGGATTAAGGCACGCGAAGTAAAGGGTCCGCCGCGGAAGGGTTTCCTGCCACTCGCCTCGCTACCGCTCCACGTACTTATCTAAATACGCTGCGCCTTAACGCTGCTGTCGTCTTTAGTGCTACATAGCCTGGCCTAGGGCGGAACGAGAGGGATTGAGAGATGGACAGTGAAGGCAGTAGCGTTTATTCCACAGACGCAAGGTAAGCAATGCGTACACCTACACATGTTGGAAATGTTTGAACCTTTATAGTTTTCGCCGTAACTCGAAACACATTTAATCCTGAGTTCCCCGTTTCCGATTCCGAGAAACAGAGTTTTCGTGCAGTCGCATAGTGCTGCTATCTAGTATTTATTTCCACAAACCGGAGCGACTAGCGATGAATCGAACTCGCAGGCAACAACACGGGCAGGGTACGCAGGCGTTCTGTTTGCGTCCTCCAGTCCTACATATATCCTTGGAAAGTGGATGAAAGTGAATGGAAAACGGGAGTTTTCTTATGATTTTTAATATGCTCCCTGAACAATATTCAGTTGAATTATTATTACATTAATTTGGTTTCCGTTTTTATAACTAATGTTAGCTATCATAAAACGGTAAATACGTGTGGAGGGTTTGCAAAGTTGGAAGTTGCGTTTGCTAGTAGAAATTGAAAATGGAACCACAGTCCGGCTTTCGTAAACCATTTATTGTATTGTAAAATGAGTGGTGTATCATATTTTAATGGCATTTAACTAAATGTTATCTAAAACACTCAAATATGTGGGGTTATTATATTGCTTACCCTGTAAAAAAAAAAAACTCATTACACGCCACTAAGCGAAGGCGGTTCCAAGGCATACAAGTATTCTTACCACAGGCAAATCAAGAAGAATTAGTGGGCTCGGTGACTGGGTGGTTAGACTGCTCGCCTCCCTCCAAGGCAAAACATGTTCAATTTCGAGCCGAGTCACTCCCGGATTTTCACAAGTAAGAATCGTGCTGGACGATGGTGCTAACCTTCAAGACCTCGATGTTAAGAGCCGCCCTGATTCAGATCAACTCAACTCACTCAACGATTTACCTCTTCACTACAAGATGTAAGCGTTGAGCCAGTTAATCATTTGGGGTATAAGCGTTTTTAATATGGGTTCAGCCGTCAGCCTATTAGGCGTTTGGACTAAAACACCTCCAACTTTCCTAGATTCCTAGTTAGCGATTTGGTTTACAGGTATTTTGCTTAAGGACGCATTTATCTTACCAGGAGTTCGGCACAAAAGTTATTTTTCCTACAAGCGTTTAGCCGAACAGTCGTTTAGCCTCCAGTCTAAAGGCGTTTTACTTTAACAGTTGTACAGCTTACCAGGCGTTTAGTCTAAAAACATTCCGCCCACAAATTTTCCAGCCCACAAGGCGTTTACCGTAAAGACAGCACCTTGCCTGAATTCCTAGACTGGTATTTTGTAGCGACTAAAATATTTAATACTTAAATAAATAGTAGTAGTCGGGCTGATGTTGCTGATTCCTGAGTGACCCGGTGAAACATGAAAACGCATTCTCAAGCTGACAGCAACGAATGGCAGTAGACAAACTGCTATTGGGTGCTTATAGTGTTGATATCTACTGTGTACTCGTATCTTTCTCGCGAAAAATCGATAGCTCTAGCTATTCGGCTTCAAGCTGAACTACTAATACCTAACACGACGATTAGAGATGTGTTGATCGTCAGTGACGCTCACTAGGCTAATTTACAGACCAGACATGTGACTCTGGTTTCATTTAATTTTCTGGGGTCCTCGGTTTCCACGTGCTCGCTGAATCGCCATACACACACGAAAAAAAGGGGGGGGGGAGCGGAGGGGGGTGATATTCACTCAGTGTTTATGAACACCCGAGTTTGTTTTCCAAGTCGTTCAGGGCCCATTTTTTTTTGTGGTAATACGCTCCCAAAACTCTTTCTTTGATGCAGCTCATGATTTGTTGCAGCAAAAAAAGATTTTTTCTTGAAATTAAAATCACTCCGAAGAAGGTTTGGCACAAGAAAAATGTTTATGTGATCTGTATAATAACTGCAATTATAAAATTGATGATTGTTACATTAGTTCAGCGCTATCCTGTATGGCAAATTCAATTATTGGTAGAGTCCTGCAGAATTCGCGTTATTATTTAAGGATGGACTGAACTGCAATTTACTGTGCGTTTCACCGTCTTCAGTCATTGGCCATAAATATGTCTTGTACGCCTCGGGTAACTATTGAGTCAATAATATTAGATTAGCAGTGGAGTGGCCAATGACTTTTAAGGATATCAAGTAGGTAGGTGACGTTGATTAATGTGTAGTGGCCAATTAAACCACGGACTGTGCTCATAGATTCATTACTGAGTGAAGTATATCCTGTTACCGAAAGATAACGCGAATTTGGCCCATCTCTTGTTATTGGGGCCGTAGTGGCGCAGTGGATAGAACGCTCGCCTCCCATTAAGGTGAATCGGGCCCAATTCACAACAAGGTAGCTCTCGGATTTTCAAATGTTGAAATCGTGCCGGAAGATCCCGCTGGTCGTGTGGGTTTTCTCTGGGATATCCTATTTTCCCCGATCTTGCATTCTGGCACTGGTCCATACTCACCTCGCTTCATCCTCATTGGCTCTGAATACCTCGAAATTAAGATACGCCTAAACCTCCACAAAGTGAGTTATTGTATTTTCAAGGTTTAATCCCTATGTTGATGATGTAAGTAATTCGTTATTTGATAAATTAGCATTTAGTAAGTTTCGTAACTCCCTTTAATATTTCCTTTGGTATACACAAAGATTTATTTTGTGTAAACATAACAATGCAAATAAGTTTTTTTCTTTTCTGTAAATATAGGTACTGCTGTTAAACAAAGGTGTACAGAAATATTTAAAAAAACAGCAAACGTAAATTCTTTAACTTCCTCTTTGAATTGAAGAAAAAAAATTTACTGTCAACAAAACTGCCTTAAGTAAACGCTGTCCTTCATATACAGAAAACTTTGTGCGTATTTTTTTTACAGCGTGTAAAGATATTTTGCCATCTCTGTGGATAGATTTCATACTTCTGTCTTGTGAACAGTAAAACTTTTATTTGTTAAATTTGCTTTCCGAGGTGAAATGTTAATGTTATATTCCTTTATCAAGAGTACGTGAAATTAATAACAATTGCAACTCGTCACGCCGCGTTAGCTGTCCTAAAGCAACCCTATCTTAAATTGCAGTGTGTCGAAAACAGAACAGTTTTCTATTTATACACTAGTTGTGACACTTTTTGTTACGTATTTTTTTTAATGCACGTAGTTATTCTTTTAACAGAGCGTAACATCCTCACTGTTGATAGTCGCTGTCACCCGTACTCTTGACTGCAATCTGAGAGCGAGACGCATTATCGTTTACAGACAGGCAGCATGTTCGGGGCCGCGCAACAAGGCCGAACGTACAATAGCCCCGAAAACCACGATGCCGAAACATACATTGACCGCAACGACGCTTTTAAATTTCCCCAGCTGTAAACATTTTCCCGATGTAAACATGTGCTTTGTCTAGATACAGCTATACACTTACTCTCGTAGGTGACTGCTTGTCCTTGAGAAATTGTAATCTGTCTTCAGCAACAACAGGAAGGAGAGTATAGGAGAGTTATAGGCTGTTCACGGTAAAGTAAGCACTTTTGGGAGCCCTGCTTAAGTTATACTTGTATGCACGTTGTGTATTCTTCCGCCTTAGGTAAAATTAACCTTGCCATGGACCTCATCACTTGATTCGTGCGTCGGTCAGGTGAATCTCGGGAATGATTTTAAAAGTAAATACCTTACAAATATGGTCATTTTTACACTTCGGTGCGTTATAAAAACAGTTAGCGAAATATATGATATACGTTATTACAAACGGTTAGCTAACACTTTTTATTTGACGTTAAGATATGGAACTACTTTCCCTCCATCGTTACCAACGTTACTGGCCGCATGTTACTCAGTGCGCCCGTTAAAATATAATGCTGGCAGGAGGAGTGACTTTTTTCGAATGTTGATTTCGAAAGTGCTCACTTTATCGTGAACAGTCTTTAATAACATACACTTACGGACTTAACAATATGGAAAATAGAGAAATAAAATTAATAGTTTTAAAAATAGTGATTGTGCCTGTACTAACTGTAAAATATAATAATCTTCAATTTAAATGAATACTGCTTAAATGTAAATGTAATCCGTAACAAGGTGAGTTTAAAATGTGTGATGTAAAATAACGCATGGGGAAATAAAATATATATTTTAAATTGTAATAATAAATATAGAATGCTTAGGATTTGGATATGTAATCGATTAGACAAATTCCTTTTCCTCTAGCTTACCATATGCCATCGTACGCCGTAAAATATAAACTTTCAATTTCTTGTTTATTGCGGTCACATTGAAAATAAATAAAATTTGGCATTTCGATTTGGTGACTTAATGATAATTTGAAAATTGTACACAACGCCATAATTTTAACACTTATTATGTATTATGCAGTGTCAAATATTGCTTTTTTAAAAAAGTTTTATTAAAAAACTTATACAAATTGTCATATAGGCCTAATTATTTTCCAAAGTTTGTCTTACAGTAACGCAGAATACTCAAGAATACATAAGTGAATCAGACGCTTGCAATATTCCGCAAATTCCAGCCACACGCGCCAGAAAAATGACGTCACTGGCCAGCAACGTTGGCCAGTCAGTGCCAGGTAACTTACAGCTTTGCCGGTAGTCCAGCCAAAAGGGAAACTTTCACAGCACGCACTAGCCAATCAGACAGAAGGCTTCCATCCAGAGTCGCTAGCAGCCAATCAACGATTCAACACGCACACTTTAAAAAATTCCTCCACGGCATTTGACTTCTCTTTACTTAACTTTCTTGAGGAAATAGAATGTTCCACGAATTAAAAGATTTTAGAAATATTATTTTTAAAAACTGTAGAAAATAGATATTAATTCTTTTATATTTCATGACCTTTCAAAAGTGCACTAGTAGGTAGCAAATTATCATGGAATGCATTTTGTGAAACTATTCCTGCAGGTTTGCCAAGCCACTAAGCGATGCCAATGGTGAACATGGATTTTTACGCGGGAACATACAATTAACAATTTCGCGAGAACGTTTATTTTTTTATTTTTTATTATTTTTTTTACCTTAGGAGTGTTGTTTTTACGAGAGTGTCTATGTTTACACACCAGAGAATGTTTCAGTGAAGAATAATATTGTTCTTTCTTCATTCATATTCAGGTTTGCTTTCAAAACCGTGTTCCTCTGCAATAAGTGGATGCTTTCCCACTTTTGAGCTTGAACTTCCACACATAGCGGGTTTGTATTTTGCAAGTGAAATTTAAAATAAACATTTTCCAGTGTAAGGTAGTATGAACTCTGTATTTTTTTTTTCTAAGAGTGAAATAAATTTACTTGCGCCTCACTTAAAGGAGAATTTTTTTTTCTGAAACAGTCAGAAATAAACAAAGACAAAAGATGAAATATATTATCAACACGCATATAAAAGTTTCACGTATCGCGTAGCTAATCTTGTTGCTGTTTAAAAGCATAGTTATATAATTTAGTAAAATATTTTTAAAAACCATGTTTCGTACGAATATCAATTAAACCAATCCATAATGGAGGACAAAATACATTCTGTATAGACACATTTGATGGTCGTAATATGGGATACTGCTAGCATAAAAAGTTAAGTTGAAAGTGGTTAAATAGCAAAATAATTATGTGTATATGGCTACTATTTTGAAAATACTTGTCTGACCAACTTAAAACATATCAGTTTACATGGTGTACCCTATGTTTATTGTTTGACATTTTTTTTATGAATAAATTTATTATTTTTCGAGCTACGACAGAAAAAAAAATTTTTTTTCATACGGCACTCTCTTACAAAATAGCACACAAAAGAGACAATACATAAGTTTGATATAAATTGGTCAGTCGGTATGGTAGTACATACATTACCAAATGAAAGTAAATTTTTTATTTGACCACCATGTAGAAAATAATCATAGTAAGCTTTAAACGGTAACGTGGCCTACAATATCATTAGTTACCTGCGAGATTTTGCGGGAATATATTGATGAACTCCCCAAATATGGTGCAACAGCTTCATTTTTCTTCATGGAGTGCTATTTTCTAAAATGGCGAACAATAATATATTCTAAATGATATATATAATATAAAATCTCTCTCTCTATATATATATATATATACATATATATATATAATATATTACGTATACTATTATATATTCTAAATTTAATACTTAAATTAAAAACTCGCATATTACTAAATTTGTTTAAATTGATTAAACTTTTCCCCAGGTATGAAAAAGAGCCGTAAATATAAAACTGACCACCCTTTTGAAAATAGTAGAAAACTATGACAGCTGAATATCCTTACTAAATACTATATGTGTACCGAATTAAACGATATCAGTTCACGGATTGAAGAATTTTTGCGGGGCCTACATGCAGACACACAGACAGACAAGAAAGTGATCTCATGATTGTTTTGGAAAGTAGGCTAATGATGCGAGGTATCAAATAATCGCTGTCAATCAGGTGAAAATCGCATTCTACCGAATTATGTGCGAATTTGAGTATAGTGATCACGATATGGACATTATCATAGTAATCATTTGTAATCAGTAGAGATGACGGTTTTTGTAATCAGTAGAGATGACGGTTAATCGCGGGAAAAGTTGACGGTTTGCTAGGATTCAACATACTGTACACATATCTGACAGTTTTCTTTCCTTATTGGGTGTAATGCACACATGAAGCTTCTACCCCATTTCACTGGACCGATGACGATTCTGATGCAATATGGCAGAACGTTCCTGATTTGTCTGCAAACAGCTTGTTCATCCAATTATGACAAAATTAACTACTTAGAGTGTTATAGAATATAGAGTGGATCAAAAAATGTTCTTGATTTTCTATCATCTCTAGTAATCAGGTTCATGTTCTGAAATTGAAATTAACGTTTTGATCGGAAAGTAGAGTGACATATATCAGAAATCAAGTGAGCTTCGCTGATCATGAAAAATACTATTTTATTTAGTACTTAATATATACCGTAGGCTAGATTTCAAAATCCTATGAGCACACTTACCACATTCCTTACGTTTTTTGTCACGTGTCAAGGCATTTTCCTATCTGACTGGGACAATCCGAATTAAGTTACTACAGCACTGGGCGTCCGTGATTCACGTGCAGGCACCTAATATGTGTGACAATTAAAATCACCCAATCACGAAGAAGTTCTGAACTAACCTATTCCGTAGTGCTGCCAATCGTGGAATCGTTTATTAAAAAACAGATGCCCATATTGCTGACCAATATTAAGCATAACAATAATTGGGAAAGAAATTCATTACCAGAGAGTAAAAATATAAAGTCTATTATGTTGGTACTCTAGCTCGTATTGCAGCTAGATACATTAGAGAACAGTAGTTGGCAAGACATGACTACACCACTAGGCTTTCTCACAGAAACGTACAAAATTTAGTACGTTGTTTCTGCCCAGTGTATAAAAGTTTTAAATATTGGTTATGAATTCAAAACATTGCTACCAACAGTACGTATGGTACACGTGCACAATTACTACATTATGATAAGTGATGTAAATTATTGTAATCATTAGTTGATAAATATCGCAGGTTACGTTGACAAAAAACGTAAGACACGTGGATCGACACACCGCGGATTCATGCAAGTACCGTACACTCGGGTACTGCAGAATTAAAAGTTTTATAAATACAGACTATTTGTGTTTATAACAAAAGCGTTGTAATATTCGTTATTAACAATATATTGTTAGAAAATTTTATTTCAATTTGTGCGGTGGTTAAAGCTATAGTTTTGATAAGACGAAAATTTTTCTCTCCTCAACTCAACAGTATCTGTTGAAGCAAAGAAAAATTAGTTAGGATTGTTAGGTGGTAAGTTTTATTATCGTATGCGTTTATAAAAGTTAAATTAACAAACAAAATTTCTCATAAAAAAATTCTACAATTTTCGTAAGTGAGCGGATGGAAAAACGTACTGTAGCAGCAGGCGTGACATTGATAGAGCTAGTGATTTTTCGCGATAAACTATTAATACACAGTAGACTTCAATACTATAAGCACCCAACAGCAATTTGTCTACTGTCATTGGTTGCTGTCTACTTGAGAAGGCGTTTACATATTTGACCGGGTCAATCAGAAATCGGCAACATCGGCACGACTCCTACGTGATTCGTGTGCAGACAGTTAACACGTGCCAAATAGTAATTCAGACGCTCAAGATAGGTATTGGTATGGACAAGTGTTTTTCGCGAGAATATTTATTGCCATGCTAGACTTCAATATCCTACGACCACATGCGCGTTTCCGTTGGTTATTGGCCCTCGTGTCTACGTGGGAAGACATGTTCTTTTTTGAATGGGCTAATCGAAATAAATTACTCCGCTACTGAACTACCGACAGACACTTGGGGCACGTGACATTTAAAATCCTCCAACCAAGAAAGTGCGTATGAACTAAAGTGGTTTGGAGTACGACAGGTCTTGAAATATTTACGCAAAAAAAAACACCTGTCCCTGCAAAATTCGCGTTATTATTTGAGGACATGTTAGACTTAAAATACTTTCCCTGTGCAATACGTTTGTCATTGGACCAGTCTTTACTTTACAGGCCCCGGGTAACTCTGCGCCAATAAATGAACGCTCCACAACCGTGTGCCTCAATCACATGCAGTTTACTCAGAAAGGGAGTGACTTAGCGTCAAGGTAGCAGCCAATGGAGGAAAGACGTTGTCTCGAGTATACACAGGACTGTGAATTTTAGCTTGACGGGAAAAAATAACGCGAATTTTGCTGTTCTCTAGTTATAGGCTATTCACGATAAAGTGAGCATTTTTTAAACCCCTTTCATTTGGAATAATAGTCAATAAATTTATTTTATTTTAGCCTTAGACGTTAACTTCTAAGTCCGATTAAATATACACACTTTGTTCATTACTCACATGGCAATATATATATCTAAAAAGTTGGTTAAGGATAAAAAACGGCTGAAAGGCATTAACAACTAGGGCCTCAAAAGTGCTCGTTTTACCGTGAACAGCCTATAAACAACCCCACAGTCTTTTGAAATATAACTTGTCTTCAAAAATTTTCGCTAAATTTCACTATCCATAGTTAGGGATAGGAAAAATTCGCGAATTCATTTCAGGACAAGATAGATTTCAAACGCGTATACACTGAAGTGACCTTTGCGATTGGTTCGGAGTTTATTAGACACGCCCTGGACGAATCCAGGCCAATAGCCGACTTGCAAGGGAACAAGAAGCGAATCCCGTACTGTCAAATGTGCTGTAACACTGGGGCAATAGCCAATGAACAAACATCTGAGGTTCGACTATACAAAGGATTGTGGAGCCTAGCATGCAGGTCATTGAACTCGCGAATTTTTCCTATCCCTACCCATAGTTGTAATTATTGATTCTTACTGCTTATACATTGAGTACGCACTAACGAACGAGCACACTGCTACCACAGAATACTCAAGAATAGAGAGGAAAAATAGCGGCTTACACCGTGAATTCCACCATAACAAACGAGTAAAATGGTGTTTCTCTCGAACAGCCAGTCGGGACGCCGTTCACCAATCGGCACCTAGTATCAGTCACTGTTAATGTTTCTTTGTACGTTTACAACAAAAATCTTTGGAAACCCAATTTACAAGACAATCCTTTTCAGAACTCTGAGACTAATGGAAAAAATTATTTCAAAATATAATTCACGAAAAGAACATTAATCCTTGTGAGCACAGGTACTCGAACCTATGCCCTTTGCGTTGTAGCTTCGCATCCTTAACCATAAAACCAACTCGACTTATGAACATTTAATTGCATTTCTAGTTAATATATCAGTTAATACTTACAAATTAAAAGTGAAGTTATTCGGTTAAGAAGAAAGCATAATTTTAATAGTCCTGTGTAAATACGAAACATTAACAGTTGAGTAAAAGTGTGACATAGTTTTAAAATTGTAGTCGATTTATTACGATTGTTTGAGATATTGTGAGTGTTTTGCGTTTTTCATACTTGCAATAAATTTCTTTTTGCACGGAACTACACTCTACATCACCTCTAGTTTTTGCGAAAACAGCTATATACGGTCGTACGTTGTTGAGTGTCCATGATTTAGCTAGAGCTCGCGGATACGAGTCAGTATAGTAGAAATATTTCTTCAGGACTATTACAAACAAGGCTCTTGTAAATTTTAGAAACAAATAATTTTACAAGAGAATTTTTTGTACTGTCACAATAATATTTTGTAAAATTACAATTAAGGTTTTAGTAAAAATTACAAATCTTTATACGAACTACTTACCAATCCACGGTCCAAGCAATAAGAAGCCAGTGACAATACCCAGTAGCCAATAGGAGACACGGCTCGTTCCCAGAGCTTCGCGCAGCCAATCACAGAGTAAGTACAGCCATATTAAAGGAGCCGCAACGTCATTTCATTTCTGTATGTTAGTGTACTCTATATCTCTGTACTGTAATGTACTGTACTTCGCAATTTACAAAAACCCCACAACCACCCACTAAATCATAGTTATACTCCTGACGTCACTTCAAGTTTGTTCTGGATGCCTCATATTTTGCTCGTTGATAGCAATACATTTTGTATATCCCCGTCTCTGCGAAGTTTATTGATTCTCGCTGCTTGCGCAGCTGCGGTGGCTGAGTGATTAGCCTGCTCGCCTCCCACCAAGGCGAACCGGGTTCAATCCCCGGCCGGGTCGTTCCAGGAACTTTCTCATATGGGGATCGTGCCAGACGATGCCGCTCGTGGGCGGGTTTTCTCGGGGATATACCGTTTCCCCTGTTCTTTAATTCCGGCGCCGCTCACGCCATACCCACCCCAACCACCCCCATTGGCTCACAAGATCTCGCTGTTAAGAGTCGCCCAAACTTCTTCACTCATTAACTCACTATTACCGCTCGTGCCGGCATAGGAACAGACACTGAGAGAGAATCGAACCAAATATTTGTTTGTTTAGGGCCCAAAATATATTTGGTTGCCTTAACAAAATATATCGTTGAGCAAACAAAATTTGAAAAGCATCAAAATTACTTTTGTTCGTCTAATAGCAAAATATATGTTCTAGCAAAATATATATTTGAATAAACAAAATCTCTGCATTGGGCCAAAATAATTTAGACTGTCAACTAAATATTTTGTTGAATCAACTGTATATATTTGTTTGGCCACGCCATTTGAATGCCTTTGTTTGAAAATACAGCTCGAGAGTTTGTTTGTATTTTTTTGTGACAATTACGATAGTAACTGGGTTTGTTAGTGCATCTATTGAATCGCAGTCGTTTAGTAAAATATAATAAAATAATTTAACAGGAAACTGACAAGTAAAGCTGTAAAACATGAAATATGTGTTCGCACACGTAGCCCAGCATTTGCAGAATATATGTTTAAAAGCATTCTAATATAATTTGTCATGTTAGTCGAGGTTACGAGCTGTTAACGGTAAAGTGAGCACTTTTTAAGGCCTTCTAAAAATTTTCCTTTTAGTCAATTTTCATCTTTTGGCCACTTTTTTAATACAGCCACTGTCATGTGACTTATAAACACAATATAAACATTCCACAATTCTCAAAAGTTAACGTCTGAAGATGTAATGAAGTATATTTATCAAACTTTAAAGTCTGTTGGAAGGGCCTTAAAAATTGCTCGCTTTACCATGAACAGCCTATACTAAGGCGTAACGCGCGGATGCAGGTGATCTAGGTTCAAAACTCGGTCGATTTTGTAAACTTTTTTTATATAAGCCCAAACTGTTTAAAGTACGTGGAGGCAAACAAATTTTTAATTGCACTAACCAAATCTTTGTCTGGGGGTAACAAAAAGAGAGAAACAAAAAAAAAATCTGTTTAAGCAACAAGACATATAACTTCCCCTGTAGAAGCAAATAATTTGGATGCACCAAACACATCTTGTTTTATTCAACAAAACCTTTCATCTCAGTGGACTTTGCTCGCCTACTCAGTGAAAGAGGGAGGCAGAACGACTTGCAAAGCACCAACCACATGCCTCTGGCAGGCGGGCAGATGAATCTGCAGGCACTCCATCCACCCTTCGTACAACTGTCGACCAATTGTTTCCTTTCCCAGGAAAAAATTGCCCGACATTGGCAGAAATCCCAAGTCCTAAGTTACAGCGGCGCTACTATAATTGCTTTTCCTATTATATACATACATTAATATAAGGGTATATTTATTTTCCTGAAAATTCCTCAGCGTCAAAGTAAGTCCAAGGAAGTGAAATTGCGTGGCAGTTCCTTTAAAACATGCGTACGCGTCCTGCGATTGGCTGCGCGATGCGCTGGGAATGGGACTCGTTTATGACTGGCTACTGCGTATGCTGCGAAAGGTACTCTGTTGGCTGGCCCGCTGGCTGCGAACAACGTACACACATGTTGCGGACCAGTGACGCCATTTTGCTGGCACGTGTCACTCCAGTGCGAGATGTAAGCGGCTCTTTCACCTCGCTATTCTTAATGGAGTTGTATCCCTTCCAGATGGGATCATCTTTATCTTCATTATCAAAGTTTATTACCGGATATTCAAAAGTCAAAGCGTGACATGGTATACAGGACTACTTAATAAAAATTTTGAATTTATAATGGGTCTTGTTATATGCATAATTTCTAACGAGCAATGAAGCAGTCTTTAGTTAAGGTAAAAGATGTAAAACGAATAATGTGGTTTTTTGTTTTCCTTCAAAAAAACTGGTAACCCCTTAAATACTACTCCTGATATACTCGGCCACGTATTACGTGTTTTAAAATTCTTAAAATCATGGCAAGTGCTGTTGAAGGTCGGGAACTAGCACCAATAAAGACAGTGCCATTTCCCGGGCCAATCTTACCGACTGCTGATGATACGCGTAAATTTGGTTATAGGTTGCTGCCAGTGCCGTAGACCGTTCCATCCTGTAAGTTGATACAAGGAATCCTTAAGTATTTTTCAGACGAAAAACTATCGTTTATTGCAACACTAGCAAGGGAAAGTTAATGTGGTGAGTTAAAGTGTTAAGATGTCCCCGGTGCCTCGGAAAGCATGGGTTTTAAACGCTTACTCTGGAAATGAAGTTATGGAGTATTTATCCGTAAATACAAGATGGCAGGGATTCTTCCCTCTTGAGCGCATCGTGATGATGGTGACCCCACCGAGAATCGAAACCTGATCTCCGAGGTGGAAGGGTGGCGCAGTGCACGGAGAAAACGGTTTCGGTGAAGCAAACAAAGTTTGTTTGGCGAAACCAAATTAGCTATTCTTGTACAATGGCAACTAAATATTTTGTTGTCGTCGCAAGATTATTTTGTTGTTCTTATTTGGTTGCCCCAAACACAGATTTGGTTCGCGCAACCAAAGAAGTGTTTTAGTTCTGCGTACATTAAACAGTTTCGGTTAATATTAAAAGTGATTACGGAAGCCCGACCGAGATTACAAGATAGAGCCTCTGCGCTCTAGTAACATCAGTTGAAGTGACTACAGACAAAATTGGAATGTTTTTAAATACATCATTTGCAAATAAATAAGTATTATTTCGAGTTTTAGAGCTTTACTTTATAGTTTCCTGTTGCACTTACTTACTTCGTGAGGATATTTATGTCACTAAATTCAGTAAGGAACGCAGTTGTAGGCTGTTCACAGTAAAATGAGCACTTTTGAAAACCTTTCTTAGGATATATTTGTATGCTCGTTGTGTGTTCTTCCGCCTTACGTAAAATTAGCATTGCCATGGGCCACATCGCTTTCTTAATTCGTCGGCCAAGTGAAACTGTAAAATTATTTCGAAAGTGCATATTTAAAAAATCCTCTAATTTTTACACTTCCGGGCATTAAAAGAAACAGAAAGTGATAGAAATAATTAAAGTTATGGTTACCTAACACTTTCTATTCGACGTTAGGATATGGAGTTACTTTCCCCTCCATCGGTACCAACTTTACTAGGCTCGTGTCACTCAGTGCGCCCGTTAAAATATATGCAGGTAGGAGCAGTGATTTTTTTCAAATGTTAATTTTAAAAGTGCTTACATTATTGCGAACAGCCTTAACTTTCTTGATTGTGACGAAAAGTTTAAATATACTCTCTAGCTGTATTTACGAACGGGGGAAAGTTAATCAGTGGCCAAACAAATATATGCGTACAGCTGATTAAACGAAATACTTTTCTAACAGTTTAATTTATTTTGGGCTAACACAGACGATTTGTTTATTTGAACATGTATTTTGTTGGATGAACCAAAATTATTTTTATTGATTTTCAAGTTTTTTTTTTTTTTTTACCTAACAAAGTATTTAACTGGCGCAACTAAATATATTTTTGACCTTATACAATCAAATATTTCGTCGGGGTTTCTCTCCGTGTAGTCACACCAGCGGGCATATGTATTTCCAGTTATTATGTGCGCGAGGAGAACGCGAGTGCCGCTGTTCGAGTCGAAGCGGTAGGGGTACGGTGGTCTAGAAGGGAACAAAAGGAAATGAACGAAAAAAAAATGGGGGGGGGGGGGAGGTAAATGGGTGCGTGATCCGCGGCTCGCATGGTAGGCTCGCATTTGAATTGTCGAAACACGAACGAAAGTACAAGCCAGACTACGTGTCGACGCTGGGCCGACCCTTCTCTCCCTTCACGATCCCTCCTGCCCCCTACACCCTCTTTTCGTCAAACATCACTTTTCCTCAACAACGCCTGTACTCTCCAGTCGGCAAGTGGAAAGTTTGTGTCTACGCTGCGGCGCGTGAATCCCACACTTCAACCCTATACGCGAAACGTTGCGCAGGAAGTGAATGTAACACTTCCATGCCCATTGTAGACAATCGTCTGCGTGTTGCACAGCAGGGAGTTTATATTTGACCAGTGCTGTACTATGTGAGGCTCAGTGGCCAAAGGCATTCCTGGGGATAACTTATTACTAGGGACACTCAAAATTCCCCGTCATTATTTGACATCAGACTGAACTTCACAGTGCTGTGTGCACTAGAGGCGGCGTCGTTTATCCATCGGCTGCTGCATAGATGTGAAGACACTCCCTCTCTGACTGAACTACACGTGATTGGCGCACACAGTTGTGAAGGTATCCTCTATTGGCACAGAGTCAATCAGGTTGTGTCACGTACAGTATGGCGCAATGAAAAACGTATTGTCAAAGTATACGTGTTTCAAATTTATCACGTCCCCAAATTATAGCGCGAATTCTGCAGGTCTCTACTGATTACGAAACCGTGCTTCTGCTTCACGTTACGATTGGTTCATATCACTTTCAATGAAGTAAAGTTAGTTGTGTTTACGAAAAAAAAAATGATTTGCTAGCTTAACCCTTTGAGGAGTATGCACGTATATACTCGGGCAACGTTTATTTGGAGGTTTCTTTGCTCTTGAAGATAAATCTCACACTTCTATGGTTTCGCTCTTTTGCTGGACTGTATGTTAAATAAAGTAAAATATTACAACTAGTCAACATTTAAATTTATAAAAAAACTATTAATTTTAATAACGTTTCAAATGAACACGATGGATTGTGAAACATATTAAACATCTGTCACGACACGTTGGTTGGAACATAGCCAACAAGCGACTCCATTGGCCGATGGACAGACATAAACATTGCGGAATATTGTAAGCGTGCCCGACATAGCTAGGACCAATAGGAAGAGGGTAAGTAGAAACACACAGTCCATCACATCTCATATTGGTGTAGTGGAGAATATTGGCAGCTCTCTTCAACCGTGTCTTCAGTGACAGTAAATCTGTGCCTTCCTTAAGCGTTAAGCACATACGCATCAAATTATTTCTCATTTGCAACAGGATAAACAATTGATTAATGTGGGGATGAAAGAGTTAACCTTGTTCACTCCCCGTGTCCATGGTCGAAGACATGTTGCATTTAAAGAATATTAATGGTCGGAGCTGTACACGACGAAGTACTCGGTAGCCGGTGTTATGCGCATATTCCTTTCTAAGTAATCTGATTTGTTGATGTTTTTGCAACTCTCGTTCTTTAATGGCTATTGGTGAAATCAACAAATACATGGTACAATTATCATTGGCTGCAAAAAGCAAGCTCGATACAAGTACAGTCATATCAAAACATAACATGATTGCAACACTGGAACTTGGATATGAATCACGACACTGGACGGGTTAATGTTGTACGATTTGTACAGCAGAAAAAAAGATTTCCAGTAAAGTACAGCAAGTTCCTCTGTGGGGGGGGGGGGGGGGAGACATAATTCGTACAGACGTACACAATTCTAGTTATTATTTGACATTGCAGTATGGTATACACTCGAGCCGGTAACGTTTCCCCATTGGTTGCTGCACATATGCGAAGTCACGCCCTTTCTGAGTGAACTGTACGCGATTGGGGCACACAATTGTGAAGTGTTCATTTATTGGCGCAGAGTTACCCAGGGAGTATAAAATAAAGTATGGTCCATTCAATGACAAACGTATTTCAAAGGTACATGCCTTTACATTTTCAACGTGTCTCGAACCAATAACGCGAATTTTGCAGGTCTCAAATAATTCTTTGTTAAGATTACGTTACGAAGTCACAAACACAGCTGCTGCCAAGAGCATCGATTATAAGCACATTTTTTACGTCCCGAGATACGGCATAACTTTATTCTGGTTCCAGTACAGTTCCAACCAAACGAATGTTATACGTTGCAACGCGTATAATTACATTTATACGTATGTGTAGGGGTAGTGAAATTTCGCGAAAAAAAAAAAAATCTAAAGACATGCTATATTTCAAAACACTGTAGGGTCGTTTACCTCTGGGGCTGGATTACTTCTTGACACTTGTTAACTGTCTGCACACAAATCACAAGGTTTTTCGTTCTTTTCCATAGAGTGCACATACGTTCTTGGCAGGGTTAATATTCATTTTATGCCCGACATAACATCTTACCTCGAATACTGGAATAAAATATTTTTCAATAGCAGATCCCAGTAAAAAAATACCGGAGAATAAATTTTGCGAAGGTTGTTGAAAGTTGCCGGCAGTTGGTTGGCGTTGACATGGCATATTATTATCGAGACACTTGGCCCTGTTGGCCAAGGAGGCGAAAAGGAGGCGTGTTTCCTCGGAGTCACACTCCTTGAACACAAACGAGGTTTGTAGCATTTCTTAGTACCATCTCTGGATATTAGCCCGTTGGTTGTAAGTAGTTTCATGAACGATTTTTTCCAAAAAGAAAATTCTGGAATCCCCCCTCCCCCCAATCGTGAAGTGTAAATTCCTGTATACGCCCCTGGTTTTCTGCCGACCTCCCTCGGCGCGGTTGGTTGGTGTGCCGCCGGTCTGGAGTGCGGGAGGTTCTGGGTTTGAATCCCAGTTAAGGCATGCGTGTTAGTTTAGGTTAGGTCATAAGTTAGTTTATCAGTAGGGACCTGCAAAATTCGCGTTATTATTTGCGGACGCGTTAAACTTTATAAACACATGTACCTTTGCAATACTTTTGCCATTGGACCATAATTTTTCTGACACGCCCCAGGTAACTCCGCGCCAGTAAGTGAACACTTCACAATTGTGTACCCCAATCACGTGATGTTCAGTCAGAAAGGGAGTTACTTCACATCTATGTAGCAGCCAATGGGAAAACGACGCCAGCTTCAGTACAAACAGTACTGTGAAGTTTATCCTGATGCCGGATAATAACGCGAATTTTGCATGTCTCTATTTATAAGTCCTCCCCTGATAATCCTTCAGGCATAAAACCCGAGGACTTTAATAAGCCCTTTCCAGTCCAATCCAATCCAACCCCTGGCACGACACGCTCGCATGGCGTGAGAGACACGTAGAGCCGACTTTGACAGCGAGTTTGCAGCAGACCCTAACCCTTACGCCCTCCTCTCTTGCCCTTCTGAATAATGCACTCGGCCATGGCTTGGCAACACGCAAGACACAATCACGGCCGGGCCCTCACACGTCTACCGCTCAATGATGCACCGCGGAAGTTGCAGCCATCTCTTCTTCATTCCCTTCACCACAGTCTCTTATCTGCTTTCTCGTTTTCACTCTACACGCGCTATCGTTTAAAGGCTTTGGCCGCAAAAAAAAAATCTGTTTGTTTTTATTTTTATTGTACATCGCATAGTGTTCCACTTAAGCACATTATCTGAACTACCATTTCTACATTTGAAATTTTTAGATTCCATGGTTTTTGCAAAATTATATACCAAAGTTAAAATTGTACTGATTGGTAATGTTCACATAAAATAAAACAAATTGTTTTCAAAAAATATAATATGCCATTTTGAGGTCGCTATAACTTCAAGTTCGTTGGCTCCTGTGTTTTCTGGAGGTGGAGTTTGGTTAAGTGCCGATAGCCTTTCCACAACTGGAAATGTCGGCGACATATTCTTCGTTTGTCAACAAACTGGTATAGGCTGTTCACGGTAAAGTGAGAACTTTTGAGGTCCTACTTACTTTTTACTATCAGCCATTTTTTATCCTTCGGCCACTTTTTAAAATAAATATTGCCAATGTAAGTAATAAACACAGCGTGTATATTTCACCGGACTCGAAATTGAATGCCTACGGTTACAATAAAATGTTTATTGAATGTATTCGAAATGAGAGAATCTCAAAAAGTGCTCAGTTTACCGGGAATAGCCAATGACAGTGTTTGTTATTATATCATCGTGATAATTCCTTGTTTTTAATTTTACAAACTTGCATCTGGTTTCTTTCTTGAATACGCAGCTATGCCCGTTTTGTTTTGCAATAGTTTGTGCACAATAGAGCAGGGCGTAACTAATAGTAAAACAGTTTTTTGTAAAAAAAAAAAAAAAAAAAAGTTCTTAAAAGTAGTTACTTACACATGTGAACCAATGAGAAGAATTTCTCCCGCTGTAGTGAAATAGCAAAAATTTATTATACAACTACAGTGATGCAGCGGTGACATATGGGTATCTTGAGCTAGTCACTGTTGCTGGTTTCTTGTACATAAAAGCAACCGCAATTTAACTTATTAGGTAGCATGCTAGGAATTAAAGAATAATTTCAGGTGTGTATGTTGGGGGTTAGTGCCTTTGGAAAACCTGCTTATTTTTCTCCATTCTGCCCTTTCTACGTAATCCGGTCTCATTTTATTATTATTATATATATATATATTACCGGTTGCATGCAACTAATAGCATGTAACCATCCGTTGAAAGCGAGACACTGTGAAAGTCTTAAATACAGAAATCAGTAATCAGTATTTTATTACCCATTATATAAAATGATTTTCTTAAAATAGACTTCATTAAGTAAAATAAATAATTTACGACAAAAATTGCGTAGTAATATTATTTTGAAATTATTCTTTTAATTTGTGTAATCAACACCAACCATTTTTTTTTTTTTTACTGAAATGCAATATTATGTGTACCTTGAAATATAGATTTTTTTTTTTCTACCAACAATATTTTAGTTTATGTTTACGTTGAATGCAATTACGGAAAAGGTTTGCTTTTAAAGCTATTATTGAAAAAGCATTCAGCAAACCTTGAAGCTACTCTTTGTTGGAATCCGGTATTTTTCTTTCGTATTCTTTTGGGTTCTTTTTTTGTGGTTCAACAGTGAAACAAATGGACGCCGTTGGTAGGCCTGCTGCAGTTGCGACAATGGCGCATCGCACCCCCGAAGTGAAGAGGAGGATGGATGGAGGGGTGGGGTATTTTTCCCTCCCTCCCCTCTCCATGAGGTGATGGATCGGCCGGCAGTCCGGGCACGGACGGGGTCCCGCGGTATCCTTCCCACCCTACCTACCCCCTCACCCCTCACCCCTCGGTAAGCCATTATTGCTTCCCCGCAACTTGAAACTTCCCCGCCGGAAAACACGTGTCCAGAAACTTTGTCCGCTTCTCACCCAGAAACTCAATTATAAAACCGATCCTCTCTGCGAAGCCTCCTTCTCGCTTCCTCCAGCCCCGTCTCACCCCCCCCCCCCCCATCATGTTCCAGGGCGCTGCGAACAACAACCGACCCTCCAACCCGGGCAGCTTCCAGCACACCCCCTCGCCCCCCTCCCCCTTCCCTAACCAACACCTACCATACCCTCCCAGGTCTCCTCCAGCTACTTCTAATTATAAAACAAGTTGAGGAGCCGGAAATTTGATCACGCAGCCTCGGCAACGATCGTCGCGCCAAAACGGCCCCCGATAAAGGCGAATCAGTTTTAAGTTCAAATGAAATGACCATCTCCGCAGGTTCCCTTCGCCTTCCCGCGATGTCAGGGAAGAGAAAACATTTCCTAGTGTCAGCACAGAGCACTAAGATTATAGTCCATTCACGGTTACTTCCAGCTTTCCTGAAAGCCCCTGCTAAAGTTCTACTTCCAGGATATTCTTCCACCTCGCGCAAACAAAACTTACTCGAGTCAAGGGAATTACGCCAGAGAGACAAAGCACCGAATTCGTGTGCATGCAGTGTAAAGGCAGGTCACGATAAAGTGAGCACTTTTGAAATCAACCTTAGAAAAAAAGTCACTGCACATGCCTGCGTATATTTTAAAGGATGCCCTGCGTGACATGCGCCCAGTAAAGTTGGTATCGAAGTATAGGAAGAAGATCCGTACCTTAATATCGAATAAATAATGTTAGGTAACCATTTGTGATGACGTAAATTATTTCACTCGCTTTCCGTGTTTTTTAATTCATCGAAGTGTAAAAATGAGCACATCCGTACAATATTTACTTTTCTAATAATTTCACAGTTTCACTTCTCCGGTGCACGAATAAAGTGATGAGACCCATGACAATTTTAATTTTACATAAAGCGGAAGAATACACAACGTGCATGGAAGGAGATCTTCAGCAGGGCTTTCAAAAGTGCTCATTTTACCGTGAACCGCCTATAATAATATTTTGCATAAAAACTATTTCTTACTAAGTGTTACCAACACATATGTTTTCTCACTGATATGTACTTACATTAATTATAAATAAATTATAATTTATATATAAAATAATTGTAGTTTTATATAAAATATTGCGATGAAAGTAAACGTGGTACGTAATTCGAATGGGCTGGATTAAAACACAAACTGTATTAGAAAAAATTTCCTAATTTAAATAAATATGCTTTGCATCACATTATTATGTACGTAACTGCATAACAAGGCTGTCGTGAGTAATTTGGTCATATTGAGGTTTGGGCGGGAGCCAACAGCAGTTCTAGTTTTTCGCCAAATCGTCGTGAAATAATAGCGAGCAGGCATAACGATGTCAGGTGATTTAATTTCAATACGCCTACTCTCCCTCTATTTTTTGCGCCAATTGGGAATGACTTGCCTACCAAATTAATCAAGTATTTTATCCAATTAAGGCACCTAAACAGCCATGACGATTGAGAAAAGGAAAATTTTGCAAAAGAATTTTATAAACAGCTATTTTGTGTTAACACTGATTTAACATTTTTTTTTTATTAAAGAGCGTTGTAACTCTCCGCCCAGGAATCAAAATCTTTTGTTGACAAAATTGCCAAACTCTTGAGTGGCTTATTCTAACACGGTACTCACAACATAAAAACTTCCGGCGTGCGCACGCAATATTGCAATCTACCGTGCACTCGCGTTTTTTTTTTCTTTTTGCCTAGAATCACTGGCTGTAGCTATGGTTCGTTCGGGACTCGAACTCGTCATCTCGTGACCTCCCAAGCGATCTAGACATCTCGTTTCGCGTAGTCTGAAATAACAGCGTACAATTTCCATCATAAGCACACACCCCTATCTCAGTTGGTTCCGTTGACACGACAGTGGAATAATTCAGGGGCAGACATGTCCCGAAACGAATGGCTGTCGCTGGGAAGGGGGGGGGGGTGTTTATTCAAGGAAACTGCCGTATGGCCGTACAGCGCGTTTAATTTGGTCGCACGCGTTTGATTTGACGATACCGTGACGTCCGTTTCATTAGGTTGTCAGGCGTGGCCCCCGCAGGTGTACATTCTGGCTGGCGAATCACTGCGTCGGAGTGCACATGCGAGTGCATACAATGTGCAATATTCGCCAGATAAAAAATTAGGCCCGCCAGCACCGCTTCCGTTACAAAGTACTTATGACTACAGCATGATGGTGTCACAAAGTAGATGAGCACGCAGGGGCGAAATGGCTTTGCAGTTCCTCCGATGTGATCTTACCCATTCTCATAATAGGCTGCGCTAAGCTTTGGGAACAGGCTTTGTCTCTGATTGGCTGTACTGCATGTTGCTAAAGATTCCCCGTTGGCTGTACTGCCGATTGACGACAAGGTTTCCAGGAGGTGATTTGCAAAGGGCATTCCGACATCATGCTAGCCAGCGACGCCATTTTGCTGGCAAGTGCCTTTGGAATCCGCTTTAAGTCGTAGGCTCCGCATTGTTCGGTTCCGAAACTTGAAGCTATAGGAAAACTGTATTAGAGTTTTCCGTATTTTGCATCTACACCTCTCAGCTTTCGTCGTTACGGACTCCGTTTCCGTACAATGGCTGCACATTTCCGTAGAAATCTTCGTAAAGATACGGGAATTTTTAACAGTGTAAATCCACTACGTGCGCAAATTCGCGTGATAGACTTTAAATCTTACCTACCAAGGAAACAAAAATACGATTTGAAAGTCGTTAAATTTCGAGTGGTTCAACTCCTACTACTTCAGATTCGTAGGAGTGACACTTCCTTTTCAAAACTACCTCTCTGACTTCACCAAGTTGTACAGAGTGACACACTTTTGGAACCATCATGTCTCACAATTATATCGATTTGGCGTAACTTTCCCTTTTGATCTTAATATGGCATTCCTTAGGATCACATATAATGATAGCATTGTAGTTAACCGTGCGTAAAAATGTTGTATTTGAGTTGGGTGGCAAATATGCTTCTGAAATAATTAGCGACACAAATAACATAACACTTACAAAAATATAGGCCTATTGTTCATATGGTTTCCTTTCAGGAGATCCCGTGATGTTCTCTGATGCTACTTATTCAAAAGGTCAATGATGGAAATCACTGTATTATATGGTATCTAACCAAATTTATGTGATCTATCTAAATTTTTCAACTACATTACGCGAGAATAGGAGAGAAATACTGAATATGCATAAATTTTAGCAGAATACTTAATAATTTCAGCTTATTTGTTACGAACTATTGTTTAATTAAGTAACTGGGAAATAAATTTAGATATTTCAGCTTACACTCTAAATCTTAAATAGTGAGAATTGAGCCAAATCAATGAATAAGAGTGATAAGTAAGTGATTGGCGATCAGCACCAGGTAACTAATTAAGATGATGGCTGAATTTCACTGATTTCTTTATGAATCACACTGAATGTCGAGAATTACACCGCCATAAGCCACTTGTTTCCCAGTTAATTTGCTTGATTTGCCAATCGGAAGTAGCTTGTCGACTGACTTTCAGTGAATTTTATTTCACTGATTGATACCACTGATTCGGGCTTTGTGTGTAAGCATTTTACAGACGAGCAATATGACATAGACGAATGTAGTTAGATCTGATGTTGCAGGAATGTGATTTAGTATTGACAGTGAGAACTCATCGTGAGAATTAAATTAAATTCTTCACAAAACGTACGCTATCTGTAAAACACTTTCATCCATACTGTACACTCTAAACTGACAACTCGTAGTGTCCGACAATGTTCCGTAACAGATGCGCGCATCGCCATTCGCTGAACTGGAAACACGGCTAGGTAATACATACCCGGAAAGTCTGACAGAGTGAGTCACAGTGACATTGCGCCCCAGCAAATTGCGTTTCCACATCAAATAGAGGCGTAATGAGCTTGGGGTGTAAAGAGCAGTACTAATTAAGTTTAACTGAGTACGATAAAGCGATTCCTGATTTTGAACACCCCTTGTTACCTCGTTGCAAACCACAAAATGATGAACTTTGAACGAACAAGAAAGCTTTAATGCATAATCGTGTAGCCAACCAACAAAATAAAACACGTATACTTCATCGTGTTATTAAGATACACGTTAGTAATGCTGAAACAATCATGCACCAAAAAGTAATACTTTATTTTCCAAACAAAATTATTTTTAATTATTTTGTTGTTAATTATTAACGACCTGAATATTTTGTCATTTTCATTATAAGGTGATGGTACACTTACGCGATAAACAATATCAATTCGCAATATTTCCTTAACCAAATCACATACACTTTCACAACGTACACGAGATTTGAACAGTTGACTACTTGCACACTAACCTAGCGTATAGACAGTTAATTTACAAAGGACTATACAGTAAAACATATATCCTAAGTTTTGAACGATCTACATATCACCGTTGAATACTTCAAAATAGCGCTTAATTGGCGTCTCCAGAGGCAGCGGTGGCGCCTCAAACCTAGGCGATCCGGGTTCGATCACCAGCGGGTTCGCTCCCGGATTTTCGCATGTGGGAATCGTGCTGGACTATGCTGCTTGCCGGCGGCTTTTCTCGGGGTACTCCCGTTTCCCCCGCCTTTTCATTCCAGCACCGCTCCATCCTAGGGTTTCATTTCATGTCATGTTCAGGGACGACGAGCACCTACGGGTCCCAGCTGGAAAGCCCGTCACTCGGCGGGTGTTGCCTCGCCCTGGGTCCATCCCCTATACGCATTTATTTATTGATGTCTCCCAATTGTAGATCTGATAGTGCAAATAAAGAACAAAAGAGATGGGAAATAAAATAATTTTAAAATAATGTACTTATGCTGAGATGTCGCTAGTAAAAATCCTGGCTAATAAAAATTCCCGGATGTTTGTCCGAAAACTATTGTTACAGGCTGCAGAAAGAACGGAATAGGATTAAGAAGAAGGAAAATATGAAATGCTTTGAACGTAAATAACACATGTTGTCTGAAAACACATAGTCTAAAATCTCAATTATATAGTTTCTTTATTATGGAATTTTTGCGTAATATAATGTTACGCACTGCTGCCCGGCACTGTGGCGGTCTACCCACCTCACTCCTCCCCCCCCCCCCCGGAGGTTGTCACCTGACACCGCTTTCTGGGAAACACGTAAATAATGGACAGGCGGCCGGGCTGTCGCACTGCTCGGCGCCTTGCTTGCGTCACATCCCCTCTTCACTGTTGGAGGTTTCGATGGGTCTGGCGAAGACGCAAGAATGTTCTGGTGAGACCGGCTGGCGCCTCAGCCCTTCGTGACGCATCAAGCGAGTTGGGGAATATTCTAGGTGGCGGCCTAAGACACTATATATATATACTGCTGCAACCCAGTGGCTGGCAGTATTTGACGGAGGTCGCCTGGCGAGTGTGCGCGAGCGACGTGAAGTGTGGACGACGACTGGAGATTGCGGGACGACGGCGAGTGAGGTGTTCGTGGCTTGAATGTACGAGAGGGTGTGTAACCGACGAGTGA
This sequence comes from Dryococelus australis, assembly GCA_029891345.1. Lineage (NCBI taxonomy): Eukaryota > Metazoa > Arthropoda > Insecta > Phasmatodea > Phasmatidae > Dryococelus > Dryococelus australis. Next base: position 62,816,478 of record CM057003.1, on the reverse strand, counting down.
AGCCTACTGTGCGTGAGGGCGCTTGGAGGACTCTAGAATATTGTGACTGGCGGGACATAGACTGAACTGAGGTGGGACTGAATGGAAGTGTAATAGATTTTATTGTAAATATTCGAATTGTTAAATATGGACGCATAAATTATAAAATAATGGTCGATACACTGTATGTTGGAACTGATATTTAATTATTTAATTTCTTTGATATCCATTCCTTGTGAGAAGTTGACTTGAGAGTATTTTTTGCTGTAGTTATTGTAAATAAAATTGGAAAATTATAATTAATACTATTATTTGATTAACACCTCCACCCCTTAACGAACTTTGTTTAGCCCACTTCATTTCTAGAGAGAGAAATTGTAACAATAATATAACGAACAACACAAAAGTGTATAAAATGAGACCGATTATTTGCGCTGCACTTAACTTCTTCATCCATGCTAAGAATACCACAGATAAATGATGCCATAATTTTTGGCAGCTTAATATATTTTCCAACCACCGTTATATGAAATTTTAAAAATGACCTTGGCCCATTTATTTTGTAGGCTTCAAATGCAATGTATTTGATATCCATGCACTCTATTCAGACTTATTGGTGGATACACGATTTTACCACCAATGAATCATAATAGTTGGCATGAACCCAAATTTCGAATAAAAATTATTTCGGAATGCTTTTGAAAATAACCACGTACACGTCGACGACCGACTGAACACACATCTCGAAATTTTTGCGGCAACCTCAAGGCAAAAATTATGTTACGTGTGCGAAGATAGTCTTTATACATGTATTCTAACACAGATCCGAAACCGCTTCAATCACATTTTTCTTAAAAGTGTTTCATTGGTTGGGATATAAACGTGCAGGCAACGTGTTGTTTCGGAGTCTAAGCCACCGCAGTCATTCAAGCGATCATTCTTTGTTAATCACATAGATTTATTTAGAAATAAACTGCTTGATGCAATTGGATGCGTCATTGGTCAGCGACATGGAATTACTTACCTACTTGTTTTTTTAGAATTATTTAAGCAACCGATATAACTCATATATTGTACTGTAAATTTTCCTGGTCGACCAACAATTGTGTGCTATGAGGAATACATATCATAAGACTTATTAATAAATAATATTCTTATTAATATGTTGGTTTAATTCTTATATTCACAAGGATCCTACAAAACAAACAGAAAAGAACATCTTTATTGGGGTTCGGATGGTATTATGTGATTTTCAGTACCCCAAGCGCCAGCGGTATCGCCTAATTTTCATTTTTTGTATTTTATATATGTATGCGCTTGAGAATTATATATATATATATGTGTGTGTGTGTGTGTGTGTGTTAGAGAATTGAAGACTATTGGTGCCATTGAAATTAAAACTGGTCATAATATTGAATAGGATCTGTTGACCAGTGGGCCTGTTGCTTATTTGCATTTTCAACACGTTCGGTATTAGTCACGCATTATGTTGTAAAATGTATGCTTAACTGTAGGCCTAATTCATCCCTGTTCCCAAGTCTCCTTCGAATTTTACTTCCTCGTTCTAGTTAGTGGAACAGGCGGTACGTTACTTTCATTGTGAGGGAATTACATTTTATACGTTAGGCTTGGCTTACATCGAACAAACATCTTATTTGAGCTCTTCGGTTCAATTTTGGTCCCAGGTGTGATGACTTTAAATTTGTCGGTCTAGGATCGCTGTCAAAGTTCGTTATTATTTTAACGTCCTGATTAGTATCGCGTACGGGAGAACCCAACGTAATTTCGGTTTCACAACTCACATTATTGGCCATGACGTATTACAAAGGATTATAACTATACAAGTACAGTTGGAAACGAAAATAATTGTTCTTTGCAATACTTATAATTACTTTATTTGTGTCTGGTGGGTGTTAAGGCCTTGTCACACTTCGGAGGCAATCGAAATACAAAACAAATCGGTAAAATATCATTAAGCTGATTATTACGTAAATATGTATCATAATATATAAAACGTTTATTATGTAAGATGCGTTATAAAATATAGTTTATAAGATATAATAATTCAGCAACTATACAGAATGTCATAATTAAATTAACAATTAAAAATTAATAAGTGTTATTATTGATGTAATTTTGTAGACGGGCGGAGTGTAAAAGCGTGCTTACTTGGACGCTGCGCAAGGGTGGAACAGACGCCTGGAAGGGGGCAGACGACAAAGGTGCGACAGCAACGCAGCGAGGCGAGTGGTTTAACGAGGGTGTGGCATCGCGACGCCTGGCCGCCCACCGCACCCCCTGAGTCGGGGAGGGTGTGACACCGCGTTACACTGCACAGCCCCCGTCGTTAGCGGCGAGGAATTGGCCACATGAGGTTGCCTACCCGTCCAGGGGTGACGGCATTGCGGGCAAGCATAGACACCCAGGCGTCAACGCCAATTCTCTACACCACACAAAACAACCTCGGAGCGACTGCACAGTAATCAGAGCCTGAACGTATGGGGATGTGGTTCTCTAACGTCTTTTAAATATCAACCTTTAGCAACTGGTTTTTCAGAGAGTATATCGAAACATTTGACACACACACACACACACACACGCGCACGCACGCACGCACGCACGCACGCATAATACTCTCATTCATCTTAAAACATTGTTAGATATTAACAGCCTTTATTATTATACAACTACAAAAGGATATAAGTTATTAATATCTACTTTATTACTATAGTGTATTCGCTGCTTTCTCACACTTTTTAATCAAAACTATTTAAATTCACCCCATTTATAAAGTGTTTATTTGTTCCCTAGAAACGCAATTTAACAGAAGCACTTTATGCTCCTGTCAACATAAAAGTATATTATTCTTTATTTATTAAATTTTATATATATATAATAATAATAATAATAATAATAAAAATTATTAAATTCAAATTTTACTTATAGTTTAACTATCAATTATATTATTTCTTTTACAATTAACACGAATTAAAACAGAGAGAAAATGGGCGTAGTGGTAATGGCTAGTACGAAATAGTTCTGGTGCATAACATTACTGAAGTGAGTGGTCCAATTGGTGTGATTTTCTAGACTTTGTAAAGCTTAGTTTGCATGAAGCGGAGGAATAGTTTGGAAGTAGAAACTGAGCTGGGCTTCAGAAAATTTGGAAGTAATCGTGAATGGACTATAACGTCTGAGCGCAGAGTCGTTAATAATACATAGATGAAACAGTCGCGTATACTGCGAGATCCACACACGCACCCAAACACGGCGTCGTTGCCTAGCAGAATGTCGGAACATTATTCGCCTATCAGCGCCTATAGGCTATTCACGGTAAAATGAGCACTTTTCAAAGCCTTGCTTAAGATCTATTTGTATGCACGTTCTGTGTTCTTCCACCTTATGTAGAATTAACATTGTCATGGGCCTCATCACTTTATGCGTGCGTCGACCAAGTGAAACTGTGAAATTATTAGAAAAGAAAACTTTTACAAATCTGCTCATTTTTACACTTCAATGCATTAAAAAAACGTAACGCGAAATAAATAATTTCAATTAGCATAAATGGTTAACTGACATATTTTATTCGATGTTAAGATACGGAACTATTTCCCATCCATCATTACTAACTTTACTGGGCGCATGTCACTCAGGCCACAAGTTAAAATATATGCATGTAGGATCAGTGACTTTTTTCTAAGGTTGATTTCAAAAGTGCTCACTTTACTGTGAACAGTCTTTAGCTACTTTACAAGCCAGCGCTAATTCATGTAAAATCCTTCGCAGCACGCAGTAGGTAGTCATAAAGAGACCCGCCCCAGAGCCTTGAGCAGCCAATCACAGAATGGGTATGCTGACATTAAAATATATTTTCGTTTACTTAACCTATTCTTTAACTAATGCGCTAGTTTGGGGGAGGAATAGGGCGGCTGATAACGCCTAGGTGTGTATGTATGCCTGCAGTATCCTGACCCCTGCAAGGGTAGGCATTTCCCCGTGACAACCCCCTGCCAAAAACATTACAGTTTAGCAGTCTCGCGCACGACCTGACATTCGACCTCTGTCAGAAACTTCACATATCTCACGTATTTTAATGTCAACTCTGACCACTATTATATTATTATGTTGGCAACGAATTAAAATAAAATATTTTTAAAACGCCTTGCTATCCAATTCAAAGGGTAATTGTTTAGAATTACAATTAAATGAACTTAGGGTGAAAATATGATAATCGACTTTCGTCTTCAGTGCGTGTCCCCTAAATCGACAAGCCGATTGCCAATACAATAGTCGAAATTGTATGGTCGTCATTGGTGAAAAGGTTTTTTTTACATTTTAATTTTCAACTGACACCGCTATCTTAAATGAATAAAACACTAAAACTGGAATCGGCTCTCAAGACCTCGATGCTAAGAGCAGCACAAGTCTCTTTCTTCACTCACTAAAACTTCAATATAACTTACTTACACTAAAACTAGGTTACAGGGAGTTTGCAAAGATCTAAAATATCTGACTTGCGTAAAAGTTATTCTTACCTCAATTCCTCCTCATGTTTTTACAGTGCAAAATAAATTCAGTGGTTATTGAGAATCTCGCATGCGCATATAATTCATTTCCCTTCTACTTCATAAACATGTATCTTTTTGCTTTCCGCGCATTTGAGTAACCCCAATCCGACACTTGGGAAAAGGTATCATTAAATCAAACAAAGTTTTTTTGGTGCAACCAAATTTATTGTTTTTATAAGTGCAATGATTTTTTTTGTTGAAATCAATTATTTTGTTTTTATTATTTATATTTCAAGTTTTTCATCTTAACTTTTTAATTACCTGTTGAAAATTCATTACCTATTATCATTATACCATTATTAAGCATCAATAAATACACTGATAAACACTGTTACTATCCTAATTGTAACTAAATTTTCAAAAAAAAAATTCTAGCTCTATTTTCAAACAAAGGTCAAACAAATATACAATTGGTCCAACTAAATATTTTGTTGATGGTGTAATATTTTGTTGGTCCAACATAGAGGTTTTTGATTAGTCGACCATGTACTTTGTTATAGGACCACAATTCATTTTGTTGCTTTTAAAGTTCTGTTTACTCAACAAAATACTTCGTTGCGGTAACTAAATATATTTTTGGCCAGCTGTACAAACACGTAGCTTGTTGCCTGGAACAAACCTGTATCTCACTATGACGTATTTATGTTTCAAACATTTGAATATAAGTCATTACGTTGGTTAACATGTTAATTTTTGCGTTGTCGGAAAGAAACATAGTCGAGTAAGAGGAGAAACCAACCAGAGTTTTGAAGAGTGCTCGTTCAACTGTCAAATTCCTGTCGCGCTTTTAGGGGCCGCGGTGGCTGAGCGGTTAGCCTGCTCGCCGCCAACCAAGGCAAACCGGGTTTAATCCCCGGCCGGGTCACTCCCGGATTTTCGTATGTAGTAATTATGCCGGACGATGCCGCTGGTCGGCGGGTTTTCTCGGGGATCTCCCGTTTCCCCCGCTCTTTCATTCCGGTGCTGCTCCACACTCACCTCAATCACCCTCATCGGCTCTGAAGACCTCGCTGTTAAGAGCCGCTCAAATCTCTTAATTCACTCACTGTCGTGCTTTGGTCAGTAATGAGTAGATACCTGCAAAATTCGTGTTATTATTTAAGGAGAGACTGAACTGCAATTTATTGTGCGTTTCACCGTCTTCAGTCATTGGCCAGAAATATGTCTTGTATGCCCTCGGGTAACTATTGAGCCAATAATATTAGATCAGCGGTGGAGCGGCCAACGTCTTTTAAGGAGCTCAAGCAGGTGAGTGACGTTGATAAAAGTGAAGTAGCCATTTAAACCACGGACTGTGCTCAAATGTTTATAACGCAGAGGAATTTATCTTGTAACCTAAGGATAACGCGAATTTGTACGTGCCTAGTAATGAGGGTCTGCGATTGCCGTGGTGATTGTATAGTTCGCGCAGACTTATTCAGTACGTCAAACAAGCCATAGTACGAGACCCACCTCCACCAGGGCTCAGAACTTGACATGGGTTTGCTCAATTCTTTAACTTGTCTAGGTACACTTTCGCGAGTCACCACATTTCCGAAACCAAGATTTTCACAAATTCAGGATATTTTATACTTGCCTATTAAACTAATTATCCTAGCAAATTCTATTTGAAATTTCCGATTGTAATATTTGTCTCATAATAGCTTAGTACCCGGGGTTTATTTGAAAACAAATTTGGTTAGGCAGCTTTTCTGGTATCACTTTTATAAATAGTATTGCTGTATATGCCATTCTCTCGCCCTTTAAATAAAAACAGCTGTATAGTAAACACAATGCAAGTTCAGAAATTATATTGAACTTCCTATTGCCGAATTATAAGCTAAAGATCTTAAATGTTACCCACTCAAACTGCTTTAGAATTGAATAACAATTAAAATCAGTTCTAAATATTTTTCTTAAATCACTGTAATATAAGCACTAAATTTTAGTCTACTTGCCGAGAGAATAAATGCTTGTTATATCACTTCCTTCTGTGTGATTTTATGTGTAAATGTATGACTGTGACTATATGTGTCTAGGTGTGGTGTCCCCATAAACATTTTGAACGCAAGAACCAAATTTCATCAAACTCAGTACATACGTAGCACTTGGTAAGGGTATCCAGTTTTTATAGTCTTTGACGACGCTTGATGCATACTTTCAAAATGACGGGCATTTTTTTAAATGTAGTATTTTATGATAGATCTCAGAAACCCACTCAAACATAATTGTGTATGTTGACAGTGCATCGTGTATAGGCCTAAGCATAGAATTTAGAGATAAAAAATGTTAATTTGCCTCTATTTTAGATGATAGTACTACATTTAAAAAATAAAGCTTTTAAGTTATATATCGAGAACTACTCAAGCAATTCTCGCCAAATTCGGCAAGTAAGTGATACAATGATAGACCTTGTAGGCACATGCGATTTAAATTCGAGATGATGGTCATACAATGATTTAGGTTTAATTAATATATATACCATACTGTTCATCAAGTTTCGACTAAAGGTTGTATGTTGAAAGTATCTATTACTAACAAATAGCATTTTTTGTCCGTCATTTTGTAAGATAGTCACATGAAGAAAATTGAGTTTTACGTCATATATCTGCAAAAATCAATCAATTCCTATCAAATTTCGTAAACAAGCAATACGACAGTTGGCCATAGAAATTTATAGTTTTTGAGTGGTAGGGCTCTTATTTCAATAATGGCTACCTTATAAATACTTTTACTTAGTATTCTAAATCTGCGAATCCATGTAACTTATTTCAATTTAATTTAGTATGCTAACAGTAAATATTACAACCATCAAGTATGTCTACATAAAGCCTCAGTTCTGCAAAAAAATTGTAAGATAATATCACATGAAATAATAAGGATTTTATTTCATATTTCGGGGAAGCAACCAATTGATTCCTACCAGATTTGGCGAAGGACTTCTACTATCGTATACAACATTAATTTATGTGTTTTAAGTGGGCCACGCATTAATTTTTTATACGAACATTTCAGTTAAGTATGCTATATTTACGAACCTATGTAATTATAATTTATAATTGTATACGGGGAGTATATATGCAAGCATCAAATGAACAATTAAAGTAAAGCTTTTCTCAGATATTTTGGAAGATATAACCACATGTAAAATATGTCTTTTAAAAACTATCTCGCAAGAATATTATAAAATTCTCACCAAATTTGTGCGAAAAATTTATAATTTTTCTATTAAATATAAATGTATATGAATTTGCAGAGGAAATCACATATATTCAAATTAACAACCATAAAATATTTTCTAAAAACGCCATATGTTCCAAAACAAATTTAACCGAATTTTATTATGCAAACAGTATCTATTACAGTCATCAAATTTGCTAATACGTAACATATGTTTCCCGGAGTTTAAGAAGACAGTGAAATGAAACAAGACGTTATTCATATAAATAATAAACCTTCTTTTCTCAATATGGTTGCAATTAATTTTTTAATAACTTCTTAAAAGCTGCGGTGGTAGGTATGTATTGACTTCTATTTGAAAGCATTAACATTGTAAATGAAATCGGGAACTTGTGCAACAGTAGTGAGACAGTTCCAGATTGGATATCTATAACATTTATGGTGTGCACAATTTGGTACAAATAAGTTTAAATTTTCCAGTGTAACATTTGGAGGGAATCGGTTGATTGGTCCTCGAGATATAACTTAAAACATCCATAATTTTAATGTGGCGAGCTTCATAAGTAGAGGACGAAAAAGTAATATAGTAGCAATTTACATAACTGTATACTGCCAATATACGAAGTTAAATTAAAATATATTTTATTCTATAGTTTTTTTTATATGGCGCACATAAATAAAATAATTTTATAGACGTCATTCTGAAAACAAGGGTATTATACAAAAAAATGTTTTTTTTTTTTTTTTCATATCTCGGTAAACAATGAACTGATTTCTACCAAATTTGGCAAACAAGTATTACTGTGGCAGATGATGTAAAATGTTATGTCAGAAACTTACTTTCAAAATGGCGTCCATATATTCATTTTATCCCTGAATGCCACATCGCCGTAACCATGTAAACAATTCCAACTTAACTTTGTATGCTGGCAGTATATATTACAAATATATACGGTATCTACACGAAATATATATTGTGTGCCGTTTTGTAATATTCCGCTGTACATATAAATAAAGTTCCTATGTCATATCTTGGGGCACGATTGACCGATTCCTTCCAAATTTGGCAAACAATTTGCGCTGCATCAGGTTGTGTAAACTGGTATGTTTTAAGTAAGGTAGGCAATTATTTCCCAAATGGTGGCTATTTTAGCTGAGTATCTTTTATTAACGAAATAATTTCCAACTTAACTTTTTATACTGGTAGTACCAATTACAACCATCCAATTTGTCTATACGGAGCCTTATTTCTCTGCCATTTTGTATGTTAGCGCAACAATAAATATTAGGTTTTTATGTCATATCTCGGGACACAGTCTTATCAATTTGGCAAAGACGTGAACTGTAGTAGGCCATATAACTGTAGGTATGTTGTTTTTAAATGACAGACACTTATTTTCAGAATGGCGGCTATAAAATCATTTAAGCTTAGTGTGTTGTATCTACGAAACTACCTATGTAATCGATTTTAACTGAACGTTGTATGCTGGCAGTATACAATCATCGAATGTGGTAATACATAACATTTTTGTCTTTCATTTATGAAGATCATCACATGGAAAATATGGAGGTTTTATGCCATATCTGAGGAACCATTTAACCGATTTTCACCAAATTCTTCACACAAATAGCCCTATAGTGGCTGAGTCACTTATTTTCAAAATTACAGCCCTGCAAATATTTTAGGTTAGTCAATCCTATGATTCGAAACATTAGACTGATTAAACAATAATTTATTGCTCGAATCCGACGATCCCCGCGATGCAGTGGATTGCACACTACTTTATAGTACGAGGTTTTCTGGTTTCGAGTCCCTGGTAAGTCACATGGTTATTTCTAATTGTCTTCCTACTGACACGTGATTTTGGTTTCATTTATATTGATATTGCTTCAATGAGACAATTCCTACCTACAAAATCAGCATTGAAGAAATTATTTAAACATTAATTGCGCTTATGTTGAGGAAACTAGGATAATTATTTATATGAACAACTTCATATTTTTTAGATGACATTAATTTAAAAATTAATGTTAGTAAGTTATATTTACTAAACAATTCAATCAAATATTTTTGCGTGATCAGTATTCATTATAATCTACAAGTATGTGTGTAGAGATCCTCTTTTGCCGTTCTTTTTTTGTAATACAGTGTCAGATGAGGAAATGGCACATTTTGCCATATTTGCGGAACCATTCGAATCAATTTCATGGAATGTAGCACACCGGTAGTGCCACATAGACCACGTGAACTTGTGTAATTTAAGAAGGGTCGTACACGTATGAGATAAATTTACCATGAATATTTAACAATTTAAATAAATTCAACGAAACTTTGTATACTGTCTAAATATATTTAAATCATAATTTACAGAGCCTCTTTTTTACGCGAATTTGTACGATAGCGCCAAATAATAAAATAACGTTTTTATGCAATAACTCGGGAATAAACCAACCGATTACCATCAAATTCTACACACAAGCTACGGTAAGCCGTTTAAACTAACTAACGTGATTTAAGTATCTCAGATACTTATTTTAAAACTGACAGCCCTATAAGTACTTCAGGTTCGTAAATCCTATCATTCAGAACGTTAGCTGATTAAATCCAATGTTATTGCTTCGAATACTACCTCCGTAATGCAGTTGATCTCACACTAGCTCGTAGTACGACATTTTTGGGTTCGTGTCCCGACTAAGGCAAGTGTGAATATGTAATTGTCCCATTCCTCTTTGATATATTTCAGGTTCCATCTCTAATTATGTTGTTGGCAACGAAGCGTCAAGGACTTCCTGCCATCTGAGCTTTTGAAAACTTCAGCAAACATTATTTGCACTCATATAGAGGAAAGTGGCTCATTAGTTATATCAGTAAAACTTATTGTTATATTTTCAATTTGGTGGCCTAAAACTTTACTGATACTAATACGTAAATTTTAACTTTCGTAACAGCAACATACTCTGAACAGATACGCGTACGTAGCAAAAGGAGTTGAATAAATGTTATGTAAAAATATCAAACTAAATATCACAGCAATTACTTACCGAGTTCTGGATTCCATAAAAGCTGTTGTATCTTTAAAAAGTAAATTGACTGAAACGATAATTATTACGTTTGTGTTAATTCAATGCTATGATTTTAAAAAAAGCATGCACAAATTGGCTTTTTAAAAAAGACTATATTTTGGACGGAATAAATAGAACAATATTTCGATATTTACAGCATACAAAACTTAAAATAACTGTTACTATACACAAAACCTCAAATATCGCGATCTGAATGCATGACTATCATTACTTATAAAATCGAGTTTTTTTACGATTTTGTGCTGGGAGTTGGAAAATATCTAGTACCACTAAAGAGGAAATACTGTTGAAATATTGTACTTACATTTACTGTAATTACGGTATATAATGAGTGTTTGCATTTCAAAAATAAAGACTTTGAAAACTTGTTGAAAATGTACAGTTCATTTACTATCATTTACCGTATATAATGCATTTTGAATTACGATAGTTTTGCATTAAAGATGAGATGTGTCACATGCGCATGTTGCAGAGAAAGGTTCGTGCCTGATACACACCCTGACTTAAAAATATCTGAGCATTGAGTCGGCAGTAAAGTGTTTTGAAATTCACATTACACAGGACCTCCTAACAATTTCTAGCCTTTCTTGTGCAAAATTGTGCAATGTAAAATCCGCATATAATCTTCACCATGCTATAATCATACAAAATGCACACATGCACCTTACCAAGTAGAAGAGAGGTACGTGAGCCTCGCTCAGCTGTTGAACGGGGAGTGTGATTCCGATGCTATGTCGCTTTACTGTCGCCGTAAAGAACTTTATTGACTTGGCCGCGGCAATGTGACAGAGCAAAGGGCTGGAAAACCACTCACGCGAGTGGCGTGCCCAGCACAAGAAGGGCGATAAATGCCTTAACAACTCGAAAATAAAGTGCTAAACGCCCGACCCTAAGGGAAACTTGCCGTCCACCTGACACGAAAGTAAAAACAACGGATAGTCACCGAGGGCCAGGCTTGAAGAACAGCACACTTCCCTGCGTATAAGGGCGACGCACCGTTTGACGTACACACAAGTAACGTCCTAAGTACTCACTGTCTCCTTAAAGGTAGCCTACTGTCTATGTATAATGGTGTTTTCGTTATTCAGGATATAAATATGTGTAGGCCTATACATACACACTATATATATATATAGTGTGTGTATATATGCTTCGCAGTTCATTTCATTTATAACTCTTTCTGTAATTATTATATCGTTTCTCTAATTAAAACTGACTTAGTTCTTGTATAGGTTTCCACGTGTGTTAATTACTTATTTTTTTTTAAAACAGCTCACATTGGCTTTTTTTACTATAGCCCGCATTTTCTTCGACATTCATATACGCTGTCCAGTGGCGTATGTCGGAAATAGTAATTTATACACATTAAATTAAGTATTCAAAAGCGACTGCGTGCAATAATTTTTTAAAAGAGAGTAATTTTTGTTGGCTTTGAAACAGTACCTGAAGTTCGTATGGAGGTATCGAACAAAAACTGACGTTCGTCATATCTCCATAGATAGTTTACGTATATGGAAACGCTTTTAAATCCAGTCTTTAGTGAGAAAAAAAATTCCTATTTCACCGGCATTTATCTTTAATGTCACCCCTGATTCGCATATGTGCATACCTATGTTTCTTGCATGATACTGCAAGACCATCTGCGTAAATTTTTCAAGGGGACTGCACTCATATTTTTTACATATTTCCACCAGCAAAATCGCAATTTCACAGCTTAATTACTGAAGCATTTAAGATTATTTTGCATATTTATTTACGTTTTTTTACATGTTTATGAGTTGTTTACTAGGTTAAGATGTTGCTTATGTGAAGTCACTGTATTTTTACAGTGTAATTTTCTTTATTTTATATAGTTTCAAATGTTTCTTGTTGTTTTGTAATGGTTAAAAACGCCGTGGATTTCGGCACATTTATTTATGTTAAATGTGAGGTTATTGGTATCTCCAGGAGCGGGAAAATTTAATGTTTACGTTTTTCTTTCTCTTTCTTGATGTCACTTTTAATAGCGCTATTTTTGGAGGGTTTAAATAGTCTGTCATACATTAAAAATATTTTTGGCAGCGATTTTTAATTGTTTGTTTATAGTCATGTAATATGTATGGCGGTGGTTGAGCGGTTAGCCTGCTCGCCTCCCACCAAGAAGATCCGGGTTCAATCCCCGGCCGGGCCACCCCGGATTTTCTCAAGTGGGAATCGTGCCGGGTTTTCTCGGGTATCTCCCGTTTCCCCCGCCCTTCCATTGCGGTGCTGCTCCATACTCACTTTAATCATCATCATCGGCTCTCAAGACCTCGCTGTTAAGAGCCGCCCAAAATCTCTTTACTAACGCACTCATTCCCTTATACAAACAATTGCCTTGTTCTCAGCGTGTACTTACACTCCAGAGGACACGGATTTTATTCCTGTTCCAGTCGTCTACATTCCAATCGTACGTGAGTTTCCGAAATCACTAAAGACAAACACATGTATGGACTATTGTTCGAAGTCATAGCATCTTCCTTCCGCTATTCTGATTGTCAAATCCACTGACGAGATGTTGGGGTGGTCATACTCCTCGCGTCTGAACTGCGTTTCCGCATTTTTTAAATAACCGTTTTTTTTTTTGACAGAACTATCAAACGTGTATTCAGTATGTTTACCTGGGAAAAGGGCAAGGAATTGTGGTCAGCTTTTAATATTGGGGCCTTTAGCTGCGCAGGTAAAGAAGAATGGAGGGTGGATATGGGCGTCACTTTACATCGAGGTGTCGAGAGCCGATGAGACTGGAGCGAGGAAAGGATGGAACGGCGCCGGAATGCAAAGGCGGCAGATCCCCCCCCCCCAAAAAAAAAAAAAATCTGCCGACCAGCGGCATCATCCGGCACGATTCCCACGTGCGAAAGATCTGGGAGCGGCCTCGCCGGGAATCGAACCCGGTCCACCTCGGAGGTAGATGGATTGTCAGACCACTAGACCACCGCGGCCGTTACGTAGGAAAGGAATACGTATCTCTGACGTGAGCGAAATGGTTCTTGTAAGATACACCACATGCAATAAATATTTTGGAAGCCCTACAAAATCGGTAGTAACTGTTTGTTCAAACCACTGCATCTTAAAACGTACTAATCAAATACTGTCGAAACTATGATATAAAACTTTATTGAATTTCTTTACAGACTTTCTATGAAAAAAATTATAGCGTCACATCAAAAAGTCCCATAGATATAGGCTGTTCACAGTAAAGTGAGCACATTCGAGACACTAAGTACTTTTTCCTTTCAGTCATTTTCTTTTTTTTATTCTTTAAACACTTTTAAAATAAATATTGTCACGTAAGTAAAAAACACAGTGTCTATGTTCCACTACACTCGGAAGTTAACACCTAAAACTGAAATAAAATATATTTATAGATTATTATTCCAATTGAGACGGTTTTCAAAAGCGCTCACTTTACCGTGGATAGCGTATAGAAGCCTACACGTTACACGACGGAGGACACTACACGCCAGTTGAGAGGATTGCGCGTAGCGGCGATGGCGACTGCGTAAGGCCAAAGACTTCAAATTATTTAAGGCCCTTAGCTAGGCTAGAGGCAGGACGACAACAGGACGGCGCGCTCCTACAGAGAGAGACGTCAAGGCGTCTAATGCACGTGCCTGGGGCGTCTGAGCGCTGAGCTGCTAAGAGCAGCAGTGACGAGGGTTCTGGAAGGAAAACGTCACTGAGCCGCACGTTGTCGACGTGTGTTTGTGCCGGAGGCGGTAGGTATTCAGCGCTGGGTAATTTGTGGTCGAGATCGCGGAGGTAGCGCCACTAATAACGGGAGTCGTCCGTGGGGAGGGGGGAGGGGGTCGGCCAGGAAACACGGCGCGGCCAGATGCCGGTGCGTCCATCCACAACACCCACCCCCTTCGCTCCCTTAACATCCCCTGGTGCAGTGCGTCAGGCGCACACACGCGTCACGACGCTGCTTTGTGCTGTTCCCCCCTCCCCACATGACCACGGCTAGGCAGGACTCCGCTGATTAACTCGCGGCGCTGCACCGCACACAGGCCGTGTCCTGCAGGAAGGACGCTCCACCCCCCCCCCCCCTTCCGCGGGGCTGTCTACGCCATGTCCTGGCGGGACCTCGACGTCCGTCGGAGAACGACGCCCTCTTGCGGTTGCCGCTCCTGCCGCCAGGCACCGAGCTGGTTACCAAGTGATCAACAACGCCTAGACGCATTCCAGGGACACCGCCCGTGCCCCCTGCAGATTGAGAGTGGGTTTACCATTACAGTCTGAAGAATTAGAAATCCTGCTTAGTGACTCAATAAACACACGGAAAATGGACAGTAAGAAAGTTAGCAGTTTATTGTTGAATTAACAACAGTTAAGTCTAGCCAATCAGAATCGTAGAAGACGAAAGCAGCCGGCATAAAGTGGAAATACGGACAAGAGTGAAGTTTATTTACTTATATTTAATTATATGTGATCACTGCTTGTGTAAACGTTTCGAAGAACTCGTGATATTTTATAGAAGGGAAAGCCGATGCCAACATTTCGCATTTACATCAATACATCGGAAAAGGTTCATTAAAGCGGATTCAATAACCTATTCCAAGAAAGAAAACATGACCATGAACTGTTCTTTAACTTAAGAGGATACTGTCTCTCTATTTAAATGATTACTTGCATACGATTTCACAATACGACATAACCTAAATACAAGATGTAAGTACAGTTTCCCACCAACAACAAATTCCACTGGTCTCTGATTGGCTACTTCGTCTTGACTTGTACTTAAGATATAAAATATAACGTTATCTTAACCCGCGCCAAAAACGCACACGACCCGTCAAGATCCGCACACGACAGTCATAAACTAACACCCTTGAATACATTGAATCATATCTTAAGCACATGGCGAAATTATTTTGTTAAGTCAATCATAAACCCACCTTTAGCATCGTCCCGTAACCATAGAGGTGAAACAGCCATAGACTAAAGCAACGACGATTTAGCTAAAGAACAATGGAAACTCAAGGATTGTAGCTGAACGAGAACGACCGGCGATAGTGCTGCTATCTTTGATCTCGCAGATGAAACTCATGATGTAATTGACCCGTCATATGCTATTTAATCGTATGTATCTAAAGTAGACGATTTTTCGATGTGTACTAACTCCCTTAATTCTATTAAATTTTTCAATAAAGCGGCATTTTAGTAATAAAGTGATCTGGGTTATTATTATTTTGTCAAGCCAAATAATTTCGAATAAACCTCCAAAATAGTTTCACAAAAATTAAATAATCATACTACTTTCGTGCACCATTCCACTTACCGTTTCTAAAAATGTTATATTTGCAAATTCGTTATTTCACCATTTACAAAACAATTTATTATAAATTGATACATTCGTAACGGCATCACTATCACGCGAAAACTTTGTAATCTGGGCCTTAATTATATTGCTGTTTACTTTCTCGTTAACGCAACACTCCTACTTTCATTAGGTAAATGAAATAACAAAACGTAATTTATTACCAACGGATATATAATTTATTAGAGTGCTTTGTTATTCAATCAAATTTAATTTATCTTACAACTAATAGTACTCTGAGACTCTGAGCTCTTATGAAATCACAGCAGAATATCATGCGCTACCTATTGAGTACTTTCTAAACTAATGCGTAGGTTCTCAAAATCTATTGAAGTTGCACGAAATGGGATTAAATATGAGTTAAACTTATCTCGCTGGCTGTGCAGAACCAGTCTCCCTATGCCGACATTGAACTTCTTTTCTGCCAACACGACTAGCAAAAACGGTTTGGGCTGGATTTGAGGTTAGTACACTTTTAAGTAAACACTTGCTTTGAGATGTTTTTTGTGATTCCGCAAACCTACTTGTAATGCAGTTTGATTCAATTCAAATTAACGAAGGTATTTTGGTAATAAAATTTTGCTTGTCGTCTAAAAATTAAGATATACCTAAACAAACACGTTTATCACTTTCGACCATGTGACTTGGAGAGTTGTAATGCTTTGGAGTAGGTCAGTGTTGGGCACGTACGCAGGATACGTATAATCGATCTAATTAATATTTAGTCTATGGAAATCACTTCTTATTCTGCGAATACCACCCACACATGCTAGCAAAATGGCGTCAGCGGCCAGCAACGCGGAACGCTGTTCGCCAGTTGCGTCTGGAAACCTACTATAGTCAGCCGGCAGCCTAAAGGCAATGGGGAAAATTCTTAGCACCCGGTAGGCGAATCAGACATAAGACCCGTGGCCAAAACATTGCGCAGACAGTCAGAGAGAGAATGCCTCCCCCTCCCCCCCCCCCCCCCATCGAAGGAACTGCTACGCCATTTCGTCTCTGTGTAATATCTAGAGACTTGCAAAATTCTCCGGAATTATTTAGCAGCACGCTAAACGCCACTGCTCTATATACAAATTGTTTGAGATGTGTTGGTCTGAAATGTAGAGATGAGACACACAAATGAAGAGAAGCATAAAAGGTCCAGTAAACATGGGTACGGAAATTAACCGTTTACGAGGTAATAGCATATGCGTGCCGACTGGGCCTCCCAGGTCATCGTATTAAATTCCGCTGGATTTTTTTTTGTACAGCGTTAAGCCAAAAGCTTAGTTTACAATACAGAGGACATTTCCACTCCTTACTAATTGCAACATCGTATTGTACAGGCTTCTATCAGATGAATAATGACCCCAGGTTGCTCGTGAGCGTTCGCGAGTCTTCGGTGAGACGACCAGACACATGCATTCAAGTGCATGGTCCGTATGTTGAACACCCACCTACTGTAAACTTCCTCAGTTAACATGTTCATACTGTACTGTACGTTGTGTTTCCACATGTCAGTGTTGTTCAACCAAAACCGTTGCCTTTGGTTTATGTTCAATCACACTTCTGTGTTGCTGAAGAGACAATTATGACTTGCACTGTCTCGTGATCGATAAACTAAACCGAAGTGTGGCTGTTTTGCTGACATTCGTACTTCGTATTCAGCGGTTCCCGCCCAGCACGCAACATACATTATCTCGTAAACGTTTAGTTACCGGAACCATTTTATTGGATCTTTTTCCTTATCTTCGTGTGTACGACTCATCCCTACATTTTTGGCCGTCACTTCTGAAACATGGAGGCTGTTCACGGTAAACTGATCACTCTAAGGAAACCCTGCTTAAGATCTACTTGTACATAGTGTATTCTTCCGCCATATGTAAAATTAACATTGTCATGAATCTGATTACTTTATTCATACGTCGCGTCGGTCAAATAAAACTGCGAAAAAAATGGAAATATTAAAAAAGTAAATACTTTATATATTTGACTATTCTTACATACATAAGAAACAAATAGCAAAAGAAACAATATTTCTGTACTCCTGAATGTGTTTCTAAGACTCCTTGATCCCAGTTAAGACATAGAACTACTTACTCTCCCTCGTTACCAACTCTAATTGGCGCACGACAGTCAACGTACCCGTTAAAATATCTGTAGGGGTAGTGATAATTTTCTAACATTTATTTTAAAAGTGATTTGTTAAACACGAACGGCCTCTACCTACGTACTATCCGTGATTTCACATGCCGATAACAGTTTGGCCGCGGTACGAGTGAATGATCGGTCTACCGTTTTTACTAGCTAAAAAGAGTCCTTGAGGTCGTGCTACACGAACTGTTAGCCGGTGACAAACGGTCGAACGAGTGCACAGTTACTTGGAGAATATGTAGGTCTACACCCATTGCCGATCTATCCCCTCTCACCGAATGAAGTTTCCTAACAACTGTTAAACACGAAGCGCGAGATGGTTCAGTCTTTGCCAACGCCAAAACGAATTCCGTGGACGCCAGCCCACACCTTCGGGCTCCTCTAACGCCATCCTGAGACGGAATTATCTCCGTCAGTCACACTGTTAAAATTTTACGTATATTTAAGGAAATTTTTACGAGAATGCGCACTTAATATACGGAAACGCAATCTGTAATGACGAAAAAAGGAGTTAAGTGCGTAAATACAAAATACGGAAAATCTCCGTATTTCCTACATCTTCGGGTTTCGGGCACGAACGATGCCGAGTCTACACGAAACTTCCTTCGCCACTGTAACCATAAAATGATCGTTTCTGCGGCAGTTAAGGTCATCTTTGTAGCTAAGAGCTGTTCTTTGAAACATTAAAAAGTAGTAACAGGCTTATGTAACCCTTAGCAACGCTTAAAACACACTAACTTTAACAGAAACTGAAAAAAAGTTGCTTGTGTGACTAATATAGAAATTCAAAAGTTATACCAGATTCAACATGTGAGCATTGTAGTTAAGAGGTTAGGGTCTTGAACTTGCAACTTTTTGACTCGGGTTCAAATCTTAAGTTTAAAAAAATAATTGTAACTTTTTAAATATATTTTTATACGCGGTAGAACACCCACTTAATAAAAATTAAAATAAAATTTATATTAATAATTATTTAAACTAGAAGTACATAAAATTAACTAGGGAATCAACGGAGAGGTTCCGTGAGTTTTAGGGAAAGTCCGTTTTTGAAAATCAATGTGTCCGTAATTTGACGGACAGTTTACGGACACCTCTGGATAAATTTTTACCACCACTTATCCGTAACATTAATGAAAATTTTTTTACAGCGCAGATGAGGTCTGCCAACAGCAGCCAAAAAGTGAACGCGAGTTAAAAAGGTGATTACGATAGCTTCGAAAACAAAATTAATTTTGAAGCACCTCACGTGTCCTCAGTAGCTGTAATCTCTCAACTAAAGGCTGTTCACGATCAACTGAGCACTTTTGAAAGCCCTGCTTTAGATCTATTTGTGTGTGCATTGTGTATTTATCCGCCGCATGTAAAATTAACATTGCCGTGAGCATGGTCACTTTAATAATGCGTCGGCCAAGCAAAACTTTAAAATTATTAAGAAAGTAAATATTTTACAATTCTGCTCATTTGTACACGTATTAGAAAACCTGAAATTAAATAAATTGGGTCAGTAGCCACAAATATTTAACCTAGCATTTTTAATTTAGAGGTAAGATGTGGAACTACTTTCCTCTCCAACGTTACCAACTTTACTGGGTGCATGCCGGGCAGTGTGTCCGTTAAAGCACATGCAGGAATGGGACAGTGACATTTTCCAAACGTTGATTTTGAAAGTGCTCATTTTCAGTTAACAGCCTATATCAAGGAGTCTGAGCTTAGCGACAGGTAGAGGCCAACCTAGTCCGAAGCAAAAATGAACACTATGTTAGCACTGTGTTGTGAGAAGTTAGTTTACAACAACCATATGTTAGCACTGTGTTGTGAGCAGTTAGTTTACAACAACAATATGTTAGTACTGTGTTGTGAGCAGTTTGTTTACAGCAACCATATGTTAGCACTGTGTGTTGTGAGCAGTTAGTTTACAACAACCATGATCAAGAGGTTTCATCGTTTCGACTTATATCGCTATATAGGCTGTTCGCGGTTCACCAAGCACTTTTTAAGACCATCCCAGTAGTCATACTAACAAAAAATCTAATGTTATTCTGGCCGCAGTCGCAAACTTTGGAGATGTATAAAATGTATACACTGTCTTTATTGATCACATGGAACATGTTGTGTTAACAACTGCCTAAAGTATGAGAATAATCTGAAAGCACCTTCTGAGAATAGCCTTAAGATGTACTCGCTCTACTGTGAACAGCCTATACCTAACTATCCGACGTAACGAGTCAACACTGATATTCTTCTCAAGTACTTAAATTAAGGCACAGTGATCGCGACACCTTAAGGTCCCTTACACACGGGCGACTTAGTTGCGCTACTGCGCCACGCAGTTGTAAACGTGGACTCCGGTGAGGAAAACTTTCTCCATGTGCTCCTCCCGAGGCGGAGCTGTCGCCGTCGTCGTAAACGACAGCGATTGTTGTGGATGCATCCATTAACCGCGAATCGATTGACGAGTGGGCAATTGTACACCATTATGAGTGAATTAAAACAAGACGGCTGTAAGTTTCATAACTATTTCAGGATGTCGGAAAACTCTTTCGACTAACTTTTGTCCTTACTGAAAACGCACGTCGGGAAAGCTGATACAAATATGAGGAAGAGTATACCAGCCGAGGAAAGACTTGCGATTACACTCAGGTGGGCACTATCAGATAATTCAGCAAAATCATGTTCATCTATAAATAAATAGAACATTGGTTAATCAGTTACATTTCTGGCAACTGGTTTTTATCATGAAGAGTTGTTACTGGTTTGCTACAGACACATCGTGATTCGCAGTGTATAACTTACTTTTATCAGATTGGCTAGGTTAAGTAAGTAGGGCCGAATGTAAGCACGTACTAAGATTCGTTTTTATCGATAAATAAATGTATTTCTACAGGACAGGGTTTTAGGTCTACATCCACAAACACATATATAAATATATACAAATTGGCACAAGTAGTCAATAACACGTCGCTGTTTACAAATGATTAACAATATGTGGAGTATTACAATATCTGTTTTAATATATGTAAAATAAAACAATATTGACATATATTACATGTAATGTATATAAATCCACATTATGATTAAATTCTCTGTGAAATTTCATTAGAAAAAGTCTTCACAAACGTTGGACATATCAGAGTGCGGAGACACAGCATGGCTTCTTGCCGCTGATGATGCAGGGGATTGACTCTGGAACTGTGGTTGACTATCACCAGATGATGTCGGCGCAGGTGGCTACAGGATGTTGTACTAATGAGTTTGAGGAACGTCGGATGAGCGAGATTCGTCATACAATGCTGAAGGAGGTCCTGTGTTTGTGTTCTGATAGTGGTGAAATGGCAAGTGTGGAGCTGTAGTGCCTGATGAAGAGTGCTGTGGATACATTGTAATTGAATGTAGAGGAACACAGCCGACCAGCACTCGTACATTGTTTGTACTTCTGCAAAATGCTTATAAACTCACCCTGAACATCAAGTTTAACATTGTCAGGAAGAGCTTTGAAATGGGGTATGAGACTTAACAGAAAGTACATGTCACCATCATTATCATCACAGTGTTGTGCTGCTCTTTTTTCTATACTTTTGTATAGTGCGTGAATAGACTGTTGTCCTTCTGCATCCACTGTGTTTCTCTTCCTCTTTTGTCTAGCGGGTGGTGTAGGCAATGTATCTGCCGTAGGTGTTTCCACTGCATAGTCGTCGTACGTTTCCTCTGGTGGCTTTGTCTCGCAGACAGGAAGAAGAATGGATAACTGTTTTTAGTAAATGTACTCTTTCCTAGCAGTGTCCGCAGCTCAGCCAGATTTAAGTTTTTTTTTAATTTTGGCCAGCTGCCATCGAAATGAGTCACGCAAGCTCTTCCACCGTCGCTGTAAGTTCACAGCTGAAAAGAAAAACACCTCATTATTGTAAGAAGTAGAATATTAATACTTACAATTTTTTACAGGTACCTTGTTACCGGCTGCACCTTCACAGATCTACATTACATAATTCGATGTGGAATTTCCACTACGCGGAAGATAGCAATAGAAGTTTGTGAGATAATTTGGCAGCATCTACATGACATCTGTTTTCCAAACCTAACTGAAGATGAGTGGCTCAATATTACAAACGGTTTTGAAACACGCGCTAATTTCCCCAACTGCTTAGGGACAATCGAGAAGGTAAACATATACGGCTTATTCAACCCGCTGACAGAGGATCATCATATTTTTGCCACAAGAAATATTTCTCCATGGTATTGTTAGCTGTTTGCGATTCAAATCACAGGTTCACATTTGTTGATATTGGTTCCTATGGTAAGGCATATGATTCAGCAATTTATCAAAATAGTCTGCCGTTCTAAAAACTTAAGGTAAATGCTTTACACATTCCAAGTGACAAACCAATAAGCATGGGTGGCGAACCTCTTCCTTTCACTTTCGTTGGCGATAAAGCCTTTGCTCTTTCCACGCACTTGCAAAGGCCACCATACGGTGGGAAAAATTTGTCGTGGGGAAAAAAAAACATACAACTATCGCCTTTCGAGAGCGAGACGCTACATAGAATGCTCGTTGGGTATTCTCACAAACAAGTGGCACATCTTTCACAGAGTATTGAATATTAGCGTTAATGATGCTGCAACTCTTCTTAAGGCATGTTGTGCACTACGCAACTTTGTCAGGGAAAGAGACAGTGTATACTTCGACTGTACTTTGGGCATAATTGGACTGGAGGAAGGGGACGCTTTAATACAACCAGCGAACATACGATCTGCATTGGCAATCAGAGAAAGTTTGCGCAATACTTTTCCAGCGAAGAAGGGACTTTGTCGTGGCAGCATAGGATGCAATACTAGACAATGTACAGAATACCAGTTATAGCTGTTTTCATTTTCTTGCATAAACTGTTTTATATTTGACATTGTTCGAATTAAATGACGGTACTACTTAGAAGAACAATGTATTCATTATAAGTTATCTTGCATTGTATAGCTCTATCATAAGGTACGCTTTTGATGGTTAGAATAGCAATAATTTCTGTCAACTGCATACACAAGAACACATCTTATATTTGCATGTTAATCGTGCCTCTAGGGTCTTTACACGTTTCTTTTCTTCCAGTAATGTATATATTGCACAATTCTACTAATGATATAGTTACTGTGAAATCAACTAACGTGCGTTGTTTTTGTCTGATGCACCCATTTCTTCTAAATTTTTTAGGAATATACCGTATAATTCTTCCCAGACTTTTCCTCTAGCAAGTTTGTTGCCGTACGTATCACTTCTTGTATCCCAAATTGCAGAACGGAATTCTACTTGTATTATGAATCTGCCTGAATCAAATGACGCCGTTGTGTAGACGCAGCGGGCAGGCACAGGCTAACGGCAGTAGTCGCTATCACACGCTACCAAAAGTGGCTCGTGTGCAAGATTCTACGCGACTGTGTAGCGGGGACACGCCACAGTCGCCCGTGTGCATGCACTTTCGCCTCTACATGCTCGCTTATGGGATACTACCACATCGCGACCGAATGACGCCACCGAGTTGCCCGTGTGTAAGGGGCCTAAACACCACTTATGCAAATTTAAAAGTTCAAAATATAAATGGTTTGTTTTGTAATAATTTTTATCTATATAAATTACACCGTTATTAAATGTTTCCATTAGTGCAAAGTTCTTTAAATTTCAAAGTGTGGAATGGTTTTATTTTCCTGGCAGCCTACATGCAGCAAAAGCTGACGGTGTTAGCTTTTAACGCTGAGCGTCCGACATCAAATGTCAGACATTTCATTTGACATGTTGTTTTTTTTTTTTTTTTCACTTATGTTGAGTTCAGTTAGCTTATGACATTCCCTGTCCCTCAATTACGCCTCTGTCTTGGGGAGTTGGAGGGGGGGGGCGATTACGAAAGAATAAATAAATTAAAATGATGTCTTGATTGTAAAATTATTTAATAACAAAGACGAAAATGTACGTCGTGATTTTTACCGCACTTCATTCTCTCGCGTTATGCTCTTTAATAGTATTTTCCGAGAATGGTTGTGGCAATCTCATCATCTTAAAGTGCAAGACAATGAACCTACGAACACTTTTGCAGTCGCGAGGCAGGCGGAAAAGGAACTTAAGCGCTGGTTTATCATTTTATGGTACAGTTTTAGAGATAAAAGTGCGCGCTAAATATTCGTACCACTTTTAAGATTGTATACCAGAAATTTAGTACGACATTTTTTTCTAAAACCACTCTTTTGAACCTATTTTCGTTACTGAAAAAAAAAAGTTATTTGAAATGAAAACGGCGAAGAAAATTTTTGACAGATATTAAGTTTTTGTTAACATTATGTAAGTGATATGGCACAGTTCAGACATTTTCTTAAGTCTTTCTTTACTTAACCTCTTTACGTCAATATACTAATTAGAGTCTTATATTCAGGTTTAAAGTACACATTTAATTGACAGTTATGGGGAACAGAATGCATTTCTCAAATGGTTTAGTTCCTTAGCTTTGGTTTGTGGGTGGTGAAAGACGTAAAAAGGAGGGTGTGATTTCTAACCAGCGAGCAAGATGTATTGCTGCTGCAAAAAGTATTCCTCGTTATGTATCATCTGTAGGTGATTTTTGTGAGTAGTGCAGAAATCTTCATGGTATTAAAAATACAAGTAAATCCAACTAGCTGTGGCGACATGGCTAGCGGTAGTGAAACTTCGCGAAAAGATGTCAAGATAAGTTATATTTCAGAACACTGTAGGGGTGTGTCTTGGCACGAGATGACGATACGATGATGTTAAAACTTTTCGCGCGCCATGAAACAACACCCGCCGACGCCATATTACGCACAACTAATACTTTCTTGTTCATTGATCTGTTTAGTCAATATGGCGGACAAGATGGCGTCCACTAAGAGTAGGTGGGAAAAACAAATTTAAAAGTATGTCTTTATAGCACACCACACGAAATACACAAGTCGAAACCGGTCTTGATTGGTTAAATTACTTTTTGTCACGTGTTGAATGTTTGCATATAGGAGCAGTGCCAAAGTTGCCGTATTTTGAGTGGCCCGGTCAAATATGAAAACGCCTTC
Organism: Dryococelus australis; assembly: GCA_029891345.1. Taxonomy (NCBI): domain Eukaryota; kingdom Metazoa; phylum Arthropoda; class Insecta; order Phasmatodea; family Phasmatidae; genus Dryococelus; species Dryococelus australis. The sequence goes on along the minus strand of CM057003.1, from coordinate 62,791,155 downwards.
TCAGGCAGATAGCAACCAATGCAGTAGGCAAACTGCTGTTGGGTGCTTATTGAAGCCTATCGTGTACTCAAATTTCTCGCGAAAAATCACTCGTTCTAAGTATAGCCTATTCAAAATAAATAGTACCCTTTTGACAAAAAATATTGTGTATGTATTACTCGCCCATAACTATGAATATGTTACAATCAGGCCCGTAGCCAGAATGGGGGGGGGGGTGTTTTGGGTGTCTGGACACCCCCCGAAATATTGAACTAAATTGAAAAAATACTCATGGCAACATTTATTGTGTTCTAGCTATTGCAATGAAATGCACTTAGAAGTAATAGATAATGGGGTGTTTGACTGTTTGTTGTGCATAAAAATACGGTTATCTGGTCGGGTTGACCTCGGGCACATGATCGTTGACATTGTAGCTTTTACGCTGCAGTGCACCTGCGCGAGCTGCGACTGGCCATGTTCTCTCTCCCCGCAGTGCGCTTGCGCGAGATGCGAAAGGAACAGCTCGTTATGTGTACAGATGTTGACGTGTTAGGTTGTGGTGTAGTTCATCGTACTTTTGTGTCGCAGAAAGTTTCCTTCTTACCGCGGACACTACATTCCTGATTTTCGATGGATAAATTTGTTATAAAGAAAACAAGAAAATTGGAAGTGGAATATAATGCCACCGACACTAATTCAGAGACACTGGTACGTGGTCATATTGTGTGTACTGTACAAGCACGGTTCATTATAATATATGTTTGTAAAATGTAACTAGATATATTTATGAGACAAGGCTGCGTTCGAATTCAGTACAATGTGCCCTTGACCACTTGCCCTTGTGCCCTTCCTATGTCACGAGTCCATGTAGGTCTCGAGAAGGGCAAGTGGTTCGTGCCCTTGGTTGAAGGGGACATTCTAGGGTGAATATGCGCCCTTGCCGCGAATTCGGATAGAAACAACGTGATGTCACATCTGGGATGCACTATTCAAGATCACGAAGCCAAGTAAAAGCCCTTAGCTGGTGAATTCGAACACAGCCTTGTATAACTGAAACATTTTTTCATGATATGTAAATAGTAGTGAAAATTAAGGACCCTTGAAAATTATGAACGCTAAAATTCTCGAAATATTGCAAAATTACTTCTGTTTTATAGTTTGCCGTGAAATTACATTGTTACAATATTTTAAGGAAACTAAGAAAAGTTACACAAAACTTTATTTGTCGTTTTTTGAAAGAAAAGCTCAAATCAAGTGTTATAGTATTATCGTATTTCTCTTACAATAATCCCTCCGTATTCGCAAGGGTTGTGTTTTCTAACAAAAATAATGCTGAGTGGTATTTTATTGTAACAAAATTTATTGGGGTCAGTTTGAGTTATTTGAAATTTATGTAAAATACAGTACCACTTTCTTGACATTATATTCTTTGTACCAATATTGGTGTGAGCACTTTTGGCATTAAATGAGCAGCATTAAATTTAAAGAAAATAAACTATAATCACTTTAATTTATAAAGTAATTCCACTTGTACTCCCATCTTCCCCAAGCCCGAATTACTGATGACAGTGAAACATCTGGTTCTCATCAGAATACAACCAGAGTAGCAAGCTCACAACCACAAGTACAATCAGAATCCCTACAGAGAGGTACTTAAAGTTTTCAGCAACGAACATTTGAAGAAGCGGGACCTTCGATTTCTGACTACAAGGAACGAGAAGTAAGCTTGACTAGCATATATATAGGCCAAGTTTCTGAAAGTATTATCAACCCTTCATCTCCAAGTCTCAACAATGAGGAATTAAAATATAAAGTTTTAATAAGAATATTTGTAACAGGGCCAGTGTTTCAATTTCCAGCGACTAAAACAAACAAATCGATGCTTAAATTTCAGTACAGTTGGCTACACAAGTGGAACTGGTTAGCGTATTCAAAGGACAGCGATGGAGCCTTCTGCAAATACTGTTTTTTTATTTGCTTCAGATTGTGTAGGAAAAGGTCCCCCACCAAACTGGCATTTTTGTATGTTCCCCATTTAGACGATGGAAAGTTGCAGCGGAAAAGTTTGACAACCACTAAAAACCTAGTTACCATAAAACATGTGTGCTTGCTGCAGAAAACTTTCTGAAGGTATATACTGGGAAACAGGAAGATATAGCAACCCTTTTGGACAACAAAAGACGGAAAGAAGAAATTAATAGGGCAGCTTTAAAACCTATCGTTGAGACCATAATATTTTGTGGTGAAAATGAAATGACAGCTGTCCTGTAACTCTAGAAAACCCCAGGGGAAAAAATGGGAGATTCAGGGATCTTCTCAGGTACCGAGCACATACCGATGAGCATTTGAAGCATCATCTCACTCAATGTTCCCGAAATGCTACATACGTGAGTCTTGAAATACAAAATAAAGTCATAGGGATATGCGGAGAGCTAATCCAAAAGAAAATAATCACTGAAATTAACAGTGCTGAATGCTTTGAAATCCTTGGAGATGAGACTATAGAAGTCTCAGGACAGGAGCAATTCTCACTTTGTATCGGATTATGTCAGTAATGAAGATCATCCTGTGTTGAGGGAAGATTCTGTTGCTTTTTTCCCAGTAAAAGATGTATGTGAAGAATACATATCAGGAAAAATTTTAGAGTTAGACTTGGGACTTTAAATGACAAAGCTTGTAGGTCAGGGTTACGATGGAGCTGCGAACATGAGCAGCTACTTGAGTGGTGTTAAAACCAGGATTCAAGAACTGTATCGAGAAGCGACTTATGGTAACTGTGCATCTCACCGACTGAATTTGGTACTAGGTGAGTCCCTTTCTGTGCCTTCAGTCACAAACGCACTTGGAGTTGTTAAAGAGACAAAAAATATGTTCCGATTTAACTATCGAGCAGCAAGTGTTTTGAAAAATAACATCACAAAACTACTCCCAGGCTCAAAGAAAGCTATATTACTTGGGTTGTGTGAAACCAGGTTTATAGAACACCATAAAGCTCTAAACACAATTGTTGAGCTACTTCCAGCCATTGTACCCGGTCTACATGACCTTTCACAATGTAACAGAACTTTTTCAAGTACAGCATCATCTCTTCTGGCTGCAATGGAAAAGGGAAACTTCATAGTGGCGTACTTTGGTTGCGAGTATTTATTTAGCCTCACTCTTCCGTTATCTTTGTATTTGCAGAACCCACAGCTTAATCTCGCTTCAGCAATATCTTACTGTGAAAACATCCCGAAAATGTTCTAAAGTTTAAGGTCTAGCGACAATGATGACCATAAAAAATTTGCTGAGCTATTCCTAAAGTCTGTAACTACAGCAGATAACTTGTTTGGAACTGTTATTGAAGTACCGCGACAGGCTGAGAAGCAGACAAGGAGGTATAATCATCCCCTCAAATATGTTGAACAGTGCTATCTCATATCTATTTTTCTGCCTTGTGTAGATGGATTTATTGACAGTCTTCAACAGCGATTTTGTCAAAATAAGAACATTCTCTCATGCGCTGGAGATTCTATTACCCAAACACGCACACGAAAATTGTGCGAAGGAGCTAAAAATACTAAGCCTCTACTTTGAAGAACAAACTTCTCAGGCCGCGGTTGAAGTGGAATATCTTTTGTGGTGTAGGAAGTGGAAAGGCAAAAAATCTGACGTGCCAATTGGGATCATATCCATTTTGGATGCATGTAGTAAACATATATTCCCAACCATACGCCATCTGTTGTATCTCCTGGCAACTTTACCTGTATCAACAGCTAAGGTCGAGAAGTCATTTTCCTCATTGAAAAGGATAAAGACATATTTAAGAAAATCTATGTGCAGCGAACGATTAACTGGCATGGCACTCATGACAATTCACTATAAATTGCCTTTCACGGCTGATGACGTTTTAGATGTCATGGCCAGGAACCCAAACAGGAGAATGTTGTTATTGTAAAAGTTCTATGAGGTGTCATTACTTTTACATGTGCATACAATATTTTTATCATTGATACTGGTGCACCTTTTTTAAGTATTTGGAAATGTAATACATAAATTTCAAGTGTTTTATTATTGGGTGTTTAGAATTGAATGTTCAAATAACTCATTTTGTGTATACTTTTATTAGTAATATATTTGAACGAAAGTGTTTGATTCTTAGGTACGTATTTGGATTTTAATGTTGAATAAACAAATTTTGTGTAAATTTTTATCAGTTATGTGATTGATGAAAATTGTTATATTCACAGGTATTTAGCTTTAATGTTCAACAGACAAATTTTGTGTATAATGTGATTGAGGGGAACACCGGGGCCCGTGCCTCCTTCCCTTCACTAAATACTTCCAAGAGTTTTAGGAAGTTTATCTTAAAAATATTATGATGTCTGCCAGCTGTATATTCAATATTTATATTCAAAATCATTTAAATAGCACCGATTGCACTTTAAAATACTAATTTTCCTGGGGAAGAACCCCTGACTCCATCCTCCCTTTAATTGGGGGTAGCAGTGAAGAACATCCCCCGAAATAAAATCCTGGCTACGGCCCTGCTACAGTATACACTGGCACGTAGGCTCGCAGTTAGATTGGTTGAGAATCGATTCAAAAAATGGGTGTTGCGAGTCCCATGTATTGAAAGTTATAGCCACCGAAGCTATTATTCTTTATTTAATACAAACCAGTGTATGAACTTATATATTTGTGACACTTTTACGATGCAATTAATTCCACAGTTTTACTTGGATCTCGGGGCCGCAGTAGTATAGGGGTTGGACTACTTGCCTTCCACCAAGGCGAACCGGGTTCGATTTCCGCAGGACGATGCCGTCGGCCGGCGAGTTTTCTCGGGGAGCTCCCATTTCCTACGCTGCTTGCATTCCGTCGCTAATCTATACTCAACTCGCTTCGCCCTCATCGGCTCTCAAGTCCTCGATGTTAAGAGCAGCCAATTCTCTTCACTCTGTCACTCCGCTCACTTGACTTGAGTGAACGCATAAATGAAGTGATCAATTGCCCATGGCAAAGTTAATGTTACGGGAGGCAGAAAGATGCAAAACGTGAAGTAAATTCATATCGTAGCGTGAACAACCTCTAGTGAGTACATTCATGTCACGACGCTTGGCAACGAGTGTAAAAGGGTTCGGCGCGACAAGCACCGAATAGGTAGGGATAGGAAAATTTCTCAAGTTCAATGAACCTGTAGGCTAGTCTTCACAGTCCTGTGTACACTAGAGACTCAGCTGCTTGTTCGTCGACTGGCCCCAGTGTTACCTCACACCTGGCAGTATGATATTAGCAACTGTTTCCGTGCAAGTTTGCTATTGGCTCAGAGGCGTCTAGGACGGGTCCAATAAACTGCGATCCAATTGCAAATCTGACTTCAATGTATATGTGTTTGATGTCTATCTTGTCCCGAAATGAATTCGCGAATTTTTCTTCCTATCCCTACGAATAGGTAATGAATAAAGCCTTGAATTTTCCGCGTATTGAATTGGCAGCAGGTAAGTCTTGTCTGGTTTCTGCATACTGACATAGTGCGAAGCATCGGTACTGGGTTGTTCCGTTAGCTCGGTGACACTGCAGATCCCTATTTATTACTGGGTAGCAGTAACACGGGGCGTGTCTAAATAGCTTCCATCCAATCGTAATAGTACGATTAAAAGATTAAGGTCTTGAAGTTTGACTTTCAACCGAATGAATTCGCGGAACAGTAATTATTACAGACCCGGAAATTTCGCGGGTTGATTTGGCAACAAGCTAGAATGCACAATCGGTTGTGTACAGCAGCCTCAATTAGTTGTTCATTGCCTGTTGCTCCTATTTCATCCGAGACCAGGTGACACGGTATTCGGCCCCTATTTTTCTTGCGTGTGGTTCAAATTCGTCCAGAGCGTGGCTTAAAAACAGCAATCCAGTTAAAACGAAAGTAAAATATGCATATGTTTGAAGTCTAGCTCGTACTCAAATTAATCAGCGAAATTTACGGGACTCTTGGTAATTATGATTAATGTTCCACAAAGGCGTTGTAGATCTCCAATTAAAATATTAAACACAAAAGCGTGTAGTTCAACGCAGAAGATCTAAACATGCAGAGGCGAAACTTCCCCGAGTATCCTCAAATATGACACTCCCCAATAACGTTTATTTTGCGTATGGAGAACTGTTCCCAAGTATGCTCCCATTATGTCTGTGATGTGCCGTAAGTTCCAACACCTGTCGCTAAAGGGCAGCACTGCACCTAACGCCACACCGCGTGTGCAGTGCGTCGACAAGAAAAATTCAAGGGTTCTGTCCACTCTAAGCTGGACTCTACAATTGTTCGTGTGTTGACAGCTCTTTGCTGCCATGAAGGGAGTCCTTTCCACGCCAACATTTTGCTGCTTGTTTGAATTATGATTGGCTAGAGATGTGCTAAAGTTGTAGCCAGTTCCTAAAACGACGAAAACTGGTGAGTGTTTCAACGCTAACTTAAACGGTCTATCACCGTATCGACGATCGTAGACACGTTTCCGTGACCAGTACTGGGTACAGAGAAGATTCAGTGTTCATCGAAGTCTGTTGATACAACATGTTAGTAAGCTGATTTGCAAAAGGTTTATGTCATTCGTAAATTGTTGGTCGAATATCTCGCCGAGAAAACTGCAGGCGTCGACTGGTTTCAAGAAGAATGCCTTGACACAATTGTAGGACACGCCAAAATATTTCACTATCGCAACACTTGAGCTGGCAATTAAATACTAAAACCATCCGCGAAAATTTTAACTAGTGCTCGTAATACGTTCAGCCCTCCCTCCCCACACCCCCGCCTTACGGAATAACTCAAATATAGTTCAAGAATGTTCACGATAAAGTGACCACTTTTGAAATCAACCTTAGGAAAAATTCACTGCCCCTACCTGCATATATTTAAACGGGCGCCCTGAAAGGCATTCGCCCAGTAAAGTTGATAATGATGGATGGGAAGTAGTTCTGTAACTTAACGTCGAATAAAAAGTGTTAATCAACCATTTGTGAAAAATTAAACCATTTAATTCCCTTTCTTAAATTTTAATGCATCGAAGTGTAAAAATTAGTACATTTGTAAAATATTTACTTTCCTAATAGTCTTATGCAGTTTCGCTTGACCGACGCATGAATAAAGTGATGAGACACATGACAATTTTAATTTTTGATAAGGCGGAAGAATACACAAAGTGCATACAAGTATATCTTAAGAAGAGATTTCGAAAGTGCTCATTTTACCGTGAACAGCCTATAGTTGTTAGTGCTTCTTGCATCAATAGCATACACTAATGTGCATGCAGCAACATACATTTGCCGCAGTGCACCGCGAGTACAGTATTATAATTACAATTGTAAATGAAAATAATATACAATATAAAAGAAAGCAGCTTAAGATATTTCGAAAGATCGTTTACCAATTCTTCTTCGTGAAGCGCGAGAAAAAATTAACACCCACTAACGCTACCGGACGAGGTGGCGCGTTCGATTGTGTGTTCGGCCACTCCAATTTCGATTATTTTCAATGGTTTCCCGAAATCACTTGAAGCTCATGCTTGTATGGTCCTTTACTACAGGCAATTTCAATTCCTACCTGGAGCCTGATAACGGTCTGCGAAATGCTTAGTATGCAACCAGTGTTCCAAAACTTAACTCATTTTCATCATAAGGAACTGTTAAAATTACGTTGATTCGACTGAGGTTACCTCACATATTACAGTATTAAATACTTTGATATGCTAGTACACAAAATTTGACAAAGTTTTTACTCAAATCAAAATTAATTAAGTTGCCCAAAGTGTATGTTTTTTTTAATTTAAGTGGGTCTGGTGTAAAACTGGATGAAAAGGAACAGGAGATCATTCTTAGAACACGTTATTTTGACAGCGGTGTAAAATATTCTAGAGCCAATTTTTTATGCATGCGCGGAAGACAAAAATCGTTCTACCACGTCTTCAGACTGTAGTTCAGTCTATAACGACCCTGTTATCGACTAAAGGCTGTTCACGATAAAATGAGCACTTTTGAAATGAACCTTGGAAAAAAGTAAATTTCCCTGCCTGCATATATTTTGAAGGATGCACCGAGTGATATGAACCCAGCAAAGTTTGCAATGATGGATGGAAAGTAGTTCAATTTCTTAATGTCGAATTAAAGGTGCTAGGTAACCATTTGTGATGACTTAATTGATGTATTTCTTTTGCTTTCTGTTTTTTTTAATGCAACAAAGTATAAATATTACCATCATTGTAACATATTTACTTTTTTAATATTTCCAGAATTTCGCCTTGCCGAATCGTGAATAAAGTGATGAGGCCCATGGCAATGTTCATTTTATATAAGGCGGAAGAATATAAAACGTGCATACAAGTAGATTTTAAGCAGGGCTTTAAGGAGTGCTCATTTTACCGTGAACTGCCTGTAGAGGTGAGTGTAGCCACAACCACAGTGAAGGTATTTACACACAGACTAAATGGCATGTTCTTTTGATCTGGACCTGCCCTTCATCTGATAGGCTCTGGTGACGGGTCACACGTCTGATAGGCTACTGCATGCAGCAGCAAAATGTTCGCTATTGGCTGGGCTACCTGCTGACGTGTAGGTTACATTTTGGTGGCCAGTGACGTAATTTTTTTGTTGGAGTTCGTAGTATCAGTGGGCGTTTTACCTCTGTAAGCAAGAGTATTCTGTGACGAGATACCTATCAATGGCTTAAAGGGTTAAGACTCTCTTCTATAGTTCATTCACGCTTTCTTCGGCCTTTTTGAATCAAAATTTTGAAAAATCTCCCCATGTATGACATGATTGGTTGATTCCTTAATACGTCCTCTATCACAAGCATTTTATACTTGTGTTCATAAAAGTTACTTTTTTTTCTGTTAAATTGAAATGTTATTCATATTTTATCTACAAAGTATAATGATTCATTTATAAACGATTTGAATAAAAACAGTGAGAACACATGTGTGTTGGTAGCGCTTAGTAATAAATAGTTCTTATACAAAATACTGTTACAACAGAGTGCGCACGAATACGGTGCGTTGTCCCTCTGGTATCATCTTCCAGACTTAGTTAAGCTTAGTTTTTGCACGAGGCGGAGGAATATCCTGAAAGTAGAACTTAAGCAAGGCTTCAAAAAAGGCAGAAGATACCATGTATCAACTATACCTGGTGCTTCAACAGCGCTGAAATACACGTTTTTCAACTAAACTATTTAACACGTGTCCAACGTGCTGATCTAAAAATATACACATCAGATACATACAAAACTACTCGAGGGCCCAGTACTGAACCACTCTGCAGACTTACTGCCAATAAAATGATAGGGTCACCGCTGAAAGTTCCATAGGCACACGCAGTGCGACGAGAACACTGCGCGTCTGTTCAGAGCCCTACGTTTAGCGGCGATGCCGCACTTACCGCACGTGGCAGTGTCGCCCTTATCGCCCCCGCGCTGCTCGGCCTCGAACGCGGGAAAAAGTTGCAGGTAGGCGGGTACCTTAAGCCACGAAATATTTTCATGGAAATGAGGTGACCGTATGGATGCAATGCCCCCGTCCTGTACCACCAGATTCCGAAGCAGCTGCACGCCAGGGGCTGGTGGTAATCTTTCATTTCGTGGAAGGGAAAATTTATAGGAGAGGGTCGACGGCTGGGTTCCTCGAATTCAGGTACCGACCCCGACGATATGGGTAGTCAGTGCGTGTTCTCCGGGCAATGGCCGTGTTATTTAGAGACTTGGAAACTTCACGTTATTATTTAAGGACAGGCTGAACTGCAAGTTACTGTGCGTTTGATCGACTACAGTCGTTGGCTGAAAATATGTCTGGTATGGCTCAGAGAGCTTTTCAGCCAATGAGATAAGATCAGCAGTGAAGTGGCCAATCTATTTTAACGTAGTCAAGCAGGTCGGTGACGTTGAATAAAGTCCAACCACCAATGAAACCATGGACGGTGCTCACGTGTTTATAAGGCACTGGAGTCTATCCTGTCGGCAAAAGATAACGCGAATTTTGCCGGTCTCTACGTATTATAGACTCTTCGCTGTTATTTGAGCGCTTTTGAAATCAACTTTTGAAAAATTCCACTTCCATTACCTGCATGTGTTTTAACGGGCAAACTGACTCTCAAGTGTCTAGTAAAGTTGGCAACATCTGAGGTATATATAGTTTCTCCACGTCTTAACGTTGAATTAGAAGTTTCATATTAAATTTTGTGATTGATGAAATGGCTTATTTTTCTTTCCGTACTTGTTAATGCACGTAACTTCAAAACACTTTAATTCCCACTTTAATTATGTGTTTTCTGTAGTTGCAACTAAGAAAAATTTTTATCAGTGCTGTAACTAAGATGACCAATAAACTGTTCCGTTGTAACAGCCAATAAGCAGGACACCCGAATGTCGCGAAAATATTTCCATGCATGCTAGGTTTCAATACCTTACGGACATACCAACAGCTCTATTTTGCTTATTGGCGGTATATCTTTGTGAGAAGAAATTTTCTTACTTGCCTGGCCAATCAGAGTTATGTAACTCCTATACTGTACGTCTGTAATTCGCTAGCAGACAGATAAGACCCGTGGCACTTAGATTATCCAATGACGAAAGTGGATCTGAGCTAAAGAGTTATGAAATACAATTGGTCGTGAAATCTTTCCATGAAATTCGGGTGTCCCTACCAATAAGCTGTATGATTTGTGTTCGGCGATGATGACTGATATGAATCAGGCACAGCACATAGCAGTAGCAGCGCTGATAAGCGTATTGAGGCTAATAAACAGAATTTTGCTGGTAGAGATCCAGGTCGTGCTATAATTGCTCTTAATGGTGAAAAAAAGGAAATTAAAGCTTTATCTACTACTTCTTACGACGACAAGGTTTTGAGAAATGATTATAATAACTTATGATACAGTGAAAAATGACTTTTGAAAAAACTTACATGAATGATTGGTTGACGGAGAATGCTAGAACCACACGGTTTACACCTCCAAGGAATAAGGGAATTAAAATGGCGTGGTATCCATGTTATACAGAGCGTATTGGTTCTACGTGTAGTAAATTAGTTAACGGCTCATGTACTTGCACAGATTTAGTTAGTAATTGTCATGAATTGACTGTGAATGAAGGTTTTTCTTTTGGTTATGGCATTGCTTGGACTGGTAATTGCAAAAGTAAAGATCTTTATTATGTGTTAACTTTGGATATGTTTATTTTGTAATTAGTTTTACAGGACCTAAGTAAATGGCTGAGAATTTCCACCGACTGAACTCCTGGCAGGAGTTATTATTTGATGTTTATGGTTACCATCGTAATCCCTATATGTCCGTCTGAATATATGGTGTTCTTAAAAGCGTCAATGATGATCGTGTTCTTGTCGCAGGAGTTTTTTTTTTGGAAAGGGTTTGTAACTTATTAAATTTCCATAATTATATGTTGTTTTGAAAATCTTGCGATTCAACGTAGGTACAACCGGCCAAATATAATCTTCTTGTGGAGCACGTACACGACTGTATACAATGGGCGTGGGAGGTGCGATAATAAAGGTATTGCTAAAGTGATCACTTTTTGAAGCCCTGCTAAATTTTTCATTTTAGTCTATTTATATCTTTCCGCCCCTTTTTAATTTAAACATTGCCGTGCGGCTAACATAGTCTATACAATCCACCACTCCCAAAAGTTAACGTCTGTAGCTGCCATAAATTGTGTATGTGTGTGTGTGTGGTGTGTGTGTGTATATATATATATATATATAGAGTGATAGAGAATAATTTCGGGACAAGATAGACGTCAAACACATATACAATGAAGTCACCTTCGCAATTGGATCACCGTTTATTAGACACTCCCTGCACGCCTCTGAACCAATAGCAGACTTGCAAGGAAACACCTTGCGAATCCTGTATCTGGCAGGTGTGGGCCAACAACCAATGAACACACAGCTGTGACTCCAGTATGCAGAGGACTGAGGAGTCTAGTCTACAGGTCATTGAACTCACGAAATTTTCCTAGATGTATAGTGGTTATTGCCTACAGGTAGAAATAAGAAAAATTCGCGACTTCATTTCCGGACGAGATAGATTTCAAACGCGTGTAAACTGAAGTCTCCTTTGCAATTGTAGCACAGTTTATTAATCACGCCATGGACGACTCCGCGCCAATAGCCGACTTGCGAGGAAACAAGAAGCGAATCCCGTACTGTCAGCTGTACTGTAACACTAGGGCAATAGCCAATGACAAACATCTGAGGTTCGACTATACAACGGATTGTGGAGTCTAGCGCACATGTAATGGAACTCGCGAAATCTAACTATCCCTACCTATAGGAAGGGCCTTAAAAAGTGCTCACTTTACCGTGGATAGACTATACTTGGTTTTCCGTAAACAACCAATAAAAAATGTTGACTAGTTGACCGGAGTCCGTTATCGGCCACGCGGAGAAGGAAGAGTCCTACTGGTGGCGGGAGGTGAACGTTAAATATTCACGAGCAAAGGTTGACTGTGACTACGGTTGAGCGTGGGAAGTTGATACACGAGGGGAAGGGGGGAGGTGGTGCTACGGCGCCGCCGTTAGCATAGCTCCGGGGGTAGATAAGTCCCCCTTGTACACCTGCCCCATCTTCAAAGTGTGTGCGTGTGCGTGTGGCCGAGTTACGCTGCCCCCCATCTGCGGCCACAGTCAGCACCGAGCGCGCATATCGATCAGCCAGGCGGGCTTGGCCCTCGCTACTCCCTCCCCCAACTCCAGCCACGTGACTAGCACACCGCCCGCAACAAGCCGGCCACGTGGCGGCCCCCAGGGCACGCCCGCACGAACAAGTTTTCATCCCGCTCGCCGGCCCACAGCACCTCGCCTCCCCTGGTGAAAAATATTTACGTTAAATATTCATGGTAAAATGGGCACTTTTGAAAGCCCTGTATGGACATTGTGTATTCTTCCGCCTTATGTAAAATTAACATTGTCATTAGCCTCATCACTTTATTCATGCGTCGGTCAAGTAAAACTGTGAAATTATTAGTATAGTCCATTCACGGTTTCGTCGGGCTTCTTGAATCAAACCTTTGGAAAATCTCCCCATGTATGACGTGATTGGTGGTTTCCAACATACGTCATGTATCACATGAGTTTTATACTTTTCTTCATATAAGTTACTTTTTTTTTCTGTTAAAGTGAAAAGTTATTCATATTTTATCCGTAAATTATAATGCTTCATTTGTAAGTAATTTGAATAAAAAAATGTGAAAAAAAAATATGTGTTGGTAGCGCCTAGTAATAAATAGTTTTTATACAAAATACTGTTACAACAGAGTGCGCACGAATCCGATGCGTTGTCCCTCTGGTGTAATCTTCCAGACTTAATTAAGCTAAGTTTGCAAGAGGCGGAGGAATATCCTGGAAGTAAAAGTATAGCAGGGCTTCAGAAAAGGCCGAAGATACCGTGTATCAAATAAAAAATAAATGTTTTACTAATCTGCTAATTTTTACACTTCGATGAATTAAAAAGAAGAAAACAGAAAGCGAAAGAAATAATTTAAGTTGCGAAAAATGAGTACGTAGCATTATCTATTCCGCGTTAAGATATGGAACTACTACCCATCATTCGTTACCAACATTACTGGGCGCATGTCACTCAGTGCACCCGTCAAAATATATGCTTGTAGGGGCAGTGACTTTTTTCAAAGGTTGATCTCAAAAGTGCTCACTTTATCGTGAACAGCTTTTACGCCTCGAGGTAGGGCCCGCGTTTGTGTGGTGGTTATACTACTCGCCTCCCACCAAGGTGAACCGGTGTTTCGCTTGTGGGAATCATGCCGGACGATTCGCCTCGTCGGAGGGTTTTCTCGGGGATATCCCGTTTCTCCCCGCCCCAGCATCCCAGCGCTGCTCCAGACTCACCTCCCTTCACCCTCATCGGCTCTCAAGATGTCGATGTCAGAGCCGCCCAACTCTCCTCACTCACCCCTCAAGGTCACGTCCCGTCGTAAGAAAGCATTGCGACGACCATGGATAAGGGACACTCAAATTTCGCGAAAAGATTTCACGGCCAGTTGTATTTCATAGCATTTTAGCAGAGATCCACTTTGGGTGATTAGATGGTTTGTGTGTTACGGATCTTAGGCGTTTGCCTGCGAATCAAAGTCGCTCAGTATCGAAATTACCTAATCCTGATTGGCCAGTTAAGTAGGAGAAGATCTTCTCATAAAGATACACTGTCGATAATCAAAATAAAACAGTTGGTATGTCTGTGGAGTATTGAAAACCTAGCATGTGCGGAAATCTTTTCGCGGAATTCGGGTGCCCCTAACTATGGGCAACAGTATGGACAATCTTCGCCTGGGTTTAGTTTCCTCAGAATTGTAACCGGTGACTATAATGTATTAATACAGCAATATGTTCAGAAATGATGTCGCTGTATTTTAAAAAACTGTTCTACTGAAGAGTAAATACCGTAAACCTAGGGCTACTTACAGAAATGTTCATTGACTTTGTCTATTTTCAACATCCACGTTTATGTTTCAATAACTAAACTTATAAGCTGGCAAAAAATATCGACTTTCATTTCAATTCTTTAATAATCTCTACACTGAAATATTAAATGGCTAGAGCCCCAATTATTTCGTGGCTTGATGTGGAAGCAGTCTAAACTTGAAAGACCTGTGGACACTCAAGACACTATCGTTTTCTTATTGGTTGCTACAATCAAGTGAGGCCTTTGTACAGCGCTGCTCAACACTCACTCTTACTACTGCTTCCTGCTAACTACTAGCTCACAGTTAAAAGGGACGTGTCTAAATAACTACGGTCCTATCACAGTAGTAGTAGAATAAACAAGTGCTTAAAGTCTACCTTGGTAGCGAACTAATTCACAAAATACTCGGGGCTCTATAAATAGCTTCTTAAAAATTGGAATAGACAAGATTGCTTACGATCAGACCCATACGACAACTAGTGAGGCAACTCGGCAGCTCATAGACCATTGGGAACCTTTAGCAGTACGGATTAGGCAATCAGAAGGGCAAGACCCGTTCCCAGAGCCTCGTGCAACCAATCAGAGAATGGGTACGCCCACACCAAAAGGAGCCGACCCGTAATGGCTTCTCTTCATGCGTATCTACTGTGTGTGTTACAGCGATCTGTCATGTATCAGGACAACAGGAATGTGTCTGTGCCTTAACGTTACTTTCAGCAGGTATTACTAAAGTATGTTGACCCTAATCTGAAAAATATATGTCGTCTCCCATACGTAGTGGGTTTCCTCTTATGGTACTGTTCTCTGCAGAGTATGGTTTATATTATTTAAGCCTCTTCCTATGCAACGTCCGATATATTCTAGGTTACTAGCAGTAATGTGAGCACTTAATTACCTACATGTAATAACTACTAATCAATTTTATTGTATTCTCTGACGTTAACTTTTGAGAATAGTGAAATACACATACACACAAACACATATATATATGACACACACAACCTGTGTTTATTAGTCACATGGCAATGTTTATATCAAAAAGTGCCGGAAAAATAGAAATTGGTTGAAATTGAAAATTTCGCAAGGAATTGAAAAAACTGTGAATGAGATTCACTTTTTGTTGCAGGCTCAGTTAATTTTTAACGCCCGTCGGGTATTTTCCAGCGAATGGCAGAAGTTCAGCGTAGAAGTGGCGCAAAGTACGACGTGTTTGACAAACATCGGCAGGCAGTCCATTACGAGAATGTAAGACGAAAATATCTGTCAAACTTATCCCCTAAAGGAATTATGAAGGGAGCTTAGAACCCCCAAAAGTTGAGTTTTAACCCATTCAGGGTCAGTGTACCCAATTGTGTACATTACGCACGTGTAGGTAATTTTATGTATGTACTGCACCCTGCGAAGCTAATTGACCAATGATCTTACCTGTGGATAAATGATTCGCAAACCGTCTTACTGGTCTAAGCCATAATTGGTTCATATAAGAGTAGTCGAACATAGTCTTCATCTGATTGGCTGTGACAACAAACCAAGTGTTGTAGTCACTTAAGTACATCAAGCGTCACAATTTTTTTTTGTTTGTAACACCTGAAACCATAAATTAAAGTGGGTCTGAAATGGTTAAAACCCGTTTAGTTGATAATATCAGAAACCACTTGCGATTAATAAAGTATTAAGGAGATCTTACTCCTCTAAAAACTCGGTGGGTAATATCTTCCCCTTCTTGTTGGAAAAGGCTGTTAGAACCGTAAATTTGTATGAAACTTTATAACACTGCGTTATAGACAATTTGTAAAGGATACCAATGAATCAGAGCGTCTAAATTAGCATGCTTTTAAAATAGAGCGTGTTTTGCATGCTAGGTAGGCAAACCACATCCCCAGAGTAAGGCATTTTAAATGCGGATTTTTCAGGGCGTGCAGTCCCCTTAACCCTTTCATGCCCATAGTAGACAATCGTCTACATATTGTACAGGAACATTATATTTGACCGGTAGTGTACTCTGTGAGGCGCAATGCTCAGTGATCTTCCTTGTGGATAACTGACTCATAATCCGTGCTCCAGTGCTACATAAGGACTGGTTCGTATCACTCATCATCGAAGACCTAGACTACAGCTAGGGGCATTGTTTATGTCGAAAAGATTTCAGACCAAGTTGTATTCCAATGGGCTTTATTTAAGAACCACTTTCGTGATTGACAAAGACCTGCAAAATTCGCGTTATTATTTGAAGACATGTTACACAAACACTTTTCCTTTGCAATATGTTTGCCACAGGACCAGTATTTATTTTACAGGCCCCTGGTAACTTTGCGTCAATAAATGAACGCTCCACAACCGTGTGCCCCAATCATGTGCAGTTCTCTCAAAAAGGGAATGACTTAACGTCAAGGTAGCAGCCAATGGAGGAAAGACGTCGGCTCGAGTATACACAGGACTGTGAATTTTAGCTTGACGGAAAAAAATTTCGCGAATTTTTGCAGGTCCCTAGTAATTTAATCTTTTGAATTTTTATGCGTCTTATCCAACTGCCTGCGAATCACGGACTGTCGGTATTGGAGAAACTTAATTCTGATTGGTTCACCCATGTAACAGACTGTCTTCACACAAAGACAAGCAGCCAATAGTCAAATGTAGAATGCAAACGTGCAAATAGGATGTTGAAGTCTAGCTTCGGTTTAAATCTTTTCGTAAAAAACAAGTGGCCCTAACTAGCTACAGCTGATTGGTAGGGAGACCCGAATTTTGCGAAAAGATTTCATGACTAGTTGTATTTCATAACACTTAAACTCAGATCCAATGTCGTGATTGGATGTTTTCTGTGTTACACGTCTTAAACCCCTGTCACGCTGTCAAATTTTGCCGTCAAACTGCTTCCAATAAGTTTGGTCAAATAAAGTTGGACGGTTATGAAGTCATCTAAACGTCATAAACGCCGCCATTTTTGTCTGAGAAAGTTAAATGGCTTCAGTTTACATCAAACCTTATAAAATTGGACCGGTTCTAAAATTTATTTGACGTTTGACGGTCTCAGCCAATCAGAATCGTGCACGACAAAAATTGACGTCAAGAAACTCAAAATAACGAACAATTGCTGGAAACGAAATAAGTTAGGAAGATAATTAATTTATGTAGAAGCTGTCTGGACATGAATGCTATTTTAAGTGAATATTGCACGTAATATTGCGATCTCAGAGGCATTAATTTCATTGCGCAGGAAACATATCTTATAAAAACATTTCAATTTGGTAAAGAAACAAAAATAAATTACAATATTACTTAAATTTCTTCCTGTAGTGGACCGCATGGAAAACCAAAGCAATATCTCACTATGAAAATAATTTTTAAATATTATTTCAAATTAGATGCTCCCAGCAAAATTTGACAGTGTGACACATTTTCAAACGCGTTCAAGAATATTTGATAACATTTGTTAGAAGGGAAAATTTTATGGCCGTATTTTGTCTTCAAATTTTACTGTCAATTATAAGGGATAGGAACATTTCGCGAGTTCATTTCAGGACAAGATAGATGTCAAACACGTGTGCACTGAATTTGACTTTGCAGTTGAATCGCAGTTTATTATACACGCCCTGGACGACTCTGAGTCAACAGCAGACTTGCGAGGAAAAAAGTAGCGAGTGCTATACTGCCAGGTGTGTAGTAACACTGGCTATTCTATTGGGCAGCAGCCAATGAACAAACATCTGAGACTCCAGTATACACATGACTGTGGAGGCTAGCCTTCAGGTCATTGAACTCGCGAATTTTTCCCATCCCTATCAATTATAATTGAAGGCAAAAATTTGATAGCGTGACAAGCAATTTAGGTGTCAGCGCGCGAATCACAGACGCACAGCATCGAAGTTACCTAATGTTGATTGACCAGTCAAGTAGGGAAATGTATTCTCACAAAAAATACTCCGCCAATAAGCTAAAGAGAACTGTTTGTACGCCCATAGGCTATTGAAATTTAGCAGGCGCGGAAGGCTCATCGTGAAAGTCGGGAGTCCCTGCTTATTTAATGTGATAACAAAACAAATTCTTTGCCAGCGTAAGTACAATACGCATCAAAAGTTTTCTCGTTTGTGTCTCTTAGAGGTTATAAATATGGCCACGTGTTTTTCTCAAAAAGATTTATGCCGAGACTAGACTTCAATATCCTATGTGCAAACTTGCCGTCTCTATTTGTCCATTGGCCGCTTGTCTTCGTTAGAAGACAGACAGTCTATTACACGTGTGAGCCAATCAGAATTAAGTTTCTCCGATACTGACTGTTCATGATTTGCAGGCAGGCAGATAGGACGTGCAACAATTCAAATGATCCAATCACGAAAGTGGTTCGGAACTAAATTGCTTCGGAACGCAACTTGTCCTGAAACCTTTTCGCTAAAAGCAGATGCCCCTAGTTATAAATTAATGTCGGAATGAAAAGTGGTACTTAGATTTTAGTCATATATTTTCGTCAGTAATACACTACCAAAGTTTGTTCCCATATTTTAGAAACACTTTTTATATTTTGTGGAAATTAGTTGCCCATATACTTAGAATAAAAACGTATAATTTATCCTTCGCGGCGAGCTTGTAGTATTGTTTGTTACAAGGGTAAACTCTCTTAAAGTATACTTTTCCAGGACATTAAAAGATATATTTTGCCATTTTTTTCAACTTATCAATACTGTTTATGAACACACGGAATAGTGACAACAAGGATTGCCAACAGCAACAAATAAAATAATTGTAATTCCCTTACTGTGTGTATGGGGGGGAGGGTCCCTTCTAAAAAATAAAATAAGATTCTTAGCACTTAGAACCCTATGGTCGAGCGTAGCTCGGACTAAACTAACAGGAAATCTCTGGCACAGAAAAAAAAACTCCCGTGGATGTAGGTTTAATGTTTTATTAATACTTGGTAGTAACTTGGAAGCACTTTCTAGCAGACCAACATGAATTATCATGAATACAAACAATAATGTCTAATGACAATTAAAATTAACAGTATAAATTCTATTCCCTGTTATATATGAAAGGATATTTAATGTTGAAAACAACAAGGGGCTGGGAGTTTGCTAGTAATAAACTTCTTTCAGTGGAGCAAACAGGCCTGCCAATAAGACAGTAATAACTGGGAAAGCAAAGACTAACATGAATGTCATTCTTACAATGGTGGATATAAGTTACACAATTCTAGATCGTCATGAAAGACAGTAGGTATGTGACAAAGAATACATAGCGTTAACGCACTTTTTGCACAGCTTCCTCTGAACTGGACATTGTGACTGCAGGGGTAAATGTGCACTCTAATTGCATTTCGAATAGACTACAGGTGGCAAACAAATCCACTCGCCTGTTTTGATTCGACGCCTGAACCGCTCGCACAGCAGTCTATAATCAGTAGAAACGTGCATATTTATAATTATTATTTGACATCATGCTAAACGTCACTATACTGTACACATAGTATGCTGAATTATAAGGAAAAGTCAACTTTACCGGTGATAAACCACCTTCACTAAAGCTTTTGGGGTTCTGGCCATTACATTTTTATTATTTCATGTTTGTATGAAATACTTCTCAATGTTGTAGGCATAACATACATACAAGTACTATTTCCTTCGGTAAAAATATTTTGACCACATATATTTTGCATAACAAGACGCCATAATCACTTGCCGAACTGAGATAATACATTTTGGAATTACTTTTAAAAATATGTATAACCACGCTATAAAATGTTTTCGCAGTTTCTTTTAAAAATTGTTCAAAATAAAGAAATTTTTTCATTTCTTATTTATAGCTATGAGTTTCCCCCCCCCCCCAATACATTGGGTAATCATACCTTAAAATGAAAAGACATGGTATATTACTCATCCTTGATGGATTTTCTGTTAATGTTTTTGGTTATTTTATATTGCTATAGGTAGCCGCTCTGCTAGCGTGCGAGGCACTGATGATTCATGGGCGCGCGCTTTAACAGCTGCAACCGGAGACGCAGCGGCTTTTCACAAAGGAATGTTTACAAAGCATACTTGTTAAGCTTATCACGGCACGTGCCGCTTCCGACCTTGGGTATCGGGTGTTTTTTAAGATATCATTCGAAGGAAAGTCTGGTCATTACTACTGCAGTAATTTCTCTCAGCGTGACTCGGGGTACGTTGAACCTTCCAGATCAAGACCAGCGAGAGTATAATAGTGCGACAGGCCCCCGAGCCGGGAGTTTATGAGAGTCCGAAGTCTAGGCTATTGTGCGACGTTCAGCAATAGAGGTCATGCTAAAAAAAATCAACGAGTAGCGCCAGAAGTGACTAGCGGGAGTCTGCGACTGCTAGCACCAGAGCAGTGAAAAGTGCGACTGGAAGGCTAGACTATTAGACTGAATGTGTGAGAGAAAGGCATTACAAATGATGGCAACAGACAGAATGAACGTGTGTCAATGATGAGTATGAGGCAATTGACTATAACAAAACATAGACAATAAGGACGTGTATTAGGGTAGAAATAGACATTGAATATTGCGATCATTGAGAAATATAATTAATAATACAGAATACGTATAATTCAATGCTGTGAACAATAGCTGTATGAAGAAAATTAATAATTAAATTCAGTTATTTTATTTTTATTAAGATCTCCTTCCCTCACGAACTCTCATACGCCCTTCAGGAACCTTGTAACAATATGTACGTTCTTAAAGCACTAAACTTGTGATTTCGGCTTGCCATTATGTAAAAGATATGCTGCCTAGAAATGTTTCAGACTGGGAAATAGTACTTTTAACTAATGCCTACCACTTAAGCAATATTTCTTACAAATATAAGACGACACGCACCCACAATCCTGTGTTCCACTGAGATAAGACGTAGATTATGGTTGCTGCGGTTTGTTGACACTTGGAAGCATCGGCCACTGCAATACTACCTGCCCTACAAAGGCGGCAACCCTACGCCCTCTTGTTATCTTTAGAGTTACGCTAATTTCGCAAGTCAATTTCTCCGAAGCCTAGACATCTCAGTCCTCAACACATCCGAACCACATTGACTATTACCATGGAGTGAACCTTCCTTTTATTAAACTTGGTTGCACGTCATACGCCAATATTATTTTTTCTTGCAACAAATCCTCTACTGGCATTGGTTGCTGTCTGCTCGAGTGTTGCGTATGTAATTAGGGGTACTGAAATTTCGCGAAAAAATTTCAAGGCAAGTTATATTTCGTTTACCTATCTTGATCTGCTGGATTACTTATTGACACGTGCTAACTGTCTGCACACGAATCACGTAGGAGCCGTGCCGATGTTACCGAATTGTGAGTGGCCCGGTCAAATATGAAAACTCCTTCTCAAAGAGACGGCAACCACTGACATTAAGCAAATTGCTATTAGGTGCTTATAGTATTTAAATCTAGTGTACTCATACTTTATATATAATTATTGGTAGCTGTGTCTTAAGTCACGAAATGCGCAAGTCTGTTTTTCTGCATGAATGCGAATGTGCCGTAAACCTCAGACGGCAGAATCTAGGCTCGTATGGTCCATTAAGCGTTTCGTCGCCGTAATTGCAGCCCAGTGGTGACAGCTTCCGGGGGAGGGGGGGAGAACGACAGCTCTTTGACGGATATCCACCGGCCCGTGGACACAGGTGATCGCCGGCTGCATAGCGGTGTGCACTCGCTTGAGACTAGGCGATTCGCGCGCAAAAGACAACCCCTCCCCCCTCCACCCCTAACTTTCAGAGCCACCGGAGCGTTAAGTGCTGCGCTGTGAAGGGGGCGGCTTGGTTAACGCTCCCGTGCGTTAACTCGTAACGCTTACGTAATTACGTCGCTGACAGTGGCGGCTGAGGGGCGGTCACGTTGCATGCCGATGCTTGGTCGCAGTTCTGCACTCTCGGCACCGAGTACGTGAATACACGTAGGTGCAATAACGCGGCGGTTCCTTTGATGTATGGGGACGCAGTGGCTGAGCGGTTGGACTGCCCACCTCCCACAATAACGAACCGGGTTCATTCCCCGGCCGGTTCGCTCCGGATTTTCGCAAGTGGGAATCGTGTCTGGACGATGACGCTGGTAAGCGGGTTTTCTCGGGGATCTCCCGTTTCCCCCGCACATTCATTCCGGCTCTGCTGCATATTCACCTCACTTCATTCTCATCGGCTCTCAAAACCCCAATGTTAAAAGCCGCCTAAATCTCTCCATTCATTCATTCTTTCTTTCCTGGCAATAAACTCGATTAGCTCTCCATGGAGAAATAACTCAAAGATATGACAAAGGCGATATGTAACTGCCAAATAAATATTAAGCTCTTCAGAGACACACACATATTTCGCATCCAGCGTTGTTTAATTTCCCCGTGTGTAGAAAGTGTCAAGAATAAACGGCGGTCTTAACAGCTGGTTTGCTCAGCTCTGGCGGGGTTGAAGTGGATACGTAGCAGAAAGGGAATGCAATTGCATGTTGTACGTGGAATACCTCGAGAAAACCCGCCAACCACCGGGAGCACCCAGTACGTCTCCTACATCTCAGAAATGAGGGTGATTTCAGAGGGCTTAAATAATCTACAATGAATTACAACGCGTTGAGCTGTAACTGTAGGCTTGTCACTGAGCACAATCGTTTGCAGCCAAGAACAGATCTCGACTTGTGCAAGTGTGCCACTTAACTATAAAATCCTCAAATGTTTCTCAATCTGGTGATTCCGACAAGGACAATGAATACAACTGGAGAGTTTTCGCGAGTAAATTGTGAGTACACTGTAGACTTCAATACTATAAGCTACCAACAGCATTTTGCGATGCCCTCGTCCTAAGGAGGTGGCAAAGGGACATAACACTGCCCAAAATTCAATCAAGAACAACTATGTATTTGAACACTTTCTCAATTCAACTTCAAAGGAGTGTTAACCTGCAATATTTTCCCAAACAATATACAATTACTGAAAAATAGAAAGAATAACACTTGACTTGGATTATTAGTTTTACTTATTCCAAACTGTGTGGCAAACATTGTTCACATTTCCATTTTACAAAATACTAATAACATTCAAAATATTTTGTACTACAATTTCTTATATTACTATAATAACACGTGGGCAACTTTAAGATCAAAAGAACTTAACCGAACCTAAAAGTCATAAATTCAGGTATATGCGCACCACGACGCATAGCAACTTTGATTTCTTTGAGAATGACATTATTGTCCCAAAATTACAACAGAAAAAAACACATATACATATGTACCACGACACGTGGCTGAATTTTAATATTCTCATGTTTAATGTGGACTATTTTCAAAGTTACTGAAGTCGATATATATTTGCGCGTCAGCGCACATGGCAACTTTGAAAATCTTTGAAGTTATTTTAAGGTGCCCCACATGGTCAAAGGTGATAATCATAACTTTCAATATTAATGCACACGACACGTAGCAAATTTTAATACCATCAAACCTTAACATGGACTGTTTTTAAAGTTACTAACGTCAAATAGCTATATGCGAGCCATGGCACATGGCAACTTTAAATTCTTTAAATACGCCGTCCAACCCATAGGCAATGAGACTTTGACGAAATTAACTGGCGTAGAGATAGGAAATATTAACAAACATTACATTAGCATAAAGTCCATAATGGATACAAATGAACCATTTAAAAAGTCAGACATATACATAATCTAAAACAACTTGTGTAAAACCTTCTCTCCTTTGCATGATTTCAATTCACAGATTATTTTCCGCAAATACTACAAATTCGCAAAATTTTAAAAATGCCGATTGGTAGGCAATGCATGCATTCTCACCGACATGCGCCATGATCTAACGCGCCTACAATTATGTCATCAAGTATATTTTATTTTTTCTGGTCGGATGCGCCATGACTCTATTTAATTATAACATTAACTTGTTGAAGTACTTAACTCAAGTCGGAGACCCCAGGCTGTCGATGCCTGGTCTGCCGAGGCCGTCTCCTGTCTATTTATACACGAAAACTTGCAATAACTCCTATCGGGGTACGGCAAAATGCTTGTCCAATCAGGGACCGTGGAAGGTTCCACCAGTTTCTAAATTTTGAAACACAACTGTCACATAGCGGAGATGGCGTCACGTGGCGCATGTTCCGTGCTTGCCAACTACCGCCAGTGATGGCAGCGCCACACGACGACACCTGTGCGAAACATCAGAGTTCTCGTTTCCCAGAGTCGGGCAGTCTACGTTGCAAGAAGGACGTGTATTATCTGTGCTAAGCCATGTTGGTGTTTTTCCAGTCAACAAGAAACGTTTCTACACAGAGCCGGCGATGGACATGAAAAATTGGCTAGTCGTTTTATAATTTCAGGTAAAAAGTTTTCTTCGTTGAATTTATACATAAATGTGTTCTCACACACGTTGTAAAGTTCACAAAAGGTAAAGCTTCTTGAGGTTTTCATGTAGGTTTCTTGGTCAAACAGGTACGTGATGTTGGGGGGGGGGGGGGCGAATTTATTAGTAAATTGAAACACCCGTCTCGAGTTTGTATACTGCCAATGGTTGCTGTCTGCTCGAGAAGGCGTTTTCATAATTGTTCGGGCCACTCAGAATTCGGCAACATCGGCATGGCTCCTACGTGATTCACGTGCAAACAGTTAACACATGAAATAAATGAATTCGACCAATTAAGATAGGCGAACGACCATAAAGTGTTTTGAAATACAACTTGTCTTGAAAACTTTTCGTGAAATTTCACTACTCCCACTTATTCGTCCCTCGTCTCAAGTGTGTTTTCTTTTCGTATACCGGCATAATGGGAAAGCAATTCAAGTCACAGCTGGGCAGCACCATTAAAGCCCTTTCCTTAGCAAAGTCTCGTATATGGGACACTGACTAAAAAGACTAAGCCCAGTAGCCAAGTACATCTACAGTAGATCATTACAGCAAAAGCCTACAAACCGAATTAAAAATAAATTTATTTTAATATACATCAGACAATTTTCTCCTGGTGATGTGATGTACGGCGTGGATGAAATACTATTTAAAGAGTCATTTTTACAGCGACTAGAGTATAATATTCTACGATACCACATATTCGTGCCGCTTATAGGCCACATATGTCCATATTTAAAAAATAGCCAAAACCTTAATAGCTCAACATGCTTCGCACACTGCTTGAATGGCTGATCGCAGTTACAGAAAATCGCAATGAAATTTCACACCGGGTAATCGCTCCTTACGTAAACAACTTTGGGATAGCCAATCCTCGACAAAATTAATAAATACTACAAGGAAACCTTCTTTCGGCATAAATGTTAACCTCTGCATTCTGAAATCGCAATAGAACAAAATTCTAAGTCAGTAAAATTTTGAAGAGAAAAAAAAATAAATCCTACGCTCTATGTATCTGGCGAGAGTTCACTTACACTAACAGTGACAGCGTTGCAATGGTTTGGCAGTGATTTCAACAAATGTCTTGTATTTTATCAAATATCCCGTCTGCAGCATCTTACTAACTAAATATTCATTTATTGTTCTCCAGTGTTTGAAAAACTATTTAATATATAAAACAGATCAAAGTTTTCTTAATGGCTGACGTTTTTCAGAGAGGCGTCTTCCAGTGTTTTATCACATGTCGAAGGAATTAAACTTTTTGCGTATATAAAGCCTTATATTATTAATAACGTTATTATGCATTTATTTTAGTGAATAATTCCTCTAATTACTTAAAAAATATCACAGGAAAATTTGAAACTAACAGAAATAGTGATTTGAAACTCATATTCGAGACTACTAAATTTGATTAATTGGAGTTATGTCTGAGCAAAATTGGTGAAGGCTGTTCACGGTAAACTGAGCACTTTTGAAAGCCCTGCTTAAGATCTACTTGTATGCACGCTCTGTATTCTTCCGCCCAATGTAAAATTTGCTTTGTCACGAGCCTCAGCAATCTATTCATGCATCGCTCAATTGAAACTGTAAAATTATTAAGAAAGTAATTATTTTAATAATCTGCTCATTTTTACACTTTTATACATTGAAAAAAACAGAATGGGAAAGAAATAATTTAAGATATCACAATTGTTAGGTAACACTTTTTGTTTGACGTTAAGATATGTAACTACTTTCCATCCATCGTTACCAACTTTATTGGGTGCATGTCACTCAGTGCGCCCGTTACAATATGTGTAGGTAGGAGCAGTGACTTTTTTCTAAGGTTGATTTCAAAAGTGCTCACTTCATCGTGAACAGCCTATACGCGTTGACCTATGCAGTACAGGAATGACACACATACAGTTAAGTCGTACGAAGGGAGAACGAACTTAATTTTCAAAAGTAGTTGTAGCCTATGTAGTGTTGTAGAAGGTATAAATAACAAACGCAGACTGTTTACGTTACTCTGCACTCTAATAAATAGCCTACTGCTGTTTTATAACTCTCTCGAGACTCTCGCTATCTTCTTCATTAGATTCAGTCCCTCTCCCTATTTTCAAGTTAGCACCAAATATAGTACCACGGTTTTTACTTTTCATTAAAGAATAAACGAACTCATTTTCGTTCGCTTACAATGGACCAAATTTTTTTACACCCTTTGATGGAATGTGACTGGCAATTTTCACAATAACGTGCTTTCCACGTGTAGTTTTAGTCAAGAAAAAATAATTTATCGTTATCAGAAACTAGGAAATAAATGTAGTTAGTAATGGATCCTCGAGACGCTATCATCAGTTCGATATAAGTAACCACTAGTATACACTGGGTTGCTCACAGTAGCCATGGAATATATACTGTGTAGAAATTGGTGTTTATTGCGAAAATGTGAGCTCGAAGTATTTGGTTAATTCGACAATTATCACTATGGAACAGATTGAAATTTTTAAGATGTTTCCAATTTCAAAATTATTTTCAATTATTTACGAAATCGGATGAAGAAGAAAACGATACAACATTTAAAACATTGTAATAAAAGTAAAAAAACCATTCATTAAAAAAGGCACAAATACCTCGTTTCGGTAGTTTTATTTTAAAAATTAATGGAATCGGTACGCGAGACATTAATTTGCACTGTGTCTATAACTACGAGCATTCTAAATTTACGTTATTTGACATTAGGCTAAACTTCGCAGTACTGTATATACTCGAGCCGGCGTCGTTTCTCCATTGGCTGCTACCTTGACGCGAAGTCACTCCCTTTCTGAGTGAACTGCACGTGATTGGGGCACACAATTGTGAAGTGTCCATTTACTGGCGCAGAGTTACCCAGGGAGTGTCAAATAAAGTATGGTCCAATGACAAACGTATTTCAAGAGTAGGCGTGTTTAAATTATAACGTGTCTCCAAATAATAACGCGAATTTTAAGGTTTCTATTTATAAGTAGAGCTATAAATTTTTCGCATAAAGATATGAGTACACGATAGAATTCAATTCTAAAAGTAATCAACATCAACAGCATTTTGTCAACTGCCATTGGGTGCTGTCTGCTTGAGAAGGCGTTTTCATATTTGTCCGGGCCACTCAGAATTCGGCAACATCGGCACGGCTCCTACGTAATTCGTGTGCAGACTGTTAACACAGGTCAAAAAGTACTTGAGCCAATCAACATAGGTTAACGACCCTACAGTGTTTTGAAATATACCTTGTCTTGAAATATTTTCGCGAAATTTCACCAAGCCTATCTATAAGTCTTTACTATTTCATTTAGCTTGGGACTGGATAATTCCGTGAACTCATTTTAGGAAAAGCTAGACTTCAAACACATGTGAATTTCTGTTACGTTTGCAAATGGGCCACATTTTATTAGACACTCCCATGTGACCTCTGGGCCAGTAACTGTCGTTCGATTGTGTTCACAATCGTTCGAGTATAGAAGGTGGCTGGAGAAACTGGGTCAGACATTGTCCCATCATGTCCCAACACATATGTTAAATGGAAGAGAGGTCTGGGGAGCGTGCAGGCCAAAGTAGTAGTCGAACACCACAAAGAACACGTTGAGTAATAGCTAGGGATAGGAACATTTCACGAGTTAATTTCAGGATAAGATAGATAGACATCAAACACGTGTACACTGAAGTTGACTTTATAATTGGCTAACAGTTTATTAGACACTCCCTAGACGACTCTGAGCCAATAGCAGACTCGTGGAGAAACAAGTAGCGAGTGTCATACTGTCAGGTGTGAGTAACAATGGCTACTCTATTGGGCAGCAGCCAATGAACAAACAGCTAAGGTTCGAGTATACACATGATTGTGGAGTCTAGCCCACAGGTCATTGAACTCGCGAATTTTTCCTGTCCCTAGTAGTAGCATGAATATGTGGACGAGAATTATCCTGAAGAAACAGTACATCACCTCTCTGTTGAAGGAACGTCTGAAGAATGGGTCGAACCATGTGTTGGGTGAAGTGGGCGCTGTATAAAGGATATCCAAAAACATTAACGATGCAAGGGAAACATAGCTTACTGCGTCCTACAACACGATGGCAGGAGTTATGCCCGTATGTCAATGGCGAATGGAATTTGGAAGATCACGCTCACCAGGTTAAGTGGAGAGATTTCTGCTCTTAGCATCGAGGTCTTGAAAGGTGATGAGGGTGAAGTGAGGTGAGGATGGAGCAGCGCCGGAATGCAGAGGCGGCTGAAACGGAAGATCCGCTAAAAAACCCGCCGACCAGCGGCATCGTCCGATACGATACCCACATGTGGAAATCCGGGAGCGACCCCGCCGGGAATAGAACCCAGTTCGCTTAGGTGGGAGGCGAGTAATCTAACCACTATACCACCGCGGCCCCTCGTAAGGCAAACGACTATCACTTTCATTACGGATAATGGTGCATGAAAGCAGTATATTTCCCCGATTTTCGAAATAAGTCGTTTTCCAAAGGGTTTATCGAATTTTTTGGCTCGTCAAGACGTAAATAATAATTTTCAACATCCTTTTATGTTGTTAGATTTTCACTACCTTCATTATTCTCGGGGCACTGATGAAAGAAAGAAGATTTTTTTTTTTCTTCAGTCAAAGCTCTGAGAATAACGAACGCAGAGAATTTTTAACCATGTAATTAGGTGTTCAAAAATATTATTCACGATTTATCGTACCAAAAATTTCAACAAATCCTCTTTAAAACAAATTGCGACAAAAAATTATATAAATATACGATTTTCGTGCACCATTCCCCTTAAGGCAGAACCTGTTGTCCTCGTCGCTTTCAGTGCTGTCCTAACAACCCGCCGATCTTAACGTGCATCATCAGCACTAGGTACGTGGCCGTCCCGAACATGTTCTACGAGTTTGAGCCTGCTCAACTGACCACCGTTGTTTACATCGCCACACCACGGATGCATTATGGCCAATATGTGCAGCAATCCATATATATATATATGTCCATCCCACCTTGCGAAGTTCCACAATGTGGGCCCTCTCAAACTGCTGTGCCTGTAAATGAACAACAGGAGCACGTAACCGTCTAAGAAGGAATAACAATAACTTGACTGCTACGCGTACTAAACATTTAACCTTTCAGGCGCCCATAGTACTGCCTGGTGGATTGTTGGAAACGGCGCAAACAAATGAATGGTTACAACATTCTGATGGCTGATGTCCTTGAAAAGTTCGCCAGTTTAACTATGTTCCTATAGAATGTAACTGTTTCTTCCGTCAGCGTAGATGTGAGAATATTGGTTGTGTTCGCCACGGATCACTGAATAGCGTGAGTTAGCAAGACTAAGAGACGGGTTAATAAGTTGAGAGCCAGAAATTTTGCAAGATCAATTGGTACCAGGATAGACTTTCAACACCTATATATTCTTATTACAGTTGCGATTGTACCGCTCGGTCCCTGACGCGCCCTGCAGTGCCGCCCTGTACCAGTAATGCGCATGTAGAGAGACGCAGTGCGAATCATGTACGGCCTAGTAGACAGGATGAAGTGCTCACCACAAAGGCACGAGCGGATGAACTAGCGACAGCTCCTTAGGTGTGTACAAAACTATCGAGCTTAGCCTAGCAGTCAGATGAACTCGCGAAATTACCAGGGTCGTTGATAATAAAACTCCTATATGCACCTTATATTGACAACGAGCAACCTGGAGTATTTTACGCTTTTAATTTCGGATGCGATATTCGCCGCACCTTTTTTCCACTGTATGTATTACCCTATGCAACAGTTCGTGACAAGTTCTTATATTTTCCAGAGCAATTGAAAAACTGCCACCTTATTAGCTTGATTTCTTTATAAAAACGTTTATTTTATTATTATTTTTATTTAATTTTTTAGAATACTTTAATCGAAAGGAAAGAGCTAGTTAACGTGGTAAAAGGATCTTTCTTACAAATCTTATATTCCTCAAACATTTTCATTAATGAAGTCAATATGAGGATCCTATTGAATGACTACATAGCACCATGCATACATCATAGAAATTCTTAAATTGTTTTTTTATGTCCTTAGGCGAGGAAGCAATTTACTTCTATTTACATCGTATATTTCATTTCAGCTACTTTGAATAAACTTTTTATTTATGTCTTCTTTTTATAAAAAAAATTTACATTTTACCAGTTGACGTGCTCAATTCTAACTATCACAAATAGGGCCCAGCAAATTTCTAATTAAATTTAGGGAATCGTTTCTCTTCAAAATATACAAGATGTTACAGAATTGATACTCAAAAATGTAGGGATGAGACATATAAATGAAGAGAAGCAAAAAAGGTCCAGTAAGCATGGGTTTGGAGACCAACCATTTACGAGATAATGGCATTTGTGGCTGGTTGGGCCGCCAGTGAACGCCGAGCGCCTGGATAATGTAATGCGGCAATGTTGTGTTTACATTGGCAACGGACGTGCCTCGTTTACAATACATCAGACATTCCCACACCTGAAGAATTACAGCATCATATTGTACAGGTTTCTCAGCAAATGAAGGATGACCCCAGGTTTCTCGAGAGTGTTCGCGGGTCTTTGTGGAGACGACTAGACAGATGCACTCAAGTGCATGGTCGGTATGTTAAACACCTACCAGTGGCGTTTATTCAATAGACACAAGGTAAGCAATGCTAATCCTGTACACATTGGAAATGTTTGACCGGTTATAATTTTTGCCTTAACTTTGAATTTAAACACGTTTAAATCTGTGTTTCCCGTTTCCGATACGAGAAACAGAATTTTTGTAACTCCTGTATTGTACACGCATAGTGCTGTTGTCTAGTTTTTTTTTTTTTTTTTCCACAAATGGGAGCAAATAGCAATGAACCGAACTCGCAAGCGAGTTACCCTGCCGCGTTCCTTCGGTAGGGTAAGCAGTCGTTCTGTTTGCGTCCTCCAGTCCTACCTGTTTCCTTGGAAAGTGGATGAAAGTGTTGGGGAAAACGGTAGTTTTCTTATAATTTGTAATATGCTCTCTAAATAATACTCAGTTTGATTATCATTGCATTAGTTTCGTTTCCGTTTTTATTACTATTGTTAAGGATTATAAAACGGTAAATACATGTGGAGGGTAAGTAAAGTTGGAAGTTGCGTTTGTTAATAGAAATTGAAACTGGAAACACAGCCCGGCACTAGCAAATGTTATATAAAACACTTAAATATGTGAGTCTATTATAATGCTTACCCTGTTTAAAAAAAAACTCACTACACGCCACTGATACCTACTGTAAACGTCTTCATTTAACATGGTCATGCTATACTGTACCTAGTGTAGGTAGTATTGTACGTTCAATCACATTTCTGTTGTGCTCAAGCCACAGCTATAACTTGTGCTATCTCAGGATTGATAGATTCAATCAAAATGCCACTGCTTTTTTTTTGTTTTTTTGCAATCGTACTTAGTACACTCTAAAGAATTTTTTATGCTTTTACAAGAAAACCCTTGGAAACCCAGTTGCCAAGAAATTCCTTTGTAAAACTACTAACAGTTTTCTTGTAAAATCTGCAAAATATTCTTTTGTAATATTACAAATGATAACCTTGTATTACAATTTACATGATGTACAAGTGTGCATAAAATAATTATTTTTCTTCTAGAAAACAAATATGTTATATTAATAACAGAGAACAACTAAAAAAAATATTTCATATTATAGTTTACGAATAAAGATTTACCGCCACGATAACTAGAATATTTATAAGGTTATTTGGTTAAGAAGAACATGCACATTTATTTCATTTTAAGAGTTCTGTTGTTTAGTTAAGATATTTGGATGGCTCTTTACAACGAGGTATTGAGAGCCGATTTAAAAATTCTGAGTAGCTTAGGAAACAATAACAATTACTGAATAATACGGTCACGTTTCATTTTGATTATTTGAGTTGTTTTAAGTTTTTTACGTTATTCAAACTTGCAATACATTTATTTTTGCACGCAGCTACACTTTACAAGAACAGCTATATACGGTTTTACGTTGCTGAGTGTCCGCCATATTACTGAAGCTTGCGGGAACGGGTCAGTATAGTACAGACATTTATTGAGATCTATTATAAACACGGCCTTTGTAGTTTTGCAGACGAGTAATTTTACAAGAAAATTCTTTGTACTGTTACAAGCATTTGTAAAATTACAAATATTTTCCGAGTAAAAATTACAATTTTTTTACAGTGTACTCAGAGGTTCCCCAACCAGAACAAAACTGACATTTTCTCCTAAACGGTTAATTTCTGGGTCCATGTTTACTGAACCTTTTTTGCTTCTCTTCATTTGTACGCCTCATCCATACATTTCTGACCATCGCCTCTGAAATATCATATATTTATTCCTCTTCGATAACCCTTTCTCGAAGCATTTGTTAATATTAGCACTGTTTCACAATCTACTTTTATTCTGCCCTCGTGGACTGCAAAATTCAAGTTGGCGTATTCATGAATGTGATTTTATCAGCAAGTATAGGCTGTTCACAGTAAAGTGAGCACTTTTTAATGCCCTGCTTAATTTTTCCTTTTGACAGATTTATATGTTCCTGTCACTTTTTAATATAAGCATTTCCTTGTGACAAACAAACTCAGTGTATACTTTTCTTCACTCCCAAAAGTTAATGTCTGAAACTGTAATAAATGATATTTATTAGTGGCTAGTGTCGGCTAGAAGGGCCTTAAAACGTGCTCACTTTACAGTGAATAGCCTGTAGCAAAAATTAACCTTTACTTTGAAAACACCCTTACAATATCTTGTAAACGCTATTATGGAGGCGGAGAACTCATGGGCGTTTATTATCGTTTATCTGCCTTGCAAATTCCGCTGTGGCGTGTTTGAGAAACATTCTGATAACAATAATCGCTTATTGTATTCTAAATTTGCATACCCAGAGAAATAATTCACCTTTCAAATAGCTTGAGACTTAACATTTTCACGACAACTTGCATGGTGTGACGATTTTTGTCCTCCGATATTGTTCAAGAAACGTTATTTCATGACTGGTTTAGCTCAAATTAAACTGAAGATCTGTCTAAAAATATAGTACACGAGCATGTCACATTTTTTTGCTAATGGGCTGGAAACTTTTCATTGAAACAAATATTTGATAATTCATTAAAAAATATTTCTCCGGACCTCTTTACTTTGCATATGTCCAACAAATGTTTCAAATATTCTCAAGTGCTGATGCCGTCTTAGTTGAACGTCTGCGTGACTAAAAGTTAATTCACGTTACATGTTCGATGCAAACAGACTGTACGCTGCAAAACAGCCGCGCAGTCGGAACGGGGAACGGTCGTAGATCAGGCAGTGGACTGCACGTTTAAACGATGTTGAAAAACGTAGACTGCGCACGCACATTTGCGTGCCGAATGCGAGGCCTTCCTCGTACCGATCGTGTCTGTGACAATAAATAAGTAGGCTATCCGGGGACCGCATTTTCACACAATCGTCGAGGAACATTTACGAGAGCAAATGTAGCGAAGGAATTAGAAGAGTGTAGGGAAGGGGGGAGGAGAGAGAGAATAAATTACCCACGACTTACATACCTCCGCCAAATTTGTACGTTTGTCACTTAACGTCAGTGACAATGATACAAATATTAATTGTTTGTTGTTAATAGTTATAAATGTTGGTCATACTCGTACATGAAAGGGTTAGGGGCGTAGGTAAATGATTAACGATGATTTGGTAAAGCACTACTTTGGATGATTGTGGTTTAGTAACTTGATGAACACACAATAACATATTACATTAATATTAATCACTCGAGGAGCTTATATTGAACTTATTATGGATGTATGTTTGTCACCACTACTACTGTATGGCAAACTAACAGGAATGTTCCCGCCTTAATCATGGTTCCGGAGGTTGTGTCTGGTAGGCTGCTGTCGACGATCGGACATACCCATCTCTGTGGATCTTCTCTCGGTGCTGGCCAGATAAGGACAGACGATGCGCCCAGCGTGGGGCTGGCCTATATCGGCGCGTTGTTTGGCATACTCGTCCCCGACTGATGGCCGCTGGAGGGGATTACTGCAACTGGCTCCGCACGGTGATTGCCACAATGAGATGCTGCAATCCCGCTCACGTCGAGGTTTAAGGTCATATTTCACTTTTTTTTTAAATTGGTTATCTAAAAGGCATTGCTCCTATATATATATTTTTTAAATTAAAATGTATTTAATGCAATTTTTATGGTGTGTATAACACACTGATTTAGTATGAGTGCGATTTATAAACAGGTGAGCTAGTTTTGGCAGTCTGAATTTTTTTTAATAGGAGTCAGACTTGCTGTAAATATATTTTTGTTCATTCAAGCAAAATTGTTGACATTAATTTGATAAATAGTTTAAAACATAAACTGTAGAGGAAAAATCGTTTTTGTTCCTTTCGTAACTTGTAACACAAATGCGGTATGCCGCGCTTAGACTCTAATAACTAATTCAACTTTTTGAACCTGGCTATAACACTCTTGTATCGGAATTTCAGTGATATATTTTGAAAACTATAATTATTTGACAGCTAAAAACTGCATTAAGGAGGCATTTTTCGAAATCTCTCTCAGATAACCAAATTCCAAAAACATGAGAAATATGACCTTAATATTTAAAGGTGTGATCAGGCAGTCCGTCTGCCTAAGACCTGATCACATCATAACAGTGGGCATTTCAGATGTTATGTAACTAATCGCTTTTATGCAAAATTATTTTTTAAATTTAAACAGATTACAGATAATTGCTGGAGTAATCTTCAAACTGTGGAAGACATAGTTATTTCCATGAAAACTTCGTGATAAAGTTGACTGTAGGTTTAGAAACCTCAGTCACACCATTAAGTTATAACGGCTGACATTATAGAATTAAACTAATTTAATCATATCCAAAAACTTTATTTGTAATCAATACAAACCGGTACTTTCAAAACTCTTTGTTGTTCGGATGAGATTTAAGGTATTTATCTACGGACCTGTTTTCCAACTAGGACAACTATAACCACGGGTTACGTAGGTTTTATTTTGTTTATTCAGAATGGCCACATAAAAATAAAAGAGAACAGGTTTTTTTTTTCTTCTGAAATCAAAGTTCTGAATGCGCTTTTATGGCAGTAATGTGTATGAAAACATTTCTTCTTGAATACTTTTATAGGATCAAATATTGGAAAGGAAAGTGGTTATTAAAAGACTAGAAACATCCCCAGGAAATAGAAAAAAAATGTATACCTAAGGAAATTTACTATTTAACAGTATTCTGTCGCATCACACAAAGCTTTGTACGCCGCCAGTTACTCCACCAATAGTTAATTCAGCTGCAGTAAGCACGTAGGCTGAGTAATTTGTTTTTCTCTTCACTGTGGTCCTGACAAGCAAACATCAGGTATGCAGTCGTAGTTCTGTTGTTACAGAGCAAAAGTTTATTCCTCTTCGGAAGAACTAAGCATGAAATTCTGTGACAGTTTTGGCTCGAAATAATGTAACGTTGAAATTTATGGTGGGTAATTATTTTTAAATTAACACAGACTCGACATATGTGTTTGCTTTAACATAGTGTGAAGATGATAGTTATTAACGTTAGTTGAAAACAACGTTTATCGCAGTCTTCGTGACCTGAGCGCAGAGTACTTGAGGAAACATGGCGGCACGCTGTTTGCCAATCAGCGCCTGGCTACCGGCAGCCTGGTCTATAAGGAACGTTCCACAAAGACACGTGGCTCGTTTCCACAACCTTCTGCACACAGTCACGCATTTTCAATTCGACCTTCGAAAAATTACCCTACGTTAAAGACCGTTTACGATAACGTGAACACTTTTAAAATCAACCTAAGAAAAAAGTCACTGCTACAAACGTCATATATTTTAA
Organism: Dryococelus australis; assembly: GCA_029891345.1. Classification (NCBI taxonomy): domain Eukaryota; kingdom Metazoa; phylum Arthropoda; class Insecta; order Phasmatodea; family Phasmatidae; genus Dryococelus; species Dryococelus australis. The sequence continues at coordinate 62,754,509 of CM057003.1, read as the reverse complement.
CGAGCACACTGAGTGACATGCGCCCAGTAAAGTTGGTAACGATTGATGTAGGCATAAAGTAGTTCCATATCTTAACGTTGAATAGAAAGTGTTAGGTAAACCATTTGTGATAACTCGAATTATTTCTTTCGCTTTCTGTTTTGCTTTAATGCATGGAAAAATAAAAATTACCAGATTTTTTTAATGTTTTATTTACAAATAATTTCATAGTTTTACCTGACCAACGCATGAATAAAGTGATGAGACCCATGGCAATGTTAATTTTGCTTAAGGCGGAAATATATGCAACGGGTTTACAGGTAGATCTTAAGCAGGGCTTTCAAAAGTGCTAATTTTGCCGTGAATTGCCTTTAACGTGTTTGGTTACAAATTTGTCATGTCTAACAAGCGTTTTACAATTCTGTTAGCATAAACGTTTTTTATATTCGATTAGTTGTAACTTTTATTTTATATTTTATTTATGAAGAATTATATTCGAAATGTAATAAATATTAGTAGAAACATTGACAAAACAGGTGCGTTGGTAAAGCCTAGTAGGAAATAGTTCTCATGTAAAATACTATTAAAGCGAGTGCGTACGAATGTGGTGCGTTTACACATGGTTTAATTTTCTATACTTGGTTAAGCTTCGTTTGCACGAAGCGGAGGAATATCCTAGACGTAGAACTTTATCAAAGCTTTAAAAAAAACTGGATATATAGATTATTCACTATAAAATAAGTACTTTTGAAGGCCATGCTTAAGATCTCCTTGTATGCAAATTGTGTATTCTCCATATGTAGAATTAACATTGATACTGGCCTGATGACTTTATTCATGTGTCGGTCAAGATAAATTGTAATATTATCAGAATAATAACTATTTTGTAAATTTGCTGATTATTATATTTATTAGCATTAAAAAAAAAAAAACAGAAAGCAAAATAAGTATTTTTGGAATTCAAAATATGTACCTAACACTCTTGATTGAACGTAAAGACTTGGAACTACTTACTCTCCTTTGTTACTAACTTTACTGGGCAATGAGTGGACTATGCGCCCACATGGAAGGAACGGCCACTCCATTTTGCCCCTGTGTACTTATCTGCTCTGCTACCTGAGCGCCGCCATGTCGTGTCGCCGACTGCACGTAATGTGCGGCATGTGGCAAGCGATCTCCTTCCTTTTTTTTTTTTTTTTTGATGGCGCCAGTGCTGCAACACGAACGGCACTCACTACGCCGTGGAGACCAGAACTGAATTCAAATAACGTGTCAGATGGCTAAGTCGATAATAATAATTCCAGTTTTTATTCCAACGGAATCCATTTCATCTAGCCCGGAGCGTTACGATGCTGGTGGAAAGGTTTTCCCCTAACCCACCCCCTCCACCAACCTCTTTCCCCTGGATGTACGGGTGTGGGTTTAGAGTGGGGGAAAAAAAAAGGGGGGGGGTGGCGTCCGTTCGGGATGGAACTGCTCGTTAAAACTGCTGGATGAAAGAGGGATCCACTTTATCCGATCCTTTGAACTCGGGCGCTTTAGCGATTTTCATTTTGTGCGAGGGCCACGAGCAGTAGTATTATGTCTAGCCCCAGGTGCACGGGGATTATTATAATATTGGAACGCTTATTCCCCCCTCCCCTTTTCTGCGCTGTTTACCGTCGGCAATTATTTTAAGTTGGAAGCCCAGCCACTCAAGTAATAACGCGCTTCAAGAGCGAAGCAGATGAATTTCAACATGTTGCACTTAGCTTTCACTCTTGTTCGGACCCCACAGTCATTTACGGTTTCAGATGTTGCATATAGGAGATACTTTATTGAAGTCGACAGCGCTTGTTTCGTCATCTCGACCGTAAGCTGTAGAATGTATCTTCGGCTATAGTGCAATGAGCCGTTCATAACTCGTCAGGACAATAGCAAAGTTTAGGAAACAGCAGCCCACGGGGAAGGTCATTAGCGAAGACATGCAGAATTCGCGTTATTATCCGGCATCGGGCTAAACTTCAGAGTAATGTCTGTGCGGGAGCTGGCCTCGTTTTCCCATTGGCTGCTACATAGATGTGAGGTCATTCTCTTTCTGACTGAACGTCGCGTGATTGGGGCACACAATTGTGAAGTGTTCACTTATTGGCGCGGAGTTACCTAGGGCGTGTCAGATAAAGTATGGTCCAATGGCAAAAGTATTGCAAAGATACGCGTGTTTGAAGTTTAATGCGTCCTCTAATAATAACGCGAATTTTGCAGGTCCCTAGTTATTAGTCATTGCATTGCAATGTACAGCAACCACTAAAAGTAATCTTGCTAGCGTTTATTTGCGCAGCTATGTACACTCTTAAGTCCGAATCAGTGATATAAATTACTGACCTAACGTTCACCGAAAGTCAGTTGATAAGCTACTTCTGACCGGGCAATCAAGCAAATTAACTGGGGACAAGCGCGGTTTATAGCAGTGAAGCTCTTGGCATTCAGTTGAAATCACAACTAAATCAGTGAAATTCAGCCACTATATTAATTAGTTATCTGGCACTGATTATCAGTTGCTCAATTGTCACTGTTTTCACTGATTTGGCTCATTTCTCACTGTTTCGAGTATAGAGTGTATTCTGACTCTGGGTTCAAACAACAAAGTGCCCCGACTGCCTTTGCTGCAGGAACGTTTACAATGGATTTTCAATATAATCATGCAATAAGTTGCCTTCAAGAACAAAGCAAATCTGATTAAATTTACAAATCGATATAACACTTTTAACACGGTACATTAGTTTTTAAAACTTGTGTTCGCATTTATTAATTTAATTTTTTTTTTTGTCTTATAAACTAAAATAGTCCTATGAACAACAGTACCTTCAAACAATACCACAATAACAAAAGAAAATACAGCTCTTCTGTAATCACGTAAATGTACACGATGAATTAATAAAGACTATTAGCTGTTCACGCTAAAGTGATCACTTTTGCCATCAATCTCTGAAAAATGTCTAACTGCCCGTAGTTCCATGTATTTAAACGTAAACACCGACTAAAATGCTATTGGGAAAGTTGGCATTGAGTCGCAAAGACTAGTCACACGTGCAAACGTAAAATAACAAGTGTAATGTTTAAATTTGTAGACAATTTATTTCGTTTATTTTCTGTAAATTATTTCTATTAGTAAACAACTGAAGCAACGACGGGGCGAAGGTAGAAAATAAGTGACGATTTTGGTACGTAGTTTCGCTAATCGTCGGAAGTGTTTAATTATTTCTCAGTTTTCTCTACTCTTTAACTTGCGCTGATACAATCGTACAGAGTACATGAAGTGTAGTCTCAGTCGCCAACTACACGCCCACATGGCAAGGATGATATAACATTAATTATTTTATACCCAAATGTTCAGATTTTGCTCACAGATTTTGTAGTCCTGTGATTATTAGTAACCTACTAGGTCTAGATAGACGCTCCCTTGTTGGTTTTCCTCTGAACAGGAGCACTGTGTCAAATAAAAGGCAGTAACACTGTCGTAATTGAAAAAGTTTAATTTTTTGGTGACATACTATCTTCGAGCTACGAATGTTTTTCGTCCTAAAGGCTCCAATTTTTACTAATAAATACAGTCTAAGCTCGAATCAGTGATGTCAATCAGCGAAATAACTTTCATTGAAAGTCAGTTAATAAGCTACTACTGACTGGCAAATCAAGATAATGAACTGGGAATAAGTGACTTATGACAATGGAATTTTCAACATTCAGTGGCCAACACAAATAAATCAGTGAAATTCAGCCATCATGTAAATTAGTTATCAGACACTGAATACCAGTTGCTCAATTTTTAATATTTTCACTGATTTGGCCCAATTCTCACTGTTTCAGATTTAGAATGTAGTCTACTCGTACTGTTTTAGGCAAAAAAAAAAAGTTCTGAATTTCAGTCACTGCATTTAATTATTGAAACAGCTTTTCAAACTTATACGAGTTAATTTTAGCGTCCTGGATAGGAAATAAATATTTTTGTACCACAAAACTATATTTTTAGTGTACCAAGGTCAGAGAGTTCCTTGCCGTTTATCCTTTATGCGTACAACTTCAAGACGTAAAACGAGGTAAAATCGGAGTTATTGCCAAACGCATGTAATAACGCAGCGAGCATTGCTCTATAAAACCGGTGACTTTTGTCACATTAATTCGCCACTGTATGAACACAAAACCTCTGTAAGTTGTTCGTACTGTTGTCCGAAACTTTTCTCCTCGCGTAATATTCGAGAGAGATCTTTGCAGAGCTCTGAGTGGCCCTACTAGAGAAAGATGTGGCTAACATGGACACGTTATCGTATATTAGGAGAGAATTTGCAAACATACATGATGGCATTGGAAACTATCCTACTCTCAGGTTATTTCGTATTAAATCGTTCACTCTAGCAGCAAAATGATGACGAGGGAGCCAGTAGTGTGCGACGGTGATCGTATACTGTGCTAAGATGTCCAGATATACCTTCTAAAAACTGCGAACACTGTTTCTGTGATGAAGTCTACATGTAGACAAGACACGTCAGTTTTGCGATAAACCTCATCACTTTCTGTGATAAAATATGTACTAGAAACTCCTAAACTGCTCCTTATATTCATAACTTTTTCATGCTAAAAGTAGAGTTGTGCGGAATTCGCGTGGTGACATGATGGACTCCACTACCTTATAAACAAGTGACCACAGTTTGTGGTTTCATTGGCCGCTGCACTGTGCTCGGCGTCGCGCATCTGCTTGATCTTCTTAGAAGAGCGTTTGCCATTCCTCCAATCAACTTGTACTATAGACTCAAGAGTTCTCCGATGCGTGCCAAACATATTTTTTGCCAATGTCTGAAGTTGGTCAAACGCACAATAACTTGGGAGTTCAGTGTGTCCTTCCATAAAAAGATGAATTTTGCAAGTCTCTAGCAATATTATCTGACACTCCTGTGGTGTTTATTTTTTCTAATCCATATATTAATCGGTTAGTCTCGAAAAGTGGTAGGTACGGGTAGTGAAGTTTCGCGAAAAGATTTCTAGACGAGTAATATTTTAAAACACTGTGGGATCGTTTACCTATCTTGATTGGCTGAATTACTCTTTGACACGTGTTAACTGTCTGTACGCGAGTCACGTAGTAGCCGTGTTGATGTTTGCTGAATTCTGAGTGGCCCAGTCAAACTGCTGTTGGGTGCTTACAGTATTGAAGTCTACCGTGTACTCGTATTTTTTTTCCAAGAAGAATCACTAGCTCTATAATTAAATATATATCCTATAATTTCGCGCTATAATTCAGTACCAAAGTAGACGACGTACACGTCAGTGTTAAGTTAGTCATTTGACATCCGCTCATCCGCTGTACAATAGTAAACATTGATAAATGTGGTAGCTTTGTTCCGTGTGGCTGGGTGGAACAAGCGAATAAGTTCGGCCTGAGACAGCAGCCAGTTAACCAGTGAATGTGTCTAACTTTATGCCATCTTATAACGGTAGGGTCTATAATAGTAGGAAACACAGATATAGTCTATTGGCGGTTCCTTCACACTTTCTCGATCAAACCTTTGAAAAATCACCCAATGTATGACGTGTTTGGTTGTTTCCTAAATACATGATGTATTACAAGCGTTTTATACAGAAGTTAAGGCAAAAGTACTTTATTATTGGTTAAATTGAACTTTTATTTGCATTACTTTAATAAATTAGAATATTTCGCTTACAACTAACATGAACGAGAACAGTGGGGATATAGGTGTGTTGATAATGACTAGTAAAAATAGTTCTTGTGGTAAATATTAATAAAGTGAGTGAACACGAATGTGGTGCACTGTACCTTTAGTGTGATTTTCTATACTCTGTTAAGTTTTTTCTGGAATATCCTGGAAGTAGAACTTAAGGCCATATTACACGATCGCAGATTCCGTAAAAGCTTGTGCGACGTCCGCCTTAGCGGCAGTTATACCGGCTAGCACGTGATCCGTTATGGCATTTGCAGCCTACTACGGACAGATTTCATAACAGGTTTGGTAATAGGACACGTCCTATTTTTCGTGGCAGGTTCCACACCGGCTTTTGTACCTGGCCAATCACGTCGCACTTTCAGAGCGTAGGGCGCTCCCCGTGGCTTTTGCTTGAAACGAGTTGATGAAGAAACTTAAAAGGACGCCTCCATATTGGTTATACATTCGTGAGAAAGAAACTCTTCAAAATAGATTTAAAATTGGACAAAGACGAATAATATTGGCGATGACAACTTCCAATTGCCGTTAAAAACAGTCCTAAATATTTAAAAACACTCCCCACACTGTAAAACTTGATTTTAAAAGAATACATATATCTAATGGAAACAAGCTGATGTAAGACCTGGTAATACAGTGGTAGAGTCAGTGCGCCCATTAATGAAACTTTACATTTGAGTGTGAGTTCGAGTCTCCACCCAGCACGTTTTTTACGTAAAATATTCCGTAAAGGAAAGCTACATTTTGCAAACGGTTAATATTTTTCGTCACAATTAAAAATAACACTCATACTCTCGTTACTTCACATCATTTTCAAGAAAATGAAAGAATCTACACCAATAAGCAATGAATTGATGTAAAGGCCAACAACAATATAGCAATATTAAGATGTGCTAGCTAGTTTTTTTTATAGAACGATATACGAATGGGATTTTTATTTACTACGAACCACACCCTGTGCATTCACCGAGGTTGTCAAATGCTAGTATAGGCTGTTCGCAGTAAAATGAGCACTTTTGAAAGCCCTGCTTAAAATCCACTTGTATACACGTTGTGTATTCCTCCGCCTTATGTAAAATTAATATTGCTATGGACCTCATCACTTTATTCATCCGTCGGTCGAGTTAAACTGAAGTTCTTACGAAAGTAAATAATTTATAAATCTGCTCGTTTTTACACTCCGATGCAGAAAGCGGAAGAAAAAATTTTAAGTTATCACAAATGGTAACCTAACACTATTTGTTCGACGTTAAGATATGGAACAACTTTTCATCCATCGTTACCAACATTACTGCGCGAATGTCACTCAATGCATCCATTAAAATATATGCATACAGGGGCAGATAATTTTTTCTAAGGTTCATTTCTAAGGTGGTCACTTTATCGCGAACAGCCTTTACGCGAACTGCTGTTATGTCATATGAATCTTTCATGGAGACTCGTATAACGACTGGTTTACCGGCTCGGCTCGTGCACCAGGGCTTGCAAAAGATTGTACGATAACTAACCACGGGAGTAGGTATCGTGTAATATCGGCTTTAAGCAGAGCTTCAGAAAGTTGTAAGTAACCTTGAATGGACTATACTCCAGCAGTGAGATTCACGTCAGCCGTCGAGACGAGTGGGCCAAGTTACGTAACGCGGAGGGGGAAAGGCGGGCGGGCCAAGAACGGCTGCTCATCCCGTGCGGTGTTCCGGCGATGCGGCCTAAGTGCGCAGCCCATGTGATGGCCAGAGGGGTGGGGGAGGGGACCTCGCGAGGGCAATTTAGGCTTCCTCGCCGTCGCGGCGCGCGCATGGGCCGAGACAAGGAACAGGACGATCGACGAGGCTGTGCATTAGGGAGTCGGCCGTCGGGTTTCGCCCTCGCGGCTAATCCATTAGGCCCCGGATTGGATTACGCGCAGCCGAGATCTAGGCCTCCCCTCCACGACAAGCCGTTAATGGGACGAGTTGCCTGGGTCTGGCCCAGGGGAAGTGGAAAAAGGGGGGGGGGAGGAGAAAAAAGCCGCAGTGGCGCAGCGGCACGACGGGGGGTTGCACGTCGCGGCTTTACCGGTTGGATTATCTTTCTCGTCTCCCTGCTGGGAAGGCAAGTTGGCCCGGGGCGGGTGCAGCCGGTCTTCGTGGGGAGATGACCCTGGCTTCCCCTTCTTCTCCACAACAACCCCTTTCGGGCTACATTTACCCCCTCGCCCAGCAGACTAGTAGTTAGGGTCGGAGAAGGCAGTGAGTGCGTCTCGCCTCAGCTAGGTTGAATATTGGCCTTGTGTGAACGTCCTTGTTGACTGAAACCAGCTTGAGGAATGTTTGCTTTAGACAACAAAATACTTGTTTGTATAGGGCCAAAACCAGTGGCGTATATACCATAGACGCAAGGTAAGCAATGCTTACCCTGTACGTATTGGATATATTTGACCATTTATAGTTTTCGCCTTAACCTTAAATTTAAAAAAAATTTAAATCTGTGTTTCCCGTTTCCGATTCGAGAAACCGTTCTCGTAACTCCCGTACCGTACACGCATAGCGCTGCTGTCTAGTATTTACTTCCACACACGGGAGTGACTAGCGATCAAACGAAATCGCGAGTTACCCTGCCGCGCTCCTTCGGCAGGGTAAGCAGTCGCTCTGTTTGCGTCCTCCAGTCCTACATTTTTCCTTGGAAAGAGGATGAGGGTATTCGGGGAAACGAGGGTTTTCTATAATTTGTAATATACTCTCTAAATAATAGTCCGTTATTATTGCATTCATTTCGTTTCCGTTTTTTTTTTTTTTTTTTTTACTAATGTTAGATATTATAGAACGGTAAATACATGTGGAGGGTAAGCAAAGTTGGAAGTTACGTTTGTTAGTAGAAAACCCTGTAAAAAAAAACTCACTACACGCTACTGGCCAAAACAATTAAGTAGGGGCAGTAAAATTTCGCGAAAAGAAGCTATGTCAAGTTATATTTCAAAACACTGTAGGGTCGTTAACCTATCTTGATTGGCTGGATTACGTTTTGACACATGTTAACTGTGTGTACACGAATCACGTTGTAGTCATGCCGATGTTGCCGAATTCTGAGTGGCCCGGTCAAATATGAAAACGCCTTCTCAAACAGACAGCAACCAATGGCAGACAATCTGCATTTGGGTGCTTATAGTATTGAAGTCTACCGTGTACTAATATTTTTTCGCGAAAAATCACTTACTCTTAAAAATAAGTTGTTGCTCTAACAAAATACCTCGTTGACTTAACCAAACCTGAAATACAACAAAGCAGAAATTGTTCAGCTAACAAAATATGCACTTGAACTGACCAAATCGTTTTGATGAGCAACAAAATATTTGTTTCATTTAGCCGTATACATGTGCTTGTTCACGAACGAATAAAATTTATAGTTGGTTTAAACAAACCTTTATCTCATTGTAAGTATGACTTGTAGACATAAATTTGAAAAAGTGATTAAATACCACTCAAGAGATGATTATGAATATCTTTCTTGAAGTAGCAGTCTTAATTGTATTTGTGTGAAAATAAACATTAAATTACTGTATTCCATCCACGTTTCTTCGGATGTTTTGAAACGAAACTTTAATAAGTCACCCTAGGAGTAACATGTCAAACCGTTTTTTCAGTAACTCGTATACAACAAATATACAACACTGTAATTATCTTTGAAGAATCGCATTCTTGAATAAAACAAACTTGAAATTTGTATCTTCTTCAACTTGTAATATTTATTTCGTATTAAATACGAATTAAAAAATAGTGTAAGCAGCTACGTGTTGGCAACAGCTAGCACCGAAGGAAACATATTTCATTGTTATAGTTAGAATTATCAGCGCAAATTACCATGTGTAGGCCCTAGTGACATTGTTTTTTTTTTTTCGTTCGGGGAAGAAACTTGAATAAGTGGAACGTATCTTGTCGCTCTCTCTCTCTCTCTCTCTCTCTCTCTCTCTCTCTCTCTCTCTCTCTCTCTCTCTCTCTTTCTTTCTTTCTTTCTCTCGGGAAGTTTCGCACCGCTAGTGGTAGCACGAAAATTATACATGTTTTCAGTTTTAGTATATTTCAAACTTATGACAGCAAAAATAATGGTTTTTTAATTTGTCATTTACAACTGAAACGACATTTTATTGTTTGAATACTCATTATAATATTTTTAGATGTGATGGCAGGACTCTTACAAATCCGACGCTGGCAGAAATGGCGACTGGCGACATGACATGTTGTGTAACGTGTATCGTGACCTCTGTGTGTGAAATAGCATTGTTGCCATTTGCATTACGTTACGTTGAGCCAGCGTGTGTGTTGTGTGTGTGTATGTGGGCGTGTGGGTGTGATTACAAATATTGGACGTGCGGAATTTATAGGTGTTTTTATGACGAAATTAATATCTTGAAAGCTACGTCTGTTTAACATGATGTTGTAACTTTCCCTGGGTGTTTGAAACACAATTGTGTAGCGTGCGTACGTTTTTGTGATTTTTATGTTTACCACAATCCTAACAAAGTATTAAACCCAGCCAGATAAATTCAAATAAATAGAAAACAAGAACTACCAATGTATAGAAATATGAGAGGAACAAAAGTTACGGTAGGCCTATTCGTGTGCATGTTCACAACTATCTTAAGTTTGTCGCTGCTCTGTACAGAAGAAACGACACGAGTTGCGTGCTTGAAATTATTGTCTTTTCCGTGGACTGGTTATTCCATCGTTTTAATTCTTATTCCATCTTCGGCCGCCCTTTTAACGAAATAACCCAACACATATCAACAACAATAGGTTAAATACTACAGGTCTTTCCCCCGCAGTTGTAACAGGGTTAAACACAATAGCGGCAAATTATTAACGTGCTATGTCGTGTACAACAAATATTTTAACAATGTAAAATACTAACAGTAAGAACTATCTTCAACACAGACATTGTTAAAAAGTCATAAAGTTGACCTAGCTATGGTTATAGGTAGGGGCAGTGAAATTTCGCGAAATAATCTAAAGACAAGTTATATTACAAAACACTGTAGGGTCGTTTACCTAACTTGATTGGCTGAATTACTTTTTGGCACGTGTTAACTGTCTGTACACGACTCACGTAGGAGCCGTGCCTATGTTGCCAAATTCTGATTGGCCCGGTCAAATATGTAAACGCCTTCTCAAGTAGACAGCAACCAATGGCAGTAGACAAACTGCTGCTGGGTGCTTATAGTAGTCTACTGTGCACTCGTATTTTATCGCGAAAAATCACTAACTCTAGTTATAGGCCTAAATTGTGGACATTCTTACGAAATTGTTTTTGAGATATGACTTAATTATTCGAACAGCTGACAACAGTAAGTAAAGCATTTGACAGTTAGAACGTAGAAGTCACATGACGGTGTTCTACGTGTTTACACGTAGCAGAAGTATACGGTAACTAAAGTTGGTAAACACTTTAGCAGGGCTTCAGAGAAGTGTTGAGTAACCGTGATTGGCCTATAATTTTACAGTGACATTAAGTAGAGCTTCATAGGAGGAAAGAGTTCTTCAGTGATATGACAGACGTCCAGCAGTTTCGCTCGGTGGAAACATATCAGTAACGTCACTTGATTTTTTACTTATAGTTGAGATCACGTACTGCTCCCTTTGCTATAGGCTGTTCACGGTAAAATCAGCACTTTTGAAAGCCCTGCTTAAGATATACCTGTATACACGTTGTTTATTCCTCCGCCTTATGTAAAATTAACATTGCTATGGCCCTCATAACTTTATTCATGCGTCGGTCAAATGATACTGTGATATTATTAAGAAAGTAAATACTTTACATATCTGCTCATTTTTACACTTCGGTGAATTAAAAAAACAAAGTGAAAAAAGATATTTTAATCCATCACAAATGGTTACCTATCACTTTTTATTTGGCGTTAAGATAAGGAACTACTTTCCATCGATCGTTGCCAACTTTACCGGACGAATGTCACTCAGTGTGCCCATTAAAATATATGCATGCAGGGGTAGTGACTTTTTTCTAAGGTTCATTTCTAAAGTACTCATTGTATGATTAACAGCCTTTATAAGCTCACGCTGACACACAATCCAATGATTTATTGCTGGGATAACTTCCGTTTTTGTAGCGGGGCCATGTTTTTATGTCTGCTCCTACGTTTGACTTGCAAATAAAATCGATATATTTTGTTGGTAAACACACAATAATACAGACCTGCATTTGAGCAAATTTATGAAAGTGATCTTTATACCTTGTCAACACTTTGGTGTTATCGTTGTTTACATATTTCCTTTGCAGGACTGAGTTTAAAAAAAAAAAATGTTTAAACAGAGTTGCATCGTCATGCTTGCATCATTTGTTGTAAAACGTACATCTATGTTCGGCAAACTTACCGTTACTAATATATGATTAATAATTGTATATTGTTGTATCATACTATGTAGTACATTACTAGAGTCCTTAAGACGCTTTTTAAAAATATTTTTAACGAAATTCTGGATAGCAGTTTTTTTTGCTTTTAGGTATACCGCAAATAAAGGGTCGCCTATTGCAAAGTAGTGAACAACCGATTAAACACACAGTTCCCTCTCCTTGGTTCTAATAACCAGAGGGGGCACAAGTAGATTATATTAGAGGTTTTACTTTTAAAAAATTGGAAACCTAACTCAGTAATAAGCCAATCGTTTGACATCAAACAACCTTTACTTATCGTTACTTTATAAAAGATACAAGTTACTTTAGCTTTACATTCAACATTAACACTCGATGCAAGTTAAGTGAATACAATGTTATTAGCAACTTAAGTTATTCAAATACGAAGCAATGTCTCTGCTTTTAAATAGCTGCGTATCTCTCTTGACTAATAACTTGGGATAGGAACATTTCGCGAGTTGATTTCAGGACAAGATAGACGTCAAACACGTGTACACTAAAGTGGACTTAGTAATTGGATCACAGTTTATTAGACACGCCCTGGACGTCTCTGAGCCAATAGCAGACTCGCAGGGAAACAAGTAGCGAGAGCAATACTGCCAGTTGTGAAGTAACACTGGCAGCAGCCAATAAACACACATCTGAGGCTCGAGTATACACATGACTGTGATGTCTAGCTTACAGGTCATTGACCTCGCGAATTTTTCCTATCCCTACTAATAACTCAAATGCAGTCGTCAATATGCACAGTCATGCTGTCGTTATAAGGTACCGGGCCTCTAAATCTTCAAACTCCTTCTCACATTCAACTAGGAGTTTCACTCACACCACTGCTATTTCTGAGATGATGCTACACGACGGATCACTAAACTGGATCTGAACTAAAATGTTATGAGATACAACTGGTCATGAAATCTTTTCGGGAAATCCTGGTGTCCATACTAATGATGCAGGAGGAGCCAGATTATTTTCTGCCTTTGTTGCACGTGATTCTATAGTCGCATCGTTTCGTTGACGGGTTATTATTAGCACTTAATCCTCCAATGTATGGCAACCCAACTCCGGTCCAATAGCTGAACTGACACAAATTCGCGAGTATATGAAGTCTACGAAGTCATCAAATAATAATGCCGATTTTGCTTGTCCCTTTCCATTATGACAGCACGGCCGCATATTTTGGTAGTATATGTGTACTGTACATACTAATCAGAGGCCGCTATGGTCGGTAATGTACAGAATTGTCCGCCCTCGTGCAGCTCTGTACAGACATGTACAAATCCGCTTGCATACATGCGGTCACGATAATAGCCCACTAATTATGCACGTGTGGTATCCGCTGTTAGATATCGTTTCGATACGCCATCTTATATACCTAATGCACAATAAAACATAGTTACGTACTGAAAATATACAGTAATGTATCGTTCATATTGCTCAAACTAATGCCACAAATATTGATCCACTTCTATTTTTATACTGCAAATACAAGGGATACCGAAAATGTAAATAATGTTGAAATTATCGTTGATATTGTAAATGAAGTTTATGTAGTTAATTTAGTATAACACAGAAATATTTCAAATATTGCTAATAAATGAGTGATGCCACAGATAAAGCGAATTGCAATAAATCACCACAGAGTAGAGCAGTATACAGAAATGAGATTGCGTGGTGGTTACTTTCACGTGGGCGTGCCCTTTCCCCGATTGGCTGCGCGAGGTTCTGGGGACAGGCCTTGAATCTGATTGGCTACTGCATGCTGCGTAAAGTTCCCTGTTGGCTGAGCTACCTGCTGGTGAGTTGTTTACCAAGCGCCGATCGACAAACGGTGTTCCAACATTTTGCTGGCCGGTAGCGCCATTTTGCTGGCGTGCGCGGCTGGTGTTCGCTGTACAAGGGACTGTTGAACCTCTGTATTATTTCGTATTCTGTTATACATTATAAATTTATAAGCTTAAGGCATTGCAGTAGCCAATACCCCGCTGATAATTTTGCAGGCACCGTTGAAACAGTCACAAAAATAGTTTGAATATTTTTTTTTATTAAGTGGTTTTCCAGTTTTCTCTACAATATATATAAAAAACAACAGGAGATAAGTTCTTGCAGCTAACAGGTTTGCCTCACTTTGAGGTTCATAGCCAGGCTCTATAGTATACACACTTATCTAAACTAGATCTTCATAAATAAAGTACACTTAATTTCCACACGTGTTTATTAAACTGGCTGTGTTTTTCAAGCTCGGATGTGTTGTGAGTCAGGAGATTTGGACGGCTCTTAACACTGATGTCTTGAGAGCCGAAGAGGGTGATTGAGGTGAGTATGGAGCAGCGCTGGAATGAAAAGGTGGGAGAAACGGGAGATCCTCGAGAAAACCCGCCAACCAACGGCATCGTCCGGCACGATTCCCACATGCGAAAAACCGGAGTGACCCAGCCGGGGATTGAACCCGGATCGCCCGGATGTTTTGTAGTTTACCATAGCATACACTTCGTGAAGTCAGGTTGCTTCATTATGTGTGACCCTTCCTGGCAGGTAAAGGTCATCAGGGAGGCTACATCCAAATGTCAGAAGACCAAAAATATAGCTGAAACGTCTGTAGGTGTTGTGTTTATCGATTAACCCTTGTGATCCAATTTAATGTAAGGTTTTAAGTAATTTGACATAGCATTCATTCCCTTATCACAACCAAAGAGCTATAGGATCTGTTGTCTTATAAAGTGACGTAAACCACTCATAGTTGATAATAGTATCACGTTTTCCGAATCACTTACCCGCGGAGTTCATTAGCAATTTAACCTGACAATATAAAAAACTGCCTAGCTTTGCTTAACCATTCAGACACAGTGTACAGATTTGTGTACATTACGCACGTGAACGTAATTTTTCGCCTGTATTGTACACGGTGAAGCTCAGTGACCAATGGTATTATCCGTGGGTAAATGATTTGCAAATCGTCTTACTGGTCTAGGTCATAATCGTTTCTGTATCCGAAAATATAGCCTACAGATCATTGGCTGTGACTACGAAATAACTGTTGTTTCGATTTAGTACAGCAACCATCATAATTAATTTTTTTTTTCATTGCCTGAAACTGTTAATTAATGTGGGTCTGAAAGTGTTTAGCAGGTCTATACAACTATGTACAATGGACCTGAATATTTCAAACGACGATTAGGTGATATGACTATAGGCAAAACAGTTTCTGGTTTCCTGTATATTAATTTGATGCCGTGTTCTTGAGCTTTTTTTCTTAGTACGTATCTTCATCATGTTAGACCTAATTTTGAGAGATTCGAAGTTTAGATAGCAGTCTTTTTTCCTAACCGTACAGCTTTCCGGCTACTGGTGGTCGAGGCTAGAGTAAACTAATGAAACTATATTTTATTAAATCAAAACCAATTTTGTAAAACAGCGCGAGCGAACAATTATATATATTATTAATAGGAAACACTACACGGCACAATTTATCCCACTCTGTTGAGTATCTTTAATAACTGAAACACAACCTGTTATCACTACACAATCGTTGAATTGTTACCAAAGAGGGTAAATTTCCACACAATACTAATGTATTCGCTCTTGAATCTTAAAAAATAATAAATTGCAGTCCTCAATAAAAAAAACTGAATTTTGTAGTGATATGTTAATTTAAATAAAAGAAATCTATTGATATTAAACAAACAATTGGAGTGACAGATTTGAAAGCAGCCATTTTGATAGATGAACATTTAGTTTTACATGTGACATACTACTCCTATAATCTTATTTCAGCCATGTTAAAAGATGAGCATTTAGTTTTACATGTAACATACTAAAATGCTGATAACTGAGGTCTAAGAAGATACATAATAGAAAATACACTGACTCACTTAAACCGTGAAAATCGTAGCACAAAATTGTTAATGCGGGATTTACAACTTAATATCAAAAAATATAAGCGCATTCGGAATGGCGTTAATAATGCTTTACCTACATAAACCTTAAAAAAGTTGATTTTTTTCAATATCTATAAGTATAAGAAATGGCCACGGTGATATTTGTGGCTAACTGCTCTGGAAGTCACAACTGGAAAATTGTTATTTCAATTATTTTACATCATAAACAATATTGCCATTTCCGAGGATATGCGTTTTTTATATTCTAGGATTTTAAATGTAGATAAAAAATTACAAATCAATTCAAATAATTATAATAAGTGTTATGAATGCATACGAATTCATTTTAAAATATTTGGCATAAAATCGCCTTCGTAAATTGAAGTCGTTGTGGATTTCTACCTCGTAGTTTTGTTGAGTTGCCTTAACACTAATATGGCGTGCGTATCAACTCCGCTCCTCGAAGAGTATGTTGGCGTATCGCGGGGGACTCCTTTCAAGGAGGATTAAAAACACTCGACGGCGAACAATGTTGACACAGAAGACACCCGCCAGTCAAACATGTCTTGCCAGAGTGATGAAGCACCCACTCTACAACAGTGACAGCACTCGAGGAAACTTGTCTGCAGGAGATACTGTTTACTGATGGGCAATTCTGAAGAAAGTCGTGCGTAAACTATGTTTCATAAGTATATAGTCCATTCACGGGCCCTTCGGCCTTTTTGAATCAAACCTTTAAAAAATCACCCCATGTATGATATGTTTAGTTATTTCCTAAATATCCATGTAGCGAACGTTTTATACCTCTGTAAACACAGACGTAAGTATCTTATTTTTTAGTTAAATTGAAGTTTTACCTATATTTTATTTATGCATTATAATATTTATTTTATAATAAACATGAATCAAAACAGTGAGAATAAATATGTGTTGGTAGCGCAGTAGTAACAAATAGCTCTCATGCAAAGTATTATTACAGACTGACGATAAAGTGAGCACTTTTCAAATAAACCGTAGGAAAAAGTCACTGCCCTTGCCTGCGTATATATTTATGGGCGCACTGAGTGACGTTCGCCCAGTAAAGTTGGTCACGATAGAGGGTAAGTAGTTCCATATCTTAACGTAGAATAAAAAGTGTTAGGTAACCATTGTGTTAACTTAAAATATTTATTTTGCTTTCAGTTACTTTATAATTATGTTGAAGTGTAAAAATGAGCAGATTTGTAAATTATTCACTTTTCTAATGATTACACAATTTGACCTGACCAACGCATGAATAAAGTGACGAGGCCCATGGCAGTGTTAAGTTTACATAAGGCTGAAGAATACACAACGTGCATACAAGTAAAACTTAAGCAGGGCTTTCAAAAGTGCTCACTTGACCGTGAACAGCCTATACAACTGAGTACGCAGGAAAGCGGTGCGATGTCCTTTGTGTAATTTTCCACACGTAGTTTAGCTCAGTTTGCTCGAGGTGGAGGAATATCCTGCAAGTAGAACTTTAGCAGGGCTTCAGAAATAGCCGAAGATACCGTGAATCAACTATAGTAACAAAGCGGTCAACTATTCGTTCCACTTTCGGAATAAAGACCTTCCGCAGAATGGATATGTACACAGTGGCTGTTCCTTTTATGTGGCCGTACCTACAAACTGATTGGCTGCGCGTGGCTCTGTAAGCAGGGCCTTGTGCCTGATTGGCTGCAACATTCCGCGAATCTTCCCGTGTTGGTTGCACTGCCGGCTGGCGAGTAGGTTTGCAAACCGAAAGGTTTTCGAACAATGGGAAGTATGCTTGGTGCCTATAGGCTGGTCACGGTAAAATAAGCACTTTTGAAAGCCCTTTTCAAGATCCACTTTTATACACATTGTGTGTTCTTCCGCCTTATGTAAAATTAACATTGCCAAGAGCCCCATCACTTAATTCATGAGTCGGTCAAATGAAACTGTGAAATTATTTACAAAGTAAGTACTTTACAAATCTGCTCATTTTTACACTTCCATGCAGTAACAAAAAAAAAAAAAAAAAAAAAAAAAAAACAGAAATAGAAAGAAATAATTTGAATTTTTCACACACGCTTACCGAACAACTTTTATTCGACGTGAAGATATGGAACTACTTTCCATCCATCGTTGCCAACTTTACTGGGCGAATGCCACTCGGTGCGCCCATTAAAATGTACGCGTTCAGGGGCAGTGACTTTTTTCTAAGGTTCATTTCTAAAGTGATCACTTTATCGTGGAACAGTCTTTATTAAAATGGTAAAATAGTTATTTACAGTCTCCAGAGATTGTCTTAGTATTTGTGTTAAGATAGTAGCACATAAGATAGGTACTGTCCGTAAGTTAGAGAAACAGTATTCTTGAGTACAAGTTGAAATATTTCATAGTCAATTGATCAGTTTTCACCACAAATATAATTTCACTAAAACCTTGGAATTCTCTTAGGTTTATTCTTAGATACTAACTTAAACGTGACTGACCCCATCACGAAACACATTTTCCAGAAAGCATTACTAGTTATAAGGAAAATAAATACTATTAATGCTTTAAAGAACAGTTAAAACATTTGTAGTTTTAACGAGCAGCAATAAAAAAAATGTCTTCTATAGAACAGTAGTCGTAAATTTAATCTTAATAGATAAACAAATTTGAGGTTCCCCAGCCAAGTTAAAAGCGACTCATTCGGGCAGAACGTTCTCTACTAAGATTGTTTCATGTCGCACATTTATCTGGCAATTCCCTCGCGGCGCCTAACTTATGCTCGTTTTGTCGAACAGCGGAAGTACAAATCCTGTAGAGCGCGGCTCATGAATACGGAAGGCTTAGCGCTCCGCAAAGCTAAATGGTGTTATAATGGCGTGTTTATGCTGGGAGTGTGTCGGAATTTCCATATTTGCTCTCGCCGCTGTGTTTACGACGTCGGTCGTGGGGAAGGACTGCGGTGAAGATGACATTTTTAAGGCGAGCATCCATCTACGTTCGCTCGCAGACAGGGATTTTTTTAATGATATTGCCGGATATTTCGTCTTCACCGCTCCCACTTTTTTAAAGAAAGGACCCCCCTCCCCTGCCCCATGTGAAACTCGCGTTAAGATATTGACTTTATAATTCAGAAAAATTATGTCATATCCACTACTAGTATTTCTATTTTTTGCACTTTATTTTTATTTATCCCTAAGATAAGAATGAAATACTTTTAAACATATCAGTTGTTTCATATTAATTACAATCATTTTATCACGAACCTACAGCTCATATTATGAAAGAACCAAGCTTTAGAATGTTACGACATGGATCGTGCATGAAGACAGAGTTTCGGGGTTCAAACCCTTTCCTTGCTTACCCAATGACAACTTAGATTTTCAAAGATTTAACAAGTGCAAATTTTACATACGAAAATTTAGTTATAGATAGTAAAACATAGTTACTTTTTTAGGTGTGCGTATTTTTGTTTTAATCAATAAATTTATCTTTAAAAAAATCATTTGGAAAATGTACCCGTTTTCTTAACAGCGCTTAACGATCACAGTAATTTTTCATTTCAATTGTTGGAACAGTCGGAATCTTTAATCTAACAAGTATTTACTAACATCTAATACGAGTAGCTTGAACATTGAAGTCGATGATGAGAGTGTCTATTGCTCCACTGAACAAGCCGCAAACAGTCGTAGATTCTGGCGTGTCAGGAACTGCCCGTAGTGTCACCCACAGAAAAGTCTGATGCTATAGAAATAGTTATCCCCGCGAACAGCACTTATCGTGATTTGACATGTTCTGCAGCACTACGAAAATAAACGAGTATGCTTAGGATACAGCGTTAAGGGGGGTAATTTTCAACGTTGCGAAGAACTCATTTTTTGTTGTGAAGTGTTCCGGTATCAACATAACTTTCTGTCATACGTCGGGAGCCATAAAAATGTGCGTCTGCTCGATGTTGGAAACAGCTGTTTACGCGACTATGGAATATTGCCTGAACAAGGAATACTGTGCCCCATCACTTTCAAGGCTGCTCGTTTTTTATGCCTTTATCTGCTGTGGACTAGCGCCTTAACATGTTACCCCGAGTGTACTATAGTCACGCCTACCCAAGTGAAAGAGAGAGTCAGAACGACTTGCAAAGCACCAAGCATAGGCAGCGGGCAGACGAATCTCTTAGGCACTTCCTCCCACCTGCCGTACCAGCGTCGTCCAATGTTTCCTTTCCCGGGGAGAAGTGGCCCGACAATGGCATAGCTCCTAAGTCCTAAGTTACAGCGATGCTACTATAGTTCACGTCTGACATGTTGCAGAATATTTGAAGACACTGTCGGCGCTGTGAACTTTTAGAAGCTGATACCAATCTGGTCATCGTCCTTCCGTGATCAATGCTATTGGTTGCTGTTGACACACAAACTATTATATAATTGGCTGATTTTACTCTCATTGATCTACTTAACACTTTCCACGCGTACCAAAGTGTCAGTCATAAGAAATTCCTAAGTACTTTTCGAACCAAAAAATTTCCTCTTTTTCAACACCGGAAAAAACTAATTGATGTGCTTACGTCAAGGGATTAAATACACTTCCTGCAACGTGCGACATATAAATCGCCACGCCTGAAAAATGTTACATAGATATATTCAAGGTCCTACATACGACTACACACTGCAATACATTGAGCCTAAGTACACAGAGACGAAATGTGGTATGGTTGGTTCCTTTTCATGCGGTTGAAGGGGGGGGGGGGTGGTACCCTTTTTTTTTAATTGGCTACGATCCGGGAACGAACCTTGTGTCTGATCGACCATTGCGTACACTGAAAGAGGTTTTCTATTGGCTGGGACTGCCCGCTGGCGAGTAGGTTACCAGAATCTGATTGGCGAATGGCATTACGACATACTGCTCGCCTTTTTGCTGGCGTGTGAAGCTGCAGTTTGCAATATAAGTGTTTCTTTAAATTCTGTAATCTGAACCCTGTAATGTACACTTTAATTATACCCTTCCAGGTATTGCAGTAAACGACAGTTTTGGTCTGAATAATACTTACGCATTCTTTGTAACAACACAAAAAATTTAATGTATAAAAATAATATATATTGGTCTACGACACTGGCAGCAACCTATAACCAAATTTTCGTGATCTTCAGCACTGTCTTTATTGACGCTAGTTGACCTTGTACACCACTTGCCGTGATTTTAGCTATTTTGCAACGCGTAATACGTGCACGAGTATATTCGGGGTAGTATGCTAAGTGGCTTTACCCATGTTGTCAAAATTCTTCGTTTTCGCGCCATAATTTAGGATTCATAGTACATAATTACTGACAATGTACGATTATATAAATTTTACATTGTACGAGTTGTTTAGAATTTTTGTACGTAATTTTATTGTGTGTTATCTGCTCTTTGTAAAAGGTATTAACTTGTAAAATGTAAATTTTCTATAATCAAACACTTCCAATATTACCTTCGAAAGTGAAATTATGACACAAAAACGAAGAATTTCTGGACAGTAGTGTAGCCGAGTCTTGACATTCTCATTCCCACGTTAATGTACGCTTGTGTTTCCTACTGTTGCAAATAAGAATTGTTTTAACCAGTGCTGCACTTAACCTGGAAAGCTGAACCAATAATCTGTAAGCTTTGTGTTCGGTGATAAGTAATATGAACAATTCTTAAGGCAGAGCTGTAGCGCGGTTAGGAAGTTATCATTGGGCACTGAGTTTCGTAATGTACCGTACTGGTAAAATATCATATTTCTGTGCAACATGTAGACAATTGTCTACCATCGCCATGGAAGGGTTAAGTACTCTGCGGTTTATGAGTCGTTTACCCACGGCAAAGATCTTTGGTCACTGAGCTTTGCAGTGTATGCACAGTACATTACAGGCTGAATACTGTCCAATACTTAAACAATTGTTTACACCAAGTATTATCCGGTTAATATTGCTACTTTAACTATGTTTAAGGAATTCAAATTTTATTCAGAATCCAAAGCTAATTTTTTTTTTCGCGCGTTAACGCTCTTGAGACATTGAGACCCAGAGTACACAATTGTTCACATTACGAACGTGTGGGTAATTTTTGGTATGTACTGCACACTGCTAAGCTCAAAGACCGATGACATAATCTGTGCGTAAATTATTAACAAACCGTCTTACTGGTTCATATCGTTTTAGCAGAACACATAGCCTACCGCTCATTGATTGTGGCAACGAAACAAGTGTTGGGTCAACCTAAGTACAGCACGCATCACAAAATTTTTGTTTGCAACGTCTTAAAACGTGAATTAAAGTGGGTCTGAAAGGGTTAATGGTGAGTGGGTGAAGAGATTTGAGCAGTTCTTAACATCGGGGTCTTGAGTGTAAATGAGGATGAAGTGAGGTGATTATGGAGCGGTGCTGGAGTGGAAGGGCAGGGGGAACCGGGAGATCCCCGAGGAAACCCGGCGACCAGTGGCATCGCCCGGCACGATTCCACTTGCAAAAATCTGGAAGTGACCCGGCCGGTGATTTAACCCTGTTCACATTGGTGAGAGGCGAGCAGGCTAACCGCTCAGCCACCGCGGCTTCGAAAGGGTTAAGAGATTGCATAGGCAGGCAAAGGCTGTTCACGATAAAGTGAGCACTTTAGAATAGAACCTTAGAAAAAAGTCACTGCCCCTGCCTGCATATATTTTAACGGATGCAGTGAGTGACATTCGCCCAGTAAATTTGGAAAGTAGTTCCATATTTTAACGTCCAATAAAAAGTGTTAGGTAACCCTTTGTGATAACTTAAAATTATTTCTTTCACTTTCTGGTTTTTCAATGCATTTAGATGTATAGATAAACTTAGTTGTAAAGTATTAACTACCTTAATAATTTCACAGTGTCACTTGACCGACGCATGAATAAAGTGGTGAGACCCATGGCAATGTTAATTTTACGTAAGGCGGAGTAATGCACAAGGTGCATACAAGTAGATCATAAGCAGGGCTTTCAAAAGTGCTCATTTCACTGTGAACAGACGGAATACCAGTAAGGAGAAACTTGTCTCGGAGCTCAGTGATGGGTAGAGATAATGGAAAATACCGAAAATTTTTGCAGCCAACATATGTTCTATAACACTTTAACTAGTTCATTATTTCTTGATTGAATGAACAAGGTTTTCACTCGGCTAAGTTGTTTTCAGACCAATTACGAACGTTCTGCGTTATAGTATCAGAATCCTCATTGGCCCGGTGAAATGGGGTAGTAGCTTCATACACGCATGACAGCCAATAAGGAAAGAAAACTGTCGGACATGTGTACAGTAAGTTGAATCCTAGCAAACAGTCATCTTTTCCCGCGATAAACCATCATCTCTAGTGATGGGATATAACTAGGGATAGAAAAATCTTGCAAGTCCAATGCCCTGTATGCTAGACTCCACAATCCTTTCTATAGTCGAACCTCAGATGTTTGTTCATTGGCTGTTGCCCCAATGTTACCTCACATTTGACAGTACGGGATTCGTTTCGTGTTACTTTGCAAGTCGGCTATTGGCGTGGAGTCGTCCAGGGCGTGTCTAATAAACTGTGACCCAATTGCACGGGTGACTTCAGTGTACACGCGTTTGAAATCTATCTAGTCCTGAAATGAAGTCGCGAATTTTCCCTATCCGTAGGTATAACCCACGGCCCCACGGAAACACAGGGGTAAGACGTACGATGCGAGACGGTCGTAGTAGCGGTTCCGGAAGTTTCCTCTGCTACGACGGAAACGCGAAGTCGGTCCGTCGGCAAAAACCGCGCTGTGCGCGGCGATAACCTTCGGCGTGCTGTCACGTCTTCCATCAGCTTGGGCAAATCGCCGTCCGGGAATCCTGACGAGATTGTTTCGCGGCGACTCGTGGAGGAGGAGGTGCTCGCACAGAAACCCGACTCTTCGTCGCCCGGCAGACCACGGCGAGGGGTGTAAAACGCAGCGCACGTTCGACCTACATCCACATCCGCGGTCCGCCGGTGATAACGTCGGCGGCGAACCCCGTGAGCAGGGGGGAGTACCTCCCCGTGCGACGTGTTGAGTTACGATGCGGTCCGTCCGACCGTTTACGGCCGATCTGATATATGCGGGTGCAGGAACAGCGGCAAGATTGACGCGAGAGGGGCACTGTTTGTGGTGACCTGGTGCAAACAAAGAAAAACGTTCTTTCCATATATCCACCACGAGAAGAGAATTTCATTTTACACAGTAGTGGTAGAGAGTAGGTTTTTTTTTTTTTTTTTTTTTTTTACGTGGTCAAACAAGGACCGAACACGCTTTCTCATCGCCCTAAAACATATGCCCTTTCTAGATAATGCGGGGGCATTAGAGCCTTTGATATTCCTGTAGAATTCCTCTTTCTATATTTCGGCCTTCGATTTGCTATCAGGACCACGTAATATTTCCATCCTTCCGATTTTATTCTACTACGTCTACTTCCAGGTAGTCTTTAGTAGTAATGTGACTCGGTCACCCAGCCAACCACCTGGTTATCCACGCAACCTGGAATCTGTTCTGCTTAATATATATGCCATCATATCCCGTTACTAACTACTGCATCAATTTAAATATTATATACTTTTGATTCAATACCTCAGTGTCAACATCCAGGGGAGAGGGGGCCCTTTGGACAGCTTTTCAATCCCCCTTCCTTTCTTAATCAGTCCTTTAGTCGTAAATCTTGTTTAATTCATGTTCCGTTTGTATTGCTTTTGTCTGAATAATACTTAGCTCGTTTCCCAGATATCTCCTTGGATATTCGTTTCTCCATTCCATCATTTCTGTGGTTCACTGCTGGGTCGTCAAATGTGTTATCTTCAGTACACTCTGAGAAGGATGTAGGAGGGAGGGACTGCAAAAACCACCCAACTCATTATCTGCCTGCTGATTAACCTCTTTAAAGTCTCTAAGATTTGTATGCACCAAACTGGCATTGGAGCACCAGAGACCATGACATCCAAAGAATACACCTTTATAGAGTGTATTTATTTTCTTGATGTTCAAGCCCCAGGATTTGGTAGACACTGCTCTGATTTTGGTGATGAAACTCACTGCTTTATCCATGAGGAATGCAATGTGGTTTAGAAATCGAAGTTTACTATCACGTATTACTCAAAGACACTAAACTTTCTATTTCAATTTGATGGGTCTTCCCTTAAATCTTTCTAATGGTGATCTCTGCCGACTCCCTTTCTTAATAATGTCATTATTTTTCTGTAATAAAAACTCTAGTTGGACATCCATACTCCATTCCTTTACCACCCTTAGCATTTCTTCTTATTTTGCCTGAAAATGTTTTCTGTGCTGCGCTGGGAATACAACCAGTTCATCAACTGCACAAGTAAATATTTCACATCATTCTGGAACATTTACTCTAAGTAGTGTGTCAAAAAATGTATTGCACAAGGGAGGACCAACGGTTGATCTCTGTGGACATCCCTTTGACATCCGTTTCTCAATGTAGACTATAGTAACTTCAATGCTTTCTCTTTCCTAGAAGAAATATTGTATCAAGTGGTAGAAATTTCTAGAGCATTCTTTTTCTCTTGAGTTACCAAAGTATTTCCGGTCAAAAAACATTATAAATGCTCCACCAATATCCGAGAAGATGCCAAGGACATGCACTTCCCTTGTTGTGATTTTTCTTGACAACATCAAGCACTCCTCTTTCAGTCCATCCTTTCCGAAAGTCATATTGTTTGTTATGAAATCCTTGTGTAGGCTCCAAAAATTATAGCAGCCTAAGATTTATTAGTTTTCCTAACACTTTCCTTAATACTGGGAGATGTCTTGGTGGTTTGTAATATTTTGCTTCTGTGCAGTATTTGTACCCACTTTTCCACAGAATTTCGAGAAGTCATTGTTCCCATATCTTTGGAAAATATCCTAGAGCAAGGCATTCATTCACTAATGACTTAATATCATGACATGGATAGACCTTCTTCCAAATCTCTTATCCTGGTGCCTTCTTATGCTTCATTTCTTTCATGACTCTACTTAACTATTCAAGTATTGCTGCCAGTGGTTGTCTGAGTGCCCGCCAACTCATCCATACAATGTCGCTTCTCTTCATGTGTGTGTGTTTCTCTGTTAAAACTATCATCTGGCATGAGAAATGTACTAACTCTTATGCATTATCTTGATCATAGATTATTATTTTCAATTATTATTGTTGTCAGGCTCTTCAAATAGTGGTTACATTTCAACTTGTTTGCCGTAATCTTGTATACAAGCTCCCAAGTATCTTCATTCCCGTTTTTCATCACAAAGTTCTTCCTTGACTCATTATTCTTCTCCTTTGAAATTTTTGAATAATTCTTCCTTTGACGATTGTATTCTGTTACCATTTGAAGTTTCAAATACTATCATTAGCCTGCAAGTTCTTCTGACTCTCTTTCTCATTTATTCTAATTCTTCTGTCCGCCATTTATTTAGTGGAACTCCAGGTTTATAAGTTCGTAAGGTAGTACTGCAGGTGTCTTGAATAAACTTCGTGACTTTTCCAGCTCGTGTGTAGATCTTCTGAGTATGTGTCTTGGTATCCTTGGATATTCACCATCAGTACTTCATCGAATCTCTTCAACGTGTATCCCAATGGGTATAGCATATTGTTAGGTCTTGAAATTCTTATTTTGGCTGGAACAACATTTAAATCAAACACAATTAGTCTATGTTCACTGTTCTCAGTTTCAGCCACTCTACAGTCTGTAACCAGTCTGGCTGCGTTTCTTGAGTTGACCGACATGTCTAGATGTGACTATATGCTATGCGCTCGAGATAAATATGCGGGGAAATTTCCAAGTTCACCCCTCAAGTACTCGATGTTAAGAGCCATCCAAACATATCCACTTTCCTGGTTCGTTAGTGACATGGAGGTCGTTCGCCAATATATAGCTATCAATCGCTACGCTACGATCTTCCGTTTCTGTTGCATACCTCTGTCTGGTCTTCGCTTTCACACTTGCGCCAGTAATAAGTCGTTCCCTTCCCAGTACTCGTAACCTCTCATCTCACTTTTCCATATGTACTTGGATACGATCCAAATACTGGAAGTAGGAATATCCCAAATAGTATAATTTATTGCTGTAACTGTTCATTATACCAACATTGTTATTTAACATAAGGCTATCCATTGTCATACAGTTCAGGTATTGTGTCCAAATTTATATTGCTGACATAAAGATTTTTCTAGATAAAATTACATTACCAGGTAATCCAGTGATTTGTCTTGTTAAAGTGTATGGTTCTTCCATTAGAATCGGGCAAAGTTCTTTTTCGTTGGCGATAGGCGTTATCTCTGACATTGCAACAGTACTTCGTTGCTGGTTTTCTCTCCTATTCGATTTTTTTTTGTAGGACTGTCACTCACCTCCACGTTCGATCTTTCTAGTTCAAATGCAAAAGCATTTCCATAATGTGGTCACTTTAAGGAATTCATTTTATGTGTATGCTCCTTTTTATCCTTCGCGCAACTAAAACATACAGGATTATCCTTGTACAATTTACATTTATCCTTGTCCGAAAACTTGAAGTCTTCTAATGCACACGTGGAACACATTTCTCTTACTTTACTATACTTACTTTGCGGCCCATATTGTCGATACTTGTAGAACCGCAATGGTTCCAGAATGTCCCAAACATTGCAGGCTGCATTCCCAATGCATGTATACATACACTGTTATCAGTATTTCCAAGGTTATCCATACTGAACGCGGCACCGCACAGTAGATATGGTGTGGTATGTGCTGCGTTACGGGTGAACCTCAAACAGACGTAAACACTTATCACAGCCATATTTACACAACTCAGGCTCTTCTATATTTATAATAACATGTTCATACCACTCAATGTTACACCTGCTACAAATAACCTATCAGATATGAGTATGCTCACAAGAGCACTGTCCTCTGCCATGAAACGGTTTCTCTACACACTTACACCTGGACTCAAAACCAACACTTTAAACTTTATCTTTATCATACAACTGTCATTGTCCATCAAACTTCAAAAGTTCAACATTGATATATGCTGTAACGTTCTCTTCATTGCACTCGTGTTATAATTTGTTGGAAGATAGTGCCAGTACATGAAGGTGTTATTAATAAGACTGCTATAATTAGTATTTATTCATCACCTGTTCTGTTTTCTCGTAAGAAGATGAAGTTCTAGCTTGGAGATGAAATATTGATTTATAGGAAGCTAATTGGTACTACGGTAAATGAGAATGTTCTTGGTAGTGTTGAGCTTGTGTGTAATGTATGAAGTTGGTTGTATCGAAATTGGTTCAGTGGTTCTAATTTTGTTTTAACATAACCTCAACACAGCGGCACATACCCACACTATATCTACTGTGCGGTGCTGGGTTTAATCGTGTATAAGTTTATCAGTTGCAGAAATTTTTCTTCTAAGTCCATGACATAGAGATAATGCTTATTTTATCTTTCCGCTACGACTGCTATCTTTGTCATTCATGTTATCTGTGGCTGGTATCTTATCAGGTCACGACATGTTAGTGCAATAGTGGTGTAACTCTCAGTCTCTGTTGATTATATGCTTAGTACAGAAGAAAGCATATAGGCTTCGTTTATCCATTGGCTGCTGCATATGTGCAAAGGAATTTCCTTTCCGAATGCAATGCACATGATTGGGGCATACAATTGTGAAGTGTTCATCAATTGGCACAGTGGTACACAGGGCGTGTCACATAAAGTAAGGACAAATGACAAATGTATCGCAAAGGTACACGACTTTCAAGTACACAAATAATTACATGAATTTTCAGGTCTCAACTTATTATTTTCATACTCAGTGATTCAATCATGAAAACCGTATCCCATTCTTTACCTCTGATGCAGCTAGAGTACACGTATGACTACAAATAATCTACCCACGGTGTCATAAAAGAGCGCAAGTGTTGTACGTCAACCGAAGTTTTCTTTCTCAAGAGGTTGCGAGTCGCATCGCTCGCTGTCATCACGAGCTATAAATTTCAAAAGGCCCTCTTCATTAGTCAGTGCGACCCTCTCCGAGAGCAGCGATTACATCTTTCCACCCTCCGAAGGAGAGTTTTCCCAGCCGAGGAGGTAAAAAATACCTCGCTCCATCCCTGGCTCCACTCGTCTCAGTCACGGCTTGGACCAACTACAATTTGTCTGTGAGCACGCCGAAGACACGCGTACACACGTGTGTGTGTGAGAGTGTGCAGCTCTGCGCAGGCAAGTGCCTCTCGTGAGACTGTCGACGGTTATATGCGACGGGGAGCCTGCGGAAGCGCTGATGACAACCTATCGTCTTCCCCTCCTCGAAGGAATCGTCTCCAGGAGAGCTGGCGGCAGATCGCAGCACTGCCGCCCCGCGGAGCGCCTCGACAGACATGTGACAGCCGAATACCGTGGTCTACCGTCCCCCCCCCTCCTCAACAACCACTCAAGGCGTTTACGTCACGACCATCCCAGGGGGAAAATTAACTGTCAATCATCGGGCGAGGAGTTCGCATTCCCTTCGCATCACGCTTACTTGAGCTCAACATGACGTCAGTCGCTTATAGCTAAAGAGTGTAAATAATCGCGAGTTCACTGACCCGTAACATAGATTTTCTAGTTTGAGTTACCTATTTGTTCATCAGCTACTGCCTGGATCAAAAGGCACGAAATACTACCCTCGTTTTCTCTCAGACTGATTATTGACTCCAAGTTATTCTGTAAATATCGAACAAACTATCAGAACTCTAAAAATTACTCGAATACTTTGTGTTTGTGTTTTAAGTCTAGCTTTTTCTCAAACCAAATACGTTTTCCTTTCTTTAATCTTATTGTTGGCTAAATATGAGGTAGACCGATTTGGTTTATATTTGAGCCTTTCCTCATCAACTCGCCACTTGCCAACAGAATTGTCAAGGTTACATGAATTAATGTGTTTAATTACTTTTTTAATTTGAACAGACAATCCCATTCATACTAATAAAATACGTTGACTTATTAGAATGTATTCTATTTGCATTAAAATGGGCTATAAAACGAGATTATTCTTCTTAAACAGTTCTAGCCTTACATTATAGTCTCACTGTTTCCTGATAGTTCTGTTGGCAGACAGTCATTCCTATGTTGGAACACAGTTATTGATTACAGCGCAAGAGGAATGCGTATCCTATCCCATTTTACTTATACGGCTCACACCGAGAGGTCTCGGGAATTCCGCGAATTCTTTCGAAACCAGGTTAGACTTACAACTCTTCAATATTAATATCGTCTCTCTGATTGGGCAATCGCTTAGGTAACGTGTCCTTATAAACATCTGAGCACATAATAAACAGATATAAGTGGAATAACGGAATAGTACGAAACTTATCGGAAAAGGGCGTGCTGCTATTTATTGTGACAGAAAACAGTGACCAAACGCAGTTTTTTTGCGAGATTTCTGGGCAACTGCTCGTAGCTACGGATCCCTTAATTCCGCGTTATTATTTTGTAACAGAGTAAACGCTGTGGAAGTATATTTACATCTAGAGTTTTGGACATTGGCCATTGCTGTGCAGAAAATTTCATGGAAAAACAAATCTGAGCACGAAAAATATTCTAAAATAAGACAAGTAACCTATGGACGAGGATGGATATATATATATATATATATATATATATATATATATATATATATATATATATATATATATATATATATATATATATATACGCACAACGCTGAAAAAGTCCAAGAGGGAATAGACTCAAAAAACAGAAACAGAAACTAATTACGAATAATATATACATGATCAACAAATAACACATAGAAAACGACACAGGCTAGAAAACTGCTGGAAAATGCTACGAAAGCATTGACAAAATAAGTGGGAACAAAATGGGACAGCACAGCAAATAAGCGCACTCAAACACAGCAGTTTTACCATACACGACAGAATGTAAGCCAGGTATGCCTAGTCAAGAATATATGTATGCATAAAACCAGAAAAGTCCATGAAGAAATCGAGTTAAATAATACAGAACAGCACGCTAAATGCGGAAAACTTATAGACTATATACGACCAACAGAGACAACACACCGATGACGACACAGACCAATTATCTACTTACGCAAATAAAACAACCACAACGAAGAAACTCGGACAAACATGGTAGTTTCTCAAAAACCGACAGAAAGCGACGTTTCCGGAACTGCTACCTGTTCCCTACTTCAGGCAGCGACACACAGGGTCCGAGAACGCAAGTACGTGGACATCAGCTTAAACCCGACACGCGATACGGTACTCCGAACCGACAGTAGACCAGTTAAGTTCGCCACTTCCACGTGATCAAGTCTAACAGGAGAATCAGTCAGTTTTGAGTGTGGCAATAGCCAGTGAGCGAACGACATATGCTTGAATATAAACAGGATTACACTGAGAAGATGGCTTTGTTGAACAAAACAAACTTTGTTTGGTGCAACCAATTTAATTGTTTGTATAGTGGCAATACAATATTTTATGGTTGTAACCAAATTATTTTGCTGTTCTCATTTGGTTGTCCCAAAACAAAACAAAGTATTTGTTTGAATCTACGTTTATTAAACAGATTCAGTTAATGCAAAAATTACAAGCGCGACAGAGATTTGGACCTTGATCATCTGTGCCCGAGCGCTACACTTTAGCAACCTCAGCTAAGTTGACTACGGATGAAGAAGGAATGTTTTCAAAGAAATACAGTTCCATTTCTGGACAACGCGCGCAAGTAAATTGTCACGAGGTGGGAGCGCCCGGAGAAAACCCATCAATCTCATCTCGTGACAGTGGCCAACGAATCCTTCTCTATCCACCACATCCACATCAATGTATGGACTAATGAACTCCTTGAAACTTTGCGCAGATATCACAAGTATATGTCGAAAAATTCTATTAAGAAAAATTTCAGTATCATAGGAACAAATGGCAATATGAATTATACCCAGTTGTGAGAAATGAACAATTGGCGCTGTATTCGTTTGTAATCATACATTTACAGGATAATATATAATATTTTTTAAACATATTATAAATTGCAAGAAGAATTACGTTGTGCGTAAATAAAATTACAGACTGAATGCCCAAATATAATAAATACCATTAAAAATACTAATCTTTTAAAGAGGTCTCTCTACGAAGTCCACCCCATTGTTCTCTCTCGAGCAGCCTTCCGACCAGGGTATATGTAGGCTATCCAGCCCTCCAGAGTTCCTGACGTCAGGTAGTGGGGAAACTTCGTAAAGGTAGCGCTGATCGTCTTGGCGGCGCACTCACGCCCGATGACGTAGAGGAAAGTGTCGCAGCATATCTAGGCAACGTAGGCCTAGGTGTTGAGGAGGGAACGTAGTGGAGGTGGAGGATTAAGACGCCCTCGTCATCGTGCAGTCGACCAGCTGATCGCGGCGTGGAAGCCAGACCTCGACCTGCCGTCCCACACCGTCGGGAGTCGAATAGGAGCATAGAGAGGAATGCTGAATAACCCAGCCGATACCCCTCGTAGGAAACGTAATTCAGCAGCGTAGTAAGCGGAAATTTGTGCGGTGTTTCCAGGCACACTGTCGCAAAATATTTCACGTTATACATCTTTACCTTTCAGTTTCCTGTTTAACTTGTTTTATTAGGGTCTAGGGAGAGGTGTTTTTTCGCAAAAATATTTCAAGATCAGTTGTACTCCAAAACACATTTGTTCATGTGCACGTTCGTGGTTGGATGATTTTTAATCTCATATGCATCAAGTGTCTGTCCGCGAATCATGGACGTTCAGTATCGGAGTATCTTCATTACGATTGGCCCAGTCAAATAGGAACATGCGTCTGACGTAGACATGCGTCCAATAACCAAAGGAAGTTATGGTTGTAAACGTAGAATATTGAAGTCTAGCATAGCCATACTTATTTTCACGAAAAAACATCTGTCCCTATTTATACACCATTATGAAGCATTCATAATGCGCTAGCAAATGCTGTTACTGTACTAATTGTCACAAAAAAAACACACAAAGAAACCCTCTTGCTGCATTTTCGAACGAAGGCAATCAAACGAGCTGTCAAACGAATATATACAGTTAATTCAACAAAACTGTTTCTTGGCAGTCTAATTTCTTTTTGCCCCACACAAATATTTAGTTTATTCAAACATGTTTTTCGTTATAAGAACGAAATTTAATAAGTTGCTTTTTTAAATTTTTGTTTGCTCGATAAATGTTTTTAATTGTAGCTATTAAATATATTTTTGGCTCGATACGAACAAATATTTTGTTGGTCTTTCTCTCAGTGTGTATCGATTAGCTGGTTCTTTGTTGTGTCACTGCATGGTCGAATCTCTATTGGTAGTTGTTTTCTCTTCTTGCATTATTATGTCGTAGAGTATATAAGTACGCAGAGACTAAATAGAGTGGCAGTTCTTTGATGCGGGCGTACACGTTTCCTGATTGACTACGCGAAGCTTTCGGAATTGACTTTGCATCTGATTTGCTTTTGCACGTTTCGAAAGGATGCTATTTGCTGGGCTGCTGGCTGGCGAAAAGGTTAACAGGCGCTGGCCAACAATGCCATTTTGATGGCTTGAGCGGCAGGAGTGAATGAAGAGATTTGGGCGGCTCTAACAGCGAGATCTTGAGAGCCGATGAAGGTGATTGAGGTGATTACGGAGCAGCGCCGAAATGAAAGAGGCGGGTGAAACGGGAGATCCTTGAAAAAACACGCCGACCAGCGACATTATCCGACGTGATTCACACTCGTGAAAATCTGGGAGCGACCCCGCCGGGAATTGAACCCGGTCCGCCCGGGTGGGAGGCGAGTAATCTAACCACTACACCATCAAGGCTCCGAAGCCGATACAGGGCATTGAAAACATGTTTTCAGACTACGGTTTTGCTAACAAGAGACATTAAAAACTAATAAATAAATATGAATGCACTGAAAATATACATTTAGATATTAAGTGTAAAATGGCAATTTTATCAGTAGTGATGAGTGGAGGATATATCACTTGTATTCTACTTTACAACTTTGTCTTATAAGTAGAGATAGGAAAATTTCGCGAGTCCAATGACCTGTAGGCTAGACTCCTCAGTCCTCTGCATACTGGAGTCACAGCTGTGTGTTCATTGGCTGTTGGCCCACACCTGCCAGATACGGGATTCGTAAGGTGTTTCCTTGCAAGTCTGCTAATAGTTCAGAGGCGTGCAGGTCGGGTCTAATAAACTGTGATCCAATTGCGAAGGTGACTTCACTATATATGTATTTGACATCTATCCTGTCCCGAGATTATTCTCTATCACTATATATATACTTTATGGCAGCTACAGACGTTAACTTTTGGGAGTGGTGGATTGTATAGACTATGTTTGTTAGCCGCACGGCAATGTTTAAATTAAAAGGTGGCGGAAATATATAAATAGGCTAAAATTAATCATTTAACAGCGCTTTAAAAAGTGATCACTTTAGCGTGAACAGAATATACTTTTGAAAGCCCTGCTTAAGTTCTACTTGTAAGCACAGTGTGTATTCTTCCGCCCTATGAAAAATTAATATTACCATGAGCATGACTCACTTTCTTCACGCGTCAGTCAAATGGAACTGCGAACTTAACATAAAAGTATATATTTTACCAATACCTTTATTATCGCACCTTCCACGCCCATTGTAGACAGTCGTGTACGTGCTCCACAAGAAGATTATATTTGGCCGGTTATAGCTACGTTGAATCGCAGGATTTTCAAAACAACATATAATTATGAAAAGTAAGAAAGTTATAACCACTTACCAAAAAAAAAAAAAATCCTGCGACAAGAACACGATCATCATTAACGCGTCTAAGAACACCATATAGTCAGGATCACATGATAGGGAATACGATTCACGAAATTATCCTATCCCTACTTATAAGCGGGATGTAACATCTCGTTTGCACGACGGGATAACCTGTACAATAGCACAGAAATTGAAAAATACTAAATAACTCACTTCTGAAAGAGCCTTCAAATTGGGTAATCCTTTAGCGGCAACCACGAGAAGAGCGCGCAGTGATAAATTACGGTTGTCTTTGTTCCTACCTGAGAACCCACAGTGTGGTGCCTGCTGCGAGAAATACAGTTACTAACAAAGACTAATAACTAGTCTTTGTTAATTACACAAAAGCTATTACTATACAGTATTACAATATACAGCATGAAGGTTTGATGCGGCACGCTAAGCCCATATCTCTACAAGGAGAGGCAACAATCACGAAACAACATGCGGAATCATTTGTGTTTATTTGTCCATTGCGCAATAATTCTTACCTTGACATCGCGATATTGAAGTTCTGTAAATATATACGGAACTGTAAATAAATTAAAACCATTCGGACATCTTTAATCATTTGTGTATCATGTGTTGCGAAAAATAAAATAGTAATGCGTGCTTTACTTTAAGCCGACACACCCTTGTATTGTTATCATAATCAATGAGTTTTAAGCTTTGTGATCGATCGGAGAAATAGGAGTGATTCATAACTGACAACAGTAATAGACCTACAGTTATTTGAGTACTCTTACAATCAACCTTTGAAAAATGCCACTGCCCCTACCTGCATATATTTTAACGGGCCCACGATACTGGCATGTGCCCAGTAAAGTTGGTAGCAATGGAGTGAAAGTAGTCCCAGCTATTAACGTTGAATTAAAAGTGTTATGTGAAAGTATGTGTAAGCTAAAGTCATTTATTTTACTTTCGTTTGTTTTTTTTTGGCATATTGGTGTAAGATTACGTGAATTTGTAAAATATTTACTGTCATAATAATTTCAGTCTTTCACTTCACTGGCGCACGAATAAAGTGCTGAAACCCATTGTAATGTTGATATTTCATATAGAGGGACAATACACAATGTGCATACAAGTACATCTTAAGGTGGCCGCCTGGTTGAAGGAATTTTGCACGTCTGAGGCCTATGATAACGCGCCTCTATGAGACTTTTAGAGGGTACCCTACCATTTTATGAAGTAACAAAAATAAAATGAAGGTTTGATGCAAGCCCCTATTCCTTTTTTTTTTTTTTTTTTTTTTTTTATCTGAATGTTCACACCTAAAAAAGAGCGTGAAAAACCCTCGCTTGAGCCATTTTCACTATCACAAAACCATGCTTTACGGAGAAATGGAGGAAATGAAAAACGTATACAGGCGCGTAACGTTTCTTAATTGCTATTCGTAAGCAGACCTCACTCAGGCACGTTGGGCGGTTTTTTAATAACGCTTTTTTCTGCCGGAGCTCTGCACACCGTTCGGCAGCCTACACAGGCGATCTGCCAACTTAAGCAGGGCTTTCAAAAATGTTCATTTTACCTTATACGAACCTTTATCAGTCAGTTACCTACAAATAAGATCACTGGAAATCGAGCACCGCAGTGTACAGTATATGTAGCTATAGGCTGTTCGCGGTAAAATGAGCACTTTTGAAAGCCCTGCTTAAGATCTACTTGTATGCACATTGTGCATTCTTCCGCCTTATGTAAAATTAACATTGCCATGGGCATCGTCACTTTAGTCATGCGTCGGTTAAGTGCAACTGTGAAATTATTACAAAAGAAAATGTTTTGTTTGCAAATCTGCTCGTGTTTACACTTCGATGCATTAAAAAGAAGTGAAATAAATAATTAAATTTATCCTGACACTTTTTACTCGACGTTAAGATATGGAACTACTTTCCATTCATCGTTACCAACTTTATTGGACGCATGTCACTCAGTTCGCCCGGTAAAATACATATTGGTATGGACAGTGACGTTTTTCTAAGGTTGATTTCAAAAGTGCTCACTTTATCGTGAACAATCTTTAGGCCATAAATACCCTTCCTGTCCGTCATGAACACAACTGTGTTCACACCTAGACATGCATGTTGGCTTGCGGGAAACTTGCCACTTGGCTTGGATTTGCCTTGCCGGTAAAGTTTGTCATTTCATGTGTATTTCAAGCGTGATTCAAGCCAGATTTATCGCGACTGGTGCCTACTTGTCAATGGAAAGCTTGTACATAGCTTGAGTAATGCTTGTAACTTTCCAAGGCAATCTTGTAGCAAGCATAACTAATCAAGCTTGCTATAAGCTTGACACACGTGCAGGCAATATTTAGTACTAACCATAGATCAAAGATGAGGTTGGCCGATTATTATTTCTTCTGTGCATGCTTCCAACATTGACCTCTGATTGAGCGAACATTTCCTGAGGCTAAAAAAATAGAAAAAAAAAATCTTAATTAATTTAAGTTGTTTCCGTTTTCGAAAAACGAGTATCTGACTTCGTAGGTCCTACGTGAAAGTAATATTAATGAAATCAGTTCACGTAGCATTTTCGAAATTGTACAGGAATAAAAACAAAAATAAAAATTTCCTCGCTGTTCACCTAGCACCTGGTCATTTACTTCATAGTAAAGGGAAATTCGATATTTTACTTAATATTTATTCAATGATATTACTCTAACTTAAAGTATTATCGTGATATTGAGTGAATAATTTCGAGAGTATCCGTTCTACATAAAACAGTAGCTACTAACAAAATATGAAGAATATTAGCGTTTACATATTTATATTATGTGATATGTGTAGGCTTGATGATACCGTAGCATTGCAAGGGTAAAAGAGATCGAGCTAAATAAGAACAGAAGCGCGTGCTAACCGGAAATAATGTGAGGTAATAATCGATGTAAAATCGAGCTTATGTGGGAAGGCGTTTTTTTTTTTTTTTTATGTAAATCCACAGATATCCTTGCCCTGTGAAGGACTCAGACAAAACAGTTTTGTACAATTAGGGAACTTTTTAAGATGTTGAGGAAAACATGCAGTTTAAAATTAAATGTATCCTAAAACAGTGAAAATATTATGTAAACTAAAAAAAAAAAAAATTTTTTTTAATGTTTCTATTAGCATTTTTGATTTATCAGTCCCTTCACGCTATTTTAAGAGTAAATAAGTAGACAAATTCACGACACAGAAATACAAACTTTACGACTGAATTAAAATTTTATCTATTCCGCGAATGATTTCTGGCACAAATATGATAATTTGTGCTTAATTTGGTGACTAGCTTGCTATAATTCATATTACCAAGCGTTTTATCATTGTAAATCAATAATATTAATTTTATCCAATTGTTATATCACCAAATATAAATAGAAAAGAGTACTGCAATGCAACGTCTCGCACTGTATGGACGTCTCGTAAGTCTAAATACAGTTACATATGTTGCTATAGCCCGTCTCACTCTTAGATTGCAGTATAGAGCGAATGACGCGCGCTTTTTCCAGATGGCTAGCGATTGTCAACAGCCAAGAAGTTATGAAGTTATACTGTGTTCAAAGAATAAGTTCATACGTAAAAAAGTAAGTAACAAAGTTGTAAGATTTTACAGTAGTGTATAAACATAAAATTGTTTAATTAGCTACCCACTGCAATTTAAGAGTGAGACGCACTCATTGAGAGAATTTGTATTGCATATTCGTAGATTACAGATTGATAAACTCTCTGCCATGAAACAAGAGGAAAAATAATTCTTGTACGTCAGAATTTGGTTTCCGGAATTATTGTTCCCTTTCTACAAATTTATGCGCATGCCACAGAATGTTATGTGGGTGTAAAATTCTGTTTGTTTGAGTATGTTAATGGAATTCCCAGTGGTATGCAATTTGCGTCGGGTTTGCAATACTAGGCTCAAATATCTCCACTCGCGCGTATAAAATCCCTTACGTATAGAAATACTTTTGCAATGAAAAATCCTGGAAGTTAACCTGATGTTTCAGGTAGGTTCGCCAAATATTTGGCAGTGAATACAGAAATTCTGTATCAACGTTGTATGCATAGACATGTTTTAGCAGAGCTAATAATTAACAACAGAATATGGTATCCTTGATGGATTTCAATCGCTCTCGAGTAAACAATGGAATTATGGATTAAATTTCACTGCTCTCCTGATAGGCATGATTAAGAGAAATAATAATCAACGGTTTGAAAATGTGAATAGGTGGAATGAGACGCTGCCATTGATTTGACATGTTAACGCATTCATACCTACTGTAGTGTAGAAATTGAGTAAATAACGCTCATGAAAGGCTACTGCTCATTGGGTGCGATAAAATGCCACAAGTACTTTATATGGTTAAAATATAGTGGGCATCAGAAGAGTCGTTTTTGCAGCAATTGAAATTACAAATTTAATTAGATCTTAACGGACAGATAAAAAGTATTTTATTCAGAATTAAAAAGTATGTCTTCCCTTACGTATAACAGTGTCACAGAATATATAAGAATAAAGAAGCGAAATAGTGTGCATTGCAAATCCAGGCACACGCGCTAGCGAAATGGCCGTACTTGTCAGCAACATGGCGGCACGTCGTTCACCAATCAGCACCTGGAAACTAACTTGATACACGGCAGCGCCCAATAGGGTATCTTCTGCATTACGTAACAACCAAAGCCCGTTCCCAGAGACCTCAAAACCGAGTCACATTGAAGTTAAATATGGAGCCTATTACCTTAAATTTACGTTATCGTTGTATTCAGATATATTTCGCGCAGCACTGTAAATACATCGAATTAAGAGTGACGTAATGTTAGCGTTTCTATTCGAGTAACTGATACAACTCAACATAACGCAAAAAGCGACGTAGTGCCAGCCGTTCAGATTGAAGAAAAACTTTTCTTGCTTTTGTGGCTTTGTATTTGTTTTTACTTACTCTAACTTCCGTGTGTATTGTACAGCATGCTAATGGTGAACGATTGCAACGCAATTTTAACATTTTAATTTCATATTTTAATCAGTGAATGTTAAACAAATTAACAATCTCAGAAACCCTTAATTTGAAGGAAATTTTTTAGCGGAAATGCGAGACATGATAGTGTCACGTGCAGCAGCTGACGCCGACTCAGCTGCCCCGCGCCGTAATCGGAGACCCACCTCGCCCTCCCCTCTTCCTGGATCGATGCGCTCGCGGCCTCCTGATACACCTTCTGGGAATCCCGTGAATGCCGACAGCGCCGGGTCTTGCTGGCGTAACAGGCCTCCTTCCGCATGCTAGAGTTTCCGATACGTTTAGCGACGACGCAAGAATATTCTGGTGAGACTGGCTGGCGCCTCAGCCCTCCGCGACGCGTCACGCGAGTTGGGGAAGATTCTAGGTGGCGGCCTAAGACCTATATATACTGCCGCAACCCAGCGGCCGGAGTCTTTGATGGAGGCCGCCTGGCCGAGTGTGCGCGAGCGAAGGGAAGTATAGACGACGACTCCAGATTGCTGGAAGATCGTGAGTGAGGTGTTCGTGGTTTGAATGGACAAGAGGGTGTGAAACCGACTAATGAAGCCTACTGTGCGTGAGGGCGCTTGGATGATTCTAGAACATTGCGACTGGCGGGACATGGACTGAACTGAGGTGGGACCGAATGGAAGTGTATTACTGATTTTACTGTAAACATTCGAACTGTGAAATATGGACGCTTAAATTATAAAATAATTGAATATGTTGATACACTTTCCATTGTGCTTGATCTTTAATTATTTAATTTCATTTATTTCTTTGTCGCAATTATAAATTTATTAATTTGTGTCAATTGTGAACAGTTATTGATATCCATTTATTGTGAGATTTTGAGTTCAGAGATTTTTGCTGTAGTTATTGTGAATAAGATAAGGAAATTATAATTAATCATTTTATTTTAATAATACGTCCATCCCTTAACGAACATGGTATAGCCCACTTAATTTCTAGAGAGAGAAATTGCAACAATATTATAATTGGCACAAACATGTAAATAAATTTTCAAATTCTTTTTTTAGAGTAAGTATTTCGATTTTTTTTTTCACATATGCAACCGTATGTGTATATACACAAACATTTACCAGATCTCACATAGAGCTGCCATCATGGTAGCTCTGTTTAAATTGGCAGCTTATTAATTACATTTGTTCTAAGACTTGCCGTTGTGCTCCGAGTGCACTATTTAAATGTACGGCAGCTGAAGTCAGTTTTTCTTTGTTTCGTACACACCTGAGTGCGAATTTCGAATCAGTAATACACTTTCATACCTAACTCTTTTCGCGGTTCCACTTGGATGGTTCGTGTATGAATGAATTGATCACGCCCATGGCGATCATAATTTTAAAGTACGGCAGAAGTGCATAACATGAGAGGAAAAGTAGATATTGCATGTTAATAAATTATTCGAATGTTAACCACATCAGTGTACACGTGTAGTGAGAGAGAGGAGCGTGGTAATGTTTTCCGCATACGTCCAGGTTAGCGTTACTGCATCTGCTCAGGAAAGAGTCAAATATATAGGGAAGCTCTCAGTGATGATTAATACCGACGCTGAATATTGCTGTGTTTTAAACCTGATAAGTGCACTGTTAAAATTTTCCGTATATCTTAGGAAATTTTTACGAAAATGCGCAGTAAATATATGGAAACGCAATCCGTAAAGACGAAAAACGGAGTTAAGGGCGTAAATACAAAATACGGAAAATCTCCGTGTTTCCTATGACTTCGGGTTTCGGGCACGAACAGTGCCGAGTCTACACGAAACTTTATTCGCCACTGTAACCAGAAAATTATCGTTTCTGCGGCAGTTAAGGTTATACATGTCACTAAGACCTGTTCTTTCAGACATTATAAAGGAGCAACAGGCGTATGTAGCACTTAGCTACATTTACAATACACAAACTTTAACAGAAATGAAAAGAGTTGCTTATGTGACTACTATATACATTCAAAAGTTATACCAGATTCATCTCGTGAGCATTGTAAGTAAGTGGTCTGGGTCATGAACTTGCATCTTTTTGACTCGAATTCAAAACTTGCTTAAGTATAAAAAATTTTAACATTTTTTAATAGCTTTTTATACAAAGTAGAACACCCATATAATAAAAAATAAAATAAAAGAGGTATTAAAAATTATTTAAACTAGAAGTACAGAAAACTAGCTAGAGAATTAACGGAGTGGTTCCGAAAATTCTACATAAGGAACGTTTTTTAAAAACAATGTGTCCGTAATTTTACGGAGAGTTTACGGACACCTCTGGATAAATTTTTACCATCACTTTTCCGTAAAATGAAGGAGATTTTTTTAAAACTTTTTTGAACTATTTTCATACAATGTATAAGTCAAAAACTTCCATTAAAATGTTTACAAGAGAATTTCTACAGTGTAAGCATAACCTTGAAAAGTCGTCAATTAAGGTTCCCGCCTACCTGAAACTTTCTTCCGCGTGTGAGGCCGAAAGGCGCGGGAGCGATAAGGGTTACACTACCTCGCGCGTCAAGTACACCATCACCACTAAACGCAAGGCTCTGAACTGACGTGCAGTGTTCTCGTCGCACTGCGTGTACCTATGGGACTTGCAGAGGTGACTCTATTATTTTATTCGTGAAAAGTCTGTAGGAAGATTCAGTGCAGGGCTCTTGAGTGGTTTTGTATACCTGACGCGTATATTTTGAGCTACAGCGCTTAAAAAAGGCCGTTTTTAGCCATATTAGAGTACTTGAAAATTGTGTGACATCTGAAAAGCAATCGACATCCCGAGTCTGAATCGCGTGTTCTTTTCGTAGACGTGCGTTTAATAGTTTCGCAGAAAATCGTGAATTTCTACACTCTAAAAACCGAATCTGTGAAAATTTCACTGTTTCAATTAACAGTATCCGACTGATTTAACAGTCACTTCAGTTAATT
Source organism: Dryococelus australis (assembly GCA_029891345.1). Lineage (NCBI taxonomy): Eukaryota > Metazoa > Arthropoda > Insecta > Phasmatodea > Phasmatidae > Dryococelus > Dryococelus australis. Next base: position 62,711,872 of record CM057003.1, on the reverse strand, counting down.
TAACTAATGAATCAGTGAAAAAAAATAGCAGTTTTCCTTCACTTATTGATTCAGTGACATTTCAACTGATTCATTAATATTTGTTTCACTGTTTTTCAGTGATTTGTTTTTTGACTGATTGATAAGTTTAACAGCGTGTAAAAATTGTCGTTAAATATCGCGTATTAATTGAAATAGCAACGCATAAACGAATAAAACCAACACAAAATACTTTCTAAAATGTATTTCGTCTCTGAAAACATTTTATGAAATAACATGAACATTCAGTCTTTCATTCCGTTTTTACGATTTTCATTTCGTTTTAATTTAATCATCACAGCGCTTTGAAGATTTAAACTGCATATAATGTGCTGAAGAGAGTGCACTCATATCTGGTATTTGTTTTAACAATCCTAATGGTACCAATTAAACCAAAAACGAAACGTAAGGGCATAGAATTTAAAACTACACTCACTATCTACCAAAAAGTAATTGAGCACCTGTGAAGATAGGTAATTCAGTACGTCAGTTGACTTGTGTTTCACTGCCTTCGACGTAGGGCCGCTGGTGTTTGTCCGTGGTAGCATGAACACAGGGGCCTATTGTAACATTCTGGATAGTGAAATGCTCCCAACATTGTGGCGTTTTTACGGAATGGACCCGTGTTACTTCCAGGATGACAATGCCAGGTGCCATGTTTCAAGGGCTACTATGCAATGGTACGCCGACAACAATGTTCGCCGATTGGACTGGCCCGCCCAGAGCCCCGACCTCAACCCTATAGAACATCTTTGGGACGAATTGAATCGCCGGGTGAGGGCTCGTCAGGCGCGGCCAAAATCCATTGCTCAACTCATGGAATGGTTGCAAGAAGAATGGCGACGAATCCCCGTGGATGTCCTGCAAACACTCATAGAGAGTATCCCAGACAGGGTGGCTGCTGTTATATCCGCAAGAGGTGGACCTACGAGATTCTAACGGGGTGACAAACACCGAGCAAACATTGTGCACAGGTGCCCAATTTCTTTTTGGTAGATAGTGCGCTTTCGGTGAGGAATTACAAGGTAATATTTTCCTAATTGTTATCAGCTCGACTTGGTAGCTCAGATGGTAAGGTAGTGGTTTAAAAGGAAGCTGATTGGGTATGTGAATTCAATCCTGGCCGCATGTCAAAAATTTTTTGCTTTTCAATGCTACGGTAAAATGCGTTATATTAATAGTAAACTATCGTAAATATATTTATTTCTCGCCATTATTTTACTAGATTCAATAAAAACAATTTTTAATTCGCCCCTACAGTTGGCTGTCTGTTATTCAATCAGTGAAACTCTTTCACGCCACTGATTCAATCAGTGAAATTTTTTCACTGAAATTATCAGTGGTTTCCCGCCTATTCTAAGTGGAGCCACTTTCACTGATTCGAGTAGCTGAATTCCACTGCGAATCAGCGGTTATCAACTGATTCGAATGTATAGTGTATTACAATGCAACGCAGTTCAAGGGCTAATGTAGGTGGGAGAACTGTAAACAACAGTAATAAATACTGTACGGAAGTTGCGGGACTACGCAGAAAGTATTTTACAACTAATAGAAATCTAACCTGGATACAGCTCGCGGCTTCTTCATTTATAAAGTCAGTAGCGTAGTGTATAGGCTGTTCACGGTAAAGTGAGCATTGTTAAGGACCTTTCAACAGGCAATAACCACTAATAAATAGATTTTATTGCAGCTCCAGACGTTAATGGTTAAATGTATACACTGTTTATTAGTCTGATGGCAATGTTTATATTAAAAAGTGACATGAAGATAGAAATCTAATAAAAAAAATTCAGCAGGGCCTTATAAAGTGCTCACTTTACCGTGAATCGCCTATAACTTGGTGTTTTGTAGTACTATGACTATATTAAAAAATATATGTCCTTATTGATCAGTCAAGGTGCTTTCCAACTCTTGTGATAGCTGCATGATGCATATTAACGATATTTACCTCTGTTCATTTCAAAAATAGACCCTGGGATATTCTTTTTAAATAAGCAGTTTCATAAAAAAAATAATTATTTTTAAGAACTGGAACTGTTTTATTAAAATTATAAAACCAGCTTAGTTTAATTTTCTACCAGATTTAATTTTGGCTTCGAGCGCACGATTTTTTTTAAATCGAGATCCATTATCACGTGATATTTTTATTATAATTGGGTGCTGATATAGCAGGATGGTGTGTCGTTAGTGGGTCCCGGGATAATCCCGATAATGGGTCTCCGGGAAGTTGCTGAACATTGGTGGAATAGGGAAATAATATATATATGTATGTATATATACACGCAGTTGAAGAAAAAAAGATTAAAAGCTCTGGGGACAGAATTGTTGGAGCGCGGACGCAGTGACCGACGAGAGAGAGAGCGAGAGAGAGAGAGAGCGAGAGAGAGAGAGAGAGAGAGTAATGTAGAGTTTCTCTTCCTCCGTGTCGGACGTAGGAGAAAAGGCTCCAGGCGGAGAATATAAGGACTGCAGGAGGCAGAACAAACACTGCGGGGAAATTAATGGACGCGAGGAAATGTTTACGCTGTTCTTGTGGGAGTAAAAAAAAGGGAGGGGGGGCTGGAAAGGGAGGGCTAGAGGGACAAATACCCCTACCCTGATTCAAGAAGAGAAACCTTAGTCTGTGCATGTGTGTGAGGGTGTTGAAGTTAGGGGACACGAGTTTGTCTATCACTCTTGGCAGCGAAAATTTACAGAAGAAATACTTATTTTCTTCGTGGAAGAGGCTGACGAAGAAGAGAGGACTTCAAGTTATTTGAGCTCTCGTTGCATCCAGAAGTGCGCTCACATTACGTAGTCTCCTTGAGATTAAACGTAAGACTGTCTCGTCAGACATACAAAAATAAGACCTTCAATTTCCCCGTCGAAATTCGTGCAAGGATTTAAGAATATTGACTAAGAAAATCAAAACATTTGGAGTGAAAAGTATTTGTGTTTCCTTTTTTGTCGGTTTTATATTAAATATGTTAATATGCTTTTTCCTTTTTGGGGAGAGTTTCTTATATCATACCACTTTTTACATTTGCAATTTTATCTGTCTCAAATGAAAAAAATGCAAGGTTTTACGAATTTGTATAAAAATGTATGACTATTTAAGGGTACATTTATGTGGGTTACATTTCAAAACGTAGCATCGGGGAAGAACTAAAGAATTTTTTGTAACAGGCTGCAACTGGTACGATATAAGAGACTGGTTTCCTAAATCGTACCACTTATGTCCTAAAGAGTGCCACAGCATTATAAATTAAAACAAATAAGAGAACAAACAAGACAGCATGTAATAACACACAGGATTATTGTTGTATTTAAATACTAATAATGTTTGATTATTTTTCTAAGGTAAATGGACGAAATATTCAATTATTTACACGCTACACAAACAAAATGTTTCAGTTCTGACTTAACACCCGCACAACTCTCATGAACCCAGGATGCGCACACTAAACACGGAAACATATATTCCACGAATGTTTCTTCACATACACAACAATACAATGTGGAATGCTGTTGTGCTCTGCTATCTGATGTGCCAGCTTGCGTACATCGTTAATCGTGACTCCGAAAAGTAGTTCTTCCAATTTTAAAATATGTTCTACGAGTTTTCTATTTCAAGAGGCAAGGTAGTAGTCCGTCCAAGCGCCTTTGTACCGTCGCTAGCAACTACGTTTTTACAGTCCAAGTGGCGCTTTAGCGTTGGTTTTGGATTCCAATACTGGCGGCAGCACTCGTTGAACCCCATGTCTCCATTTCTGTACGCTGCCAGAGCCCTTTCCATGTCTGATTCACGCCAGTCACCATATTTCCTTTTCGCCATTCTCTAACACACAATTGGCACGTTTGTTACTTGTGTTTATTTTAAATTTATTTTATTTATTCAAGTAAATTGCAAATATAGAGCTTCAAATAATATGATACCCCAATTCGTTCCGGTACGAATTAGGAACCCCAACCGTGGTACGATTTAGGCAACTGCCCACAACTTCACTCTTTACGTCACTTCTAACCTAAAACGGGTGCTTCGCTACAAAGCGACCAGCCGTTACGTTCAATATTACTTGCGCCACAATGATAACTGCATGAAATCCAGTAACACTTACCTTGAAGTGATGTATTATCTTACATATGGAGTAGAAGAACTACATCAGTAAACACTCAAATAATATAACTGTAATAAAAACGCAACACGTGCTTACCCTGACTAGATATTTTCACGGACTGCTCAATACATCTAGTAGTGCAAATATTCACCGTCAGAGCGCTCCACTAGTCCTACTTTATAGAAAACCAGTGGTGGTACGATTTAGGCGGTTGTACGATTTCGGCGACTTTCCCCTAAACAATTAAATATTTAATTACCAATATTTTGTACATAAATTATTACTTATAACTGTTATTAACTTTGGACTATGAAAATAAAAATAATAAAATTAATATTTTCATTTAAATTTGTGGAAATATATCAGTTATCAACATTTAATACCCAACTTAATGAAAAAAAAACGCATCTTGTTTACATGTAACAGAAATACAAGCTTGCAGTAAATGGATTAATTCATTCCTTAAATATTTCTAGTTTATTAATTATATAGACCAGAAACCAGTCAGAAGTTCAATTTTATCTATTAACTTTGTCAATTTTTCTCGAATAGCAATAAATTCTTCTTCTTGCCTTTCATTTCCGTGAGTCTGAGCTGCGAATGTTTTGTCGCAGTAGACTTCATTCAAAGTGTAACTGCAAACATGCCGAACCTGCAGACGGTTCATCCAGAAGACTACTTACTTTCTTCTTGCCGATTCTCTTTTAAAAAGTAATCATGAAAATAGCTTTTTTAAAGGGAAATTTTCCCAGTCTGGAAATCACTCACGTAATTGCTAACTGTTCTCAACGTCGGGGTGTGAAAGCATCTGCGATGGAAGATAATTCTGAGTGTCGAAGGAAATGGAGACATTGGTTTTAAAGCTATAAAAAAGTGAGGATAGGGATAAAGGAAGGATGCAAGTGGCGAGAAGACTTTGAGTGGCTTGGTTAAAGCAGATGAAGCAATGGCTTTAAAAAAAGTATTAAAAAAGGAAAAGAACATGAAGCAGAGATGATGGTTTTAAGTCGGCCAAGAATTGCTGTGCTTAAAGAAGAGAGAGATAGAGAAGGGAATGACGCTTGAATATTTTCGGGAGTAAAATTTGTTGCTCTAGTTTATTGCTACTACCAAGAGTGCATTAATATTAGTGATGTACTACATATTTAAATCGTGTTATTTACAAACCTGGCATTTATAAAACTTTTCACAGTTTTTGGATATACTTTATTGCAACTTTCGAATACTTTAAACATTTTTACCAAACTAAATGTTTATGACGTGCTGTACCTTATGGAGACATTGTGTTTTCCTTAAACTTTTAGTCTTAACGTTTAAATATTTATTAAAAATATAATTTTATCAATTTACTCTTAAAACATGTATTAAATGCGTAAGTAATTTTAAACAAAGTACTTTTCAGTTTATATCTTTCATATACTAATTTAATTTGGCTTTGCTGAAATTTCTGATTATATCCATACTACATTTTAATGTTTTCTAATTGTAGTACAGTCGGTCGTAGTATTGCATTCGATGCCACTCGATTTCTACCTTAATATTTTCTGCTGATGAACACTGTACTTCGCACGGGTACTAACAATGTCACTTTAACACATACTATTTACAAAACGACGAGGTATTTGTCATCTGAAGAGAAATATATCAAATTTGCAAGGAAACAAAAATGATAAATGTCTGACTTCTAAAATACGATAACATATAAATTATTATAATTTATGAGTTGTCATTTTCTTAACATTACATTACAGATTGTGATACTTTTAGCGGTATGAAAATATCGATGTTTATTTCAAGGGTCTATTAGTAAAGCGCCTTAATAGTAAGTATAAAGTTACAACAAAATGTGCTTCACATTATAGGGTAGCTTCCGAAACAGGTATATTTTGATATCAGGTTTTAAGAACATAATTAAGCGCATTTATATATGTCTCTTAATCCTTATAGTGGCCAAACGTTGCTTGCCGTATCTGCCTGATATTCGAGCTATGACGTTTCGTGTATTGGGTACAACCTGTCAACGATCATTGTTAACGTTGTGTAGTTTACGGTCCAATATTTTGCATCCATTCTTATACGAACTGTAAGGAGATAATCCAAATCGGTGTTCAGTGCTCGAGATCTTAATACCGACCAAGTCGATAGGACTTCCATAAATGCTGACAATCGTCATGACGTCTCTCAGGAATTACAATTACAACTTGTAATAGATTGTGTCCATTGCCAAGTACAATCTAAAAACTAATCAAAGATAAGGAACAATAACCAACCAACAAAAAAAGTCCTTCGCAGTAAAGGACGACAAAAAAACTAGGTAGCTACGGGATACCTACGAAAGTTCTAGCAGTCATTAAAGCATTACGAACGAATATTAAGATGCCTAACAAAATAACTGGCGAAGGAACTGGACACAAACCATCACAGTAGAAAATACGCAGTGGAAACCACTAAGGTATGCCTAAATATCATATACTTGCCAATTAAAAGACCAAGCTTTTAAGATAGAAAATAACACAATATCGAGAAAATAATGGTGGTCTTAGTCGGAATAAACGGGTATCATAAGATAACAATAGGTACAACTCGGACAATAGCCACACGAACATGACCACAACAAGACACATCTAAAGAAACAAACTCAGAAGAAAAATCATAAATGAGAAAAACATAACGGAGATAATGACTCGAGAGAAAAATGTACAAACCAACAGCAAAAATAACAGGTACAGTTCCCCAAGAGATTTCAATTTTGGGTATGTCATCTTCGGAGTTTTCGCATTTCTTTTTATAGACGATTTATTGTTGGTTGTTTTTTTCTTTAAATTACTGTTAAAACTCACTGCCGTTCCCTAGTTCGTCTTTCTATTTCGTGCTTGTTATTCGTTTTTATTTTATGTGTGCTTGGCAATGTTTACAATTAATGAAATTTGTTATCGTAATCACGCTCTACCATTGTCTATGAACATTAAAGACATTGTTTGCTTTCACTCGAGTACTGCGAATTCGCTTGGCTTTAGCTTCCTCAAATGTTTGTATACTTTTTTCAAGACAGAAAAAAAAAAAAAAAAAAAACCAATCATGATATTCGGCGTGAATTTCCTCACTAGCATAGATCTCGCGTCAGTCGAAAGTATTATGCTAAACGAACATACAAAAATCGATTTTGTTTTGCTGGATAAGCAATTCTAGGGGTGGTATGCCACGACCAAGAATAGCGAAGCGTGCAGAAACAGCCAACTTAACCCAAATGAGATGGATTCGATACCTGCGCCACGGCAGACAGCCAAACACCTCAAGCTACGCGTCGAGTTTGTTTTCACGTGCACACAGTTTCGACTTGAACATATTGTGTATACTTATTTACACACATGCATAATACCGTCGTGACATTTATACCAATACGAAACTGGGTTTATACATGCATGCATACATATTGAGATAGTTCGTCCGAAATTGAGGATCAAAACGCTCAGAAGATTATTTCTTATTCAAAAAGATAACGAAAAGAACAAAATATTATCATGACCTACAAAAGCTCAAAAATATTGATATTATATCTTAAATCGTTCTGTTTCAAAAATATTAATTAGTCCCCGACGTGCAACCACAATTATTTGTGTTTTCGTGAATGGATATGCGTAGCGTGTGAAAATTGCATATGAAAAGGAACACCCATTCGTTAGAAAATGAGGGATGCCCCAGCATTTATCCCACAGAGCTCAGAAACACTGCACTGAGATCTAAGTTTTAACTTTACATGTGAATTTTCATATTTACATTAGCGAATCGGCTTCTTAAGTGTGCAACTCTCAGATAAACTGTTCTCGGTAAAACGAACAGAAAGTGTAGTGTAAAACGCTATTATTGTTTGCCTGCCAGATTGTCGATGGGTCTGGATACATTTATTTTTTTCTTAGAAAAATGTAATAACTTCTCTCACAATATTGTTACAGATAACATACTGGAATTCAAAGAATCACTATTGTTTTCAGGAATTTGATGTTTCAGTACATTCAGTTACTATTTATTTTGTAACTGGGTTATTTGTAATTACTGATTTTCAAGAACGCCTTCGTTGATTAGTCATTGTAAATCGCAAGTCTTCAGTTTCCGATTTAAAAATTTGCCAATAATTTGTGAAATGCTAGAGATCAAAAAAAATCAGTAAATGTGCCAAAAGAACCCTAAGATTATAAAATAATATTATTTTCAGATTTATGATATTAATTTTCATTTATCCTGAAGGAAAAATATATATTTGTAACAGGAGATTTAAAAAAAAAAAAAAAATTTTTGTTAAAATTAAGTTTTTTAATTTTAAATTTTGTATACATTGAAAATCGTAGAACAATTATTTTTGCGTATGCAATGATTTTGGGTGTTCAATACATTACTATTCAACGAAGAGTAAACCATTTTTATTCAAAAATTATACATTACAATGTACTAAGTATTGCTCTATAGTTGATGTTTTTTTAAATTAAGTTTAAAGTAAATAAACGAAACGCCATCGAAATATTTTAAGTAGTTCAAAGTCAGTTCTTTGTTTTATTTTTCGGAAATTCGCTCACTGCGAGTCCACTTCGTAGCCCAAAGGATGACGTCAATGTGTTTTGAACTGAATTCAAAATAATCCTGCCAGTGTGATATTCCTCTTCCAGTAGACGTATTTCAAAGTACATAGATGCTGCTAAGAGAGAACGAATCATTAGCAGAGTAAGACGAATATCACTTCTGCAACAATCCCACTGTGTAAATTAACTCGAAACTCTTTGTAACTTTCCTAGGCGTGCATAGAAATAACGTAGCTGTGCAGTAAGCAATGATTATATGTACTATATGCGTGGTTTTTATTCAACAATCGTGTGTATTAATTAAAATTATATTCTGTCACCTTAATACTAACGCCGCTTACATCTGAGGTTAAATCATAATTTTTACATTAGTGTACTCCGGACAGCTAAAAGCTGTTCACGATAAAATGAGCACTTTTGAAATCAACCTTAGAAAAAAGTCACCGCCCCTACCTGCATATATTTTAACAGACTCTCCGAGTGACATGCGCCCAGTAAAGTTGGTAACGATTGATGGGAAGTAGTTCAGTATCTTAACGTCGAATAAAATTTATTAGGTAACCATTTCTGACAATTTAAATTATTTCTTTTCTTTCTTGTTTTTTTTATGCATTAAAGTGTAAAAATGAGCAGATGTGTTAAATATTTATTTTTCAAATAATTTCACAGTTTCACTTGACCGACGCATGAATAAAGTGATGAGTACTACGGAAATGTTAGTCGTACATTAGGCGGAAGAATACACAACGTGCATACAAGTAGATCTTGAGCAGGGCTTTCAAAAGTACTTATTTTACCGTTAATAGCCCATACTAAAATTAATCGTGTCGCTCTGACCACGTGGTGTGCATTTTGTTACAAGATCCCTCAGGGGCGTATCTGAGTTCGTGAGGGATGGAAGTTTAATATAAATACAAGAACTAAATTTAAATTTTAATATATTTACACAGTTATATTTTTACAGTATTAAATTACCTTACTCCAGTATTACTCTTTTTATTTTTCGGTGAGCGCAATATTTAATGTATATTTCAACTCTAATTAATGTCCTCAATGTCGCTGTTTGGTTTAGTCAATCAACTCATGCTCATCAATAACACACGTTCAGTCTGTCTATTGCCATCATTTGTAATGCCTTGCACTCACGCATCCAGTACAATAGTCCAGCCTGCCAGCCGCACTCTCCACTGCTCTGATGCTCGCAGTCGCACACTTTCCTCCCGCTGGTCACTTCTGGCGCTACTTATTGCTCTTCTAGCTCATCGTCTATCGCTTATCGTCACACAATCGCCCAGACTCCCGACCCTCGTAAACTCTCGGCTCGGAGGCCCGACGTTATCAGTCGCGCGATCTGGAAGGTTCCACGCACCGTGAGTCACACTGAAAGAAGCCAGGGCATTCGCCACAAAATTATTCAGATGAACGCAGAAATGCAATACAGCCAAGGTAAGGAGCATGCGAGATAGTACCGTTATCGCAGTGGCATGAGGCTTCCCTTTGAGACTCGCCGCCCGTTTTGCGTGACCGGTATGGCCTTGGCACACTGACACCAACACGATACAATATAAACAGGCTAGATAAGGGCTTTTTAACCTCCCCCGGTTTAATGCATGACAGCTTAGAAGGGGACGGCTTACAGACTAACTTATACCTAACTTAAATTAGCACCCATGCCTTACCCGGGATTCGAACCCAGAACCTCCGGCACTCCAGATCGGTGGCGTACAAACCGACTGCTCCACGGGAGGTCGAGGTCGGCAATTCGGTTGACGATTAGCCACAAAAAAAAAGTAGATTCTAAACACACACGACTGGCGGTCTAAAGCGATTCTTTCCGACGACATACACCTTTAATGTGTAGCTGAATGATCGTTATGTCAAATCTTAAACAATATATTTTAGTTGAAATACACGTATACGTTTCGTGCCACCAGTGACCTCTTTGGAACACTGCGCACCTGGCGGCAGAAATAATCAACCTTACCTTGTGGTCGATAGTCGCACGTCGGCCAGAGCGATTCTCGTAATCGTTCGCTCACTGGCTGTCTCTTCCCTCGACGGCGCTGCGAATTCATCATCCAGCTCCTCTTGTTTGTGGTGGCGGCGTGCGTAAAAGGGGAGGGGGGAGGGATTAGGAGGTGGGGCGCCAATTCCCGAATATCCAAGAACGTAATAAATACCCTTACAGTCTAGCTCGGAAACCGAATTCATTTTGTTCGGGGACGTCACGAGATATTTATCATCGCTGACGTGAATTTCGGGGTTTTAAACCCAGGGGAAACAGTCTCCCCATTGCTCCAGTTCCATACAACCGGTGTTTCTCAGCAATGGAAGTCGCACCTAAAATCGTGGATAATTTCCTAGTAATATATTGATTTAATTTAATTTATTTTTTGAATCTAGATTAATTCCTAAATTATTTCTTATTTTTGAGTGCGGATATCAGCCTGAGCGTATTCAAGACGGTATATATTTTTGGTTTTATACTTTATTTTCTTCTTTGCCTATATTGGTTTGTATTTTATACTTTTATTCGTTTTTTGATAGGTTGACTTCTTTTCTAATTTTTAATTTTGATTATTGTTATTTGGTTTTTTATTCATGTTCACTTGGGCATGAGACAAACTCGTAAAATTTACGTAATGACAAAATTTAATGCTGTGATTATTTATCACATAGAGAATGACAAAAACATAAACATGCCACTTATATTGATGTGTGTTGTAAAAATCAATTGGACATCGTTACACCTTAAGTATTAGAAAACCTTTTTTTTTTTTTTTTTTAGTATTCCCAACTAACACCCTACAAAGTACTGCAGTAAATTATTAGATTTAAAAATGATTCCTGTACGGAAGGGAATTTTCCAACGGATGACTTAAACAGCAATTAACTAACTGTGACCCCCGTACCAACCAACATTTACTTGAAACATACAAACATTTCCGAGAAGTGTTTAGTCTCTTAGGATTTAGGAAGCCACCATTGACTCAAAGGACTCCTTGACGCTGTAAATTGCCGTTTATCTTGAGGGACATAAATCCGCGAAACCACATAGAGAACCAAGATAACTGTGATCTCTGCATTAATCCACATCTGCAAACCGAAATGGGGTAGGGGAGATTAAAAAAAAAAACACACACTCCTCTTTCATGAGATGGTCGCTTCATCGATTAATTTGTCAACAGTACTGGCAAAGCTTCATGTATTTTGTTACTGCAGTTATGGTCTTACACACACGATAAAGCCTTCAGTGTAATTTCCGGCGCTCTGGTTGAAGTTAAGGCACCGCCTACCTGGGTTTTAAACAGCATTTTTGTCGAAACTACAGAAGGTATGCTTCAGGTATGTTTTAGCGACACAAAGAAAACGAATTTCCGATGATCAAGCAATGATACTTTTTAATAAATCATGCGTGTAACAAATATAATTTATTAGCCCTCCAACATATCTAAATATGTCACTTTCGAAATGCTGTGCCCGAAAACTTTATTAACCTGATAAACGTAGTACTATTTAAGATAATGTCTTCAATAATTTCTACAGGATTCCCACCAATAAAATAATAAGTTCGTAGCTTAAAATCTCACGCATGTTTGCTTTACGAAGATAACACTGCATGCCAGTACAGTGCCTTGTACTTAGATAGAGACGACACTGCGTTAGATACTCCAACTAGCGTCGCCCTTAGGGCTTCACCTCTTCTGTGCTTCACCCATAAAAACAATCCCCTTCTTCCATGAGGTTTAGCCCTAAGGCACGGGTGATTAGAATTAGTAATCTATTTTACCGAACATGTACGGTGGCTAAACCTTACTTACAGCCAGAAAGTCAAGTGAATGAATTCTTTATGCAGTGAGATGTGTATTCATTCTCGTGTATAGGCTGTTCACGGCAAAATGAGCAGTTTTGAAAGCCCTGCTTAGTATCTGTTTGTATACACGTTGTATATTCCTCCGCCTTATGTAAAATTAACGTTGTCATGGGCCTCATCACTTTATCCATGCGTCGGTCAGTAAAACTGTGAAGTTATTAAGAAAATTAATACTTTACAAATCTGCTCATTTTTACACTTCGATGCATAAAAAAAAAAACAGAAAACGAAATAAATAATTATAAGTTATCACAAATGGTTACCTAATACTTTTTATTGGGCGTAAAGATGTGGAACTACTTTCCACCTATCGTTACCTGTTTTACTGGCCTTTAAACGAAAGATAATTTAAATATTTATTAACTCTTTAAGTTACAGTGTCCAAAATATAGGACGTCGCAGACGGAGCGGTTTGATGATCCATTATGTGCACAACAGAAAATAGTGGCCTATAAGTAGGAATAGGAAAATTTCGCGTTTTAAGCGATCTGTACGCTGGACTCAATGGTCCTTTTTATTTTCGATCCTCTGTTTTCTGTTTATTGGCCGCTGCCCCAGTGTATTAGCCAGTTTTACCTCAGACTAGGTGGCACGGGATTCAATGCTTGATTCCTTACACGTCTGCTATTTACTCAGATTTCACTTGGGTGTGTCTAATACACAGTGATTCGATTGCAAACATAATAGGAATGTATACATGTTTGTAGTCTAGCTTGTCCTAAAATGAATTCGCGGAATGTTCGAGTCACTCCCTATAAGTACAGCAGGGTAGTGAAACTTGTCAAGACAAGTTATATTTCAAAACACTGCAAGGTCGTTTAACTATCTTGATTGGCTTCATTTCATTTTGACACGTGTTAACTATCTTACACGCGAATTACGTAGAAGCAGTGCTGAATATGCCGAATTCTGAGTGGCCCGGTCAAATATGAAAACACCTTCTCAAGCAGACAGCAACCAATGGTAGTGGACAAAATAATGTTGGGTGCATGTAGTATTAAAGTCTACCGTGTAGTCATATTTTTTCCCAAAATTCAGTAGCTTTACCTATATGGAAAATCCTTGACCTGTGATAGAGATCGTTCTTTACTTAGACTGCATCCGGCAGTCTCGTGAATAACAGCTGCCAGTGACAAGAAGTACAAAATCATTTCTATTGGTCCCTATGTATGAGAGACCGTTAAACTGATATTAGTGCAGTTCCAGGGGGAAAAAATGATTTGTTGCTACGTCTGAAATTATACCGGGTGTTTTTGAACAACACAAACAAACTCCGGTAGACTATTCCTCACAAAAATATAATGCGAAAATTTATTTACATTTTCCACATAAAGTGGGAGTTCTGTGACCCTGCCAAATTCTAATTTAAATTGACTTCCTGCGTGTGGTGTATTGCCTAGCTGCAGGCAATATAATTATATTTTGAGAGATACGCATGAATTTTTCTAAAACTGTTTACCCGAGAGTGCTCGGCCCCTAAGAGATTTTTTTTTATTAATTTCGACGTGCTGACAGGCTACATAAAATATCTTTAAAAAATCATTCACATCTAAGAGTTACGAAATTTCATCTAAAAATAAGATGCCACCCCAATATTCACCATAAAGGGGGTGATATTACTAGCCGTGCATTCAGTGGTGAAAGATCTCCTCCCAAAAACACCACTCATCGATTTATGTTTGTACGACAGCGTAACGTATATTGTCATGATTATATAGTAGCAGTTTCGTATTAGTGTCTGTATTCAATTGAAATAAGCTAGCACCAATAATCAACATGGCGTACGAGGCCGAGCCTTAACCATTATATTCCAACAATAATTTATAACATCTACAGTTGCAAATTATAAATTTTTTAATGCTTGCTGTTCTTAATCTGGCAGAGAACTTGTTTTATCACAACCAAAAAGCTGTAGGCTTTGTGTTCAGTGATCAGTGATACGAACTAGTCATAACTTAGCGCAGTAGCACACAGGGAAGATCATTGGGTATTGCGTCTAGATGAGTACAGTACTAGTCAACTATAAGCTTCCTAAGCAATACTTAGGTGATTGTCTACAATGGGCATGAAAGGGTTAATCAAAAGTAGCTTCCGATTCTTTCTTAACCCATTCAGATGCAGGGTGTGCAATTGTTTGCATTACGCACATGTAGCTAATTGTTGGTATGTACTGCACACTCACTAAGCTCGATGGACCAATAATCCGACCTGTGGGTAAACGATTTGTAAAACGTCTTGATGGCCTAGGTCATAATTCGTTCACATAACTGTAACCGAACATAAAGCCTATAGCTCATTGTCTGTGGCAACGAAACAAGTGTATTGTCGACTTAAGTACAGCACGCATAGTAATTTTTTTATTTCCGACACCTGAAACCACAAATTAAAGTAGGTCTGAAAAGGCTAATGAAAATTATATTAAAATTCGATTTTTGTGGTCGCATTAATTTCTTAATAAATACTCGAGGAAAAAAGATAAACATGTATTTTCATTTTATTTATTCGGGAGGAATAACCTGGCGGAGTTTTTCGGTGTTTGTTCATAAACATTCGGTATATTAACCCGCGACTGAAAAAGTCCGAAGCACATTTAGGCTGTTGTTGCATTATTCTCTATGAGTCGCGCGAACTGTTCGTGCGGGTGTGCCGGAAACATACGTACGTCAATTATCCTGTGTATCTTTACAGCCCTCTATAACCCCACCTACCCAATCCTCCCTCATTCGCCTTCACTACACATTTGCACATGCCGCACGTGCTATGATACACAGTATGTTGGCCGTGGGGAGCACGGGTACAATTTGCAGCGAGGGCGTTGTGGAGTTGTTTGTGCCTTGGGAAAGATCGGCGTTCCAGCATGAAGAAGATAGCGACAAGAGAGGAAGAACTCGTTACGCGAGTAGACAACACGGGTCTTGGCTGAACACGACGCAGACTAGTGTATCACTGTTTATTAATATATTTGAAATCAGTAGTTAAATATATACTCCCATAACTAGAGATAGGAAAAAATTCGCGAGTTCAATGACCTGTAGGATAGACTCCACAGTCATGTGTATACTCGAGCCTCAGATGTTTGTTCATTGGCTGTTGCCTCACAGAGTAGCCAGTGTTACCTCACACCTGGCAGCATGGCACTCGCTACTTGTTTCTTTGCAAGTCTGATATTGGCTCAGAGTCGTCCAGGGCGTGACTAATAAACTGCTATCCAATTGCAAAGTCAACTTCTGTGTACACATGTTTGACGTCTATCGTGTCCTGAAATGTTCCTATCCCTACCCATAACTTCACGTATTTTAACTTAAACAGATTAGCAATAATGGTTCCAATTTTTATTTATTTTATTTACAGCAATAACAGCAAAGAAGTAAGGAGACCATATTAGTGCGTCTATGCCATTGAATGCACAGGATTTTATTTTGGAAGGAGCTAAACTTCGGTTTCTTAAGAGAGCACTTCGCAAGGAAAATTTTCCTTTTCGCAAAGTAAAATAGATTTTAATTCCAAGTGTACGCTCAAGTAAACGTATCACAATTGTATATTTTAATATTTAATACATAATTAAAAGTTCTTTTTTTTTTTTTTCAAATTTGTTTTCTGGGAGGGGCTGCAGCTCCATCAATTATCGCCTTGCGTGCGTATCTGCCTGCACGTATCTGTTCACAAGTTAAACATTTAAAAATGTAGTCACTAAAATATGCTAATCTCGTCTTATTTTCAACAAAGTGAGGCAGCAATTTGCGCAAAATAGTACACTATAATTTTCATGTCCGCGTCAGTGTTACCTGACTGACATATCACTTCCATCTATCTACTACTTAACCCTTTTGTAATCGGTGTTTTTTTTTTTTTTTTTTTTTTTTTTTTTTTTTTTTTTTTTTTTTTTTTTTAGCTCTTCTTGAGTTGACAGAGCACTTGTTCGTCATCACAGCTGATCATCTGTAAGCCCTGTGTTCGGTGATAGTGACATAAGCCAGTGTTAACTTATAATCCATTAATGGTTACGTCCAACTTTTTTGAAGTCCTGCTATAGTTCTACTTTCGGGATATTCCTCCGCCGCAAGCGAACAAAGCTCAGCTAAGTATAGACGATTACTAGAGACCCGAGTATTTCGCAGATTGTGCTGGCAGCAAGATAGGCTGGATAGCCCTCTATACAGTCGAGACACTATCGTATGCTCATGGGTCGCTGTGATCTATATGGAACTGTTAGACACTCACTCACACTACTGCTTCCTGCTTATTACTGTCTCTCAGCTAAACACGGCGTGTCTAAAGAACTGCCGTTCAATCGCAAGAGTAGGAGAAAACAACAAGTGTTTGGTGTCTACCTCGCCTCCAAATGAAATCCCGAAATACTCGTGGCTCTAACGATTACATCACAGGGACAACGCACCACATTCGTGGAACTCAATTCAATACTATTTTTGTAGGCGAAGTATTGGCATTGCCCCCAACATGCATATTAACATACCTATTCTCCTCTCTTCTTATTCCTATTAATAGCGATTTGTAAAATTCGCTTTATTTTTCGGTGAAAGGATAAACTCCACTGCCTTGTACTACATACGTAGAGCTAGTGAATTTTCGAGAAAAAAATATCAGTACACGGTGGACTTCAACACTGTTCGCACCCAACAGCAGTTTGTCCACTGCCATTGGTTGCTGTCTGTTTGAGAAGGTGTTTTCATATTTGACCGGACCACTCAGAATCCGGCAACATCGGCACGACTACTGCTTGATTCGTGTAGACAGTTAACCCGTGTCAAAAAGTAATTCAGCCAATCAATATAGGTAGACGGCCCTACAGTGTTTTGAAATATAAATTGTCGTAAAATCTTCTCGCGAAATTTCACTACCCCTATACATAACTGAGCACCGTTAGTGGTTTTATTGGCTGGTAACCTTTAAGTGGAGTCACCTGTCTGTTTGGCCAGTCCGCCGATGAAACTATGTTATTCGCCCAAGATTTCCGCAAGACGTATCAGACATACTATCAGCCTATGGTAAAACTTTGTCAAATGCACAGGAACCTAGAGTTCAGTCTGCCGCTAAATAATAACGCGAATTTCACACATCTCTGCCTATTAATTATAAATGAAATATTCAAATATGGAAACGCCTTCTCAAGCAGACAGCAACCAATGGCAGTGGACAAACTGCTGTTGGGTGCTAACAGTGTTGAAGTCCACCGTGTACTGATATTTTTTTCGCGAAAAATCACCAGCTCTAGTTATAGCTAAGTGCACACAGTCCGTGATTTTACTGGCCGTCGCCCTTTAACTGAAGTCCGGTATCTGCCCTGTCTCATTAAAGAAGATAGGCCACTCCATCGCTTAACTTATATTAAACGGTAAAAAAAGATTGCACTTCTACAAAAAAAATTGGAATGCAGTAGCAAAATTTTTGGAAATATTTTGTTGGGAAAATTGTAATACATATTTTTTTGTAATATTACAAATTATAGCTTGAATTCGAACTTACATTAACGAGTAGTGGAAATCGTTATTTTTATAATGGTCTCGAAAACACGTGTAATGGGAAAAAGATTTTAGGCGGGAAAATCTTTCAAACTGTATTCACAAAAAATGTGAATCACTCTCATTTATAATGATAGTAAATGAATATATTTTAGTTTAGACTCAGACGTAAAACTCCTGAGTGCGGTTGAATATATCCACTGTGTTATTACTTACTACGGGAATATTTATTTTAAAAGATGGTTAAAGAATAAGAAATGGCTGGAAAAAAAGTAACTAGGGCCTCAAAAGTGCTCATTTTACCGTGAACATTCTATATCAGTTTGTAACTTCGACTACCCGACGTAAAAGTGATTCTCGGTCGTTAGCTAAAATGTTTCTATTTGTATTAACTCTACGGTTTTTGTAACGCCACGAAGATGACTTTTGAAAAGTACATTATTCTATTTTTAATAAAATTTAATAACTGTAAAAAAATTCTTCAGTAAAATTAACAAAAAAATTTTTACGATGTATTGTCTCCGAAGGGTGCCAGACATTTTGCCGGCCAAAGCAGATTTCCGTCAGATGCACAATAGTATGGAGCTCAATCTGTTGCAAAATATCAAAGCGAATATTTTAGGTTTCTATTCATAGTGAAGAGATTTGGACGGCTCTTAACATCGAGGTCTTGAGAGCCGATGAGGGTGATTGCGGCGAGTGTGGAGCAGCACCGGAATGAAAGGGCGGGGGAAACGGGAGGTCCCCGAGAAAATCCGCCGACCAACGGCATCATCCGGCACGATTCCCACATGTGAAGATCCGGAATGACCCAGACGAGGATTGAACCCGGATCGCTTTGGTGGGAGGCGAGCATGCTGACTGCTCAGCCACCGTGACCCCTTTTTCTACTAATAGGAAAATACCAGACATTGCTGTGCTGATATTATGGTGTTACAGGCTGCCGCTCTATGAGCATGCGAGGCACGGATGATTCATGGACGTGCGCTTTATCAGCTGCAACCGGAGACGCAGCGGCTTTTCACAAAGGAATGTTTACAAAGCATACCTGTTCTGCCTATCAGGGTGTTTGCCGCTTCTGACCTTGGTTATCGGGTGTCTTCGAGACAAGATGAAGAAATGTTATGGTTATTACTACTGCGCTAGTTTCTCTCAGCGTGACTCGGGGTGCGTCGAAAGTTCCAGATCAAGGCCAGCGATAGAATAAAAGGGCCTTCGAGCCGGCAGTTTATGAGAGTCGGGAGAATGGGCGATTGTGCGACGTTAAGCGATATATGACGAACTGGAAGAGCAACGAGTAGCGCCGGAAGTAACCAGCGGGAGGAAAATCTTGCTACTGCAAGCACCAGAGCAGTTAAGAGTGCAACTGGAAGGCTGGACTATTTGAATGGATGCGTAAGTGAAAGACTTACACATAATGGCAACAGACAGACTGAACATCTGTTAATGATGAGTATAAGTTAATTAACTATAACTAAACAGAGACATTGAGAAGAGCGTTAATTAATTTTGAAATACTTCTCAAATTTGTTCATGTATTTCGGCTGTCGTGAAAGTCTTCTGCAATCGAAGATACTGCTGTCTGCGATTGGATCGCTAAGGGCGTTTCTGAGTTCCGATCAGTTAGTTTTTTGGGCCTAACAGAACGATGTTTAGCCCCAGAGATTTCTATGTTCCCTGCTAACAATGATCCTATGCACATTTAAGTTTTGAGAAATCCCTCCGACAGAAAGCCCGATTTTACTGGCCAACGATCATGTCCACTTCATACATACACAAATGCCTTCGTTGACTCTTTATACCAACAAGCCCGTGTATGATATAACATTACGTAGGTACGGCAAGTTTGCTGGTAGTAAAGTGGTGGCTGTTGATTTTAGACACATAGTGTACTAAGTACACAAAAATGTTAGCTATGCAAAAAGTGGAAAGTTAATTAACAGACAGGAAACGTTAATAAACCGGTTTTTCTACTATGCTTATTCAACCACGTACCACGTGATAGTTAAATTTGTTACTTTGCGACCTTTTTTTTTTTATAAAACACTAAATAGCCATCGGAAACAGATAATTTTATGGTCATATTGACAGAAATTAAAGAAATACCCAGTCTTTAAACCCCGTTTTCGGAATAGAATTTCGCTCTTCTCCTACAACCTTTTGTTTACTGATGTTAGTTGCATTTTATAGAACATGATAGAACTGTTTACAGAACATTGAGGTCCACAGCGAGAAAATTATCCTACTTTAAGCGAGCTGGGTACGTGGAAGGCTTTAATTTCCAATTCGCGGTTGGTGTTTTATTGTATTGTTAATTACGAGTCAGTTAAGTGTTTATTACCTTCGTCCTACTTCGAAATCCATACATTATTACCTAACGCCCCCAGGAACAGAGGAGCTAACAGCTGGACATACCATTAACATCAGTATAGACTGTGTAGTGTAATGATCATTTCTCTTTGTTTCACACAATGAATTAGTCATGTTTAATTAATACCTGCGTTTCTCGCAGATAAAGTAATAAAATAGTCAAGACAACCCAATGCTATTCTTTTAGAATAATTAAGACGGATGCTTCAACAAATTTTTATCGAAAAAATTTAAATCTCAGATGAAAGTTTTAAGACTACTTTTCGCCAGTCGAAATGCATTAGGCCATTTCTGTACATTCAGACACACACACACATATATAATACTAGCGACCCGCCCCGGCTTCGCACGGGTGCAATTAAGATAAAAAAACTGCTTAACCCGGCGTTAATTAGGTTGGGTAAACTCTCCTAATGAATGAAAATAGCACATTATAATTTAATAATTAATTAAATAATTTATAATTTAAAGTTTTTTTGCTATTTTTATTTGATATTTTTCTACTTTTTTATAATTTTTCATATTAATATACATTATATTACAATGCAATTTAACTGAGATAGAAGTATTTAATATGTTATTGGCTAAGACATTCTCTGTAGACAATGTTTGACGTCCTGTTATTGTTTGGTAGCAAAATGTACTGTTTCTCGAGATTTCCAACTCGTGATAAACCAACATATAGTTGGCCATGGGAAAAACACTCTTTTTCGTAGGTCGATTCCAACCAAAGAGAAAGTTTGACCCTGGGACTTATTAATAGTAATCGCGAACGATATTTTTACGGGAAATTGCAACCGTTTGAAAGATATTGGCAAATCCGTGGGAATCATGAGAATCCTCGAGATGTTTGCCAGCTGGCCGGCTGCTGGACCGGTGAGGATGGTCGAGACAATCGAATTTTCTTTCAAGTCTTTAATAAGCAATCTTGTGCCATTACACATGTTAGGAGGGCTTATATTCCTTAAAAGCATGATAGGAATACCGACTTTTAATGATAGTTCGTGAGGTGGCAAGCCAGAAGGATTAAGCGAATTTAGAAAATCTTGAGGAAAGTGGACGACATCGTCAACATTGGTGACTGTGTCAATCGACTTATAGGTTTTGACTTGGCCGGGAACTCTTTATATAATGAGATTGTTGATTTCATTGACAGTGTCGTTCCTAGGCGATACTATTGCCCTGGAACACAACCAGTGAAAGTCTCTTTCTAGTAAATTTTCGAGGCCCGGATATACTGCTTCTATAAGATGCTGCAGACTGTGGACTATCTGACCTAATGTCTCATTTAAAATGATTTCAGCAGAATTAGTGCCCAAATTTAGAGAAGGAAAAACTCCTTCTCCAAGTCTGAGCAATTGTTGTGGGAAATCTTTATGCGTGTCTCCACCAAGATAGGCTCTCATATTCGTTCGCAAATTTAGGTGTTGAATAGAACTCCATAAGGGAGATGATTTAAGACATGCTTTGATGATATCTGCACGCGTCCCTTTTGTAACTACAGGGAGTGTCTGCAGAAAATCCCCAGCAAACACAAAAGTAAATCCCCCCATAATGGCAGTAGAGCTTCTAAGGTTGGCGCCGTACGCAGCACACAGCACGTTTTATTTTCCGAATCTGTCCGTCCTGCAAAGCCGTAGTACATTATTTTGTTCTATCATCAATAGTTTTCGCAGCGCACGCAATGTAAGGAATTTTATAGGTCATTTATTTACACTTTGGGTTACATTATTGGAGTTTTAGTAGGGATCCCTATTGATTTTTAAAATAAAATATAGCCTATGACACTCAGTGATAACGTAGCATTCTACTGGTGAAAGAATTTTTAAAATCGGATGAGTAGTTTCGAAGATTATCTCCTACATCCAAACACACAAACACTACCTCTTTATATATTAGTATAGATGTATTTATATTCATGTGTATTCATGACTGTGTAAACACGCTGTCTAGC
The DNA here is from genome assembly GCA_029891345.1 of Dryococelus australis. NCBI lineage: Eukaryota > Metazoa > Arthropoda > Insecta > Phasmatodea > Phasmatidae > Dryococelus > Dryococelus australis. Next base: position 62,689,505 of record CM057003.1, on the reverse strand, counting down.
ATACACAATTGATCATTAATCCATAAACGTTGAACCCAACTTATGATGCAGATTTTTTATTATTATTATTATTATTTTTTTTTGGAAAACACAGGTTATTAGAGTTCGCAAAATTTCGCAATCTTTTCTGTTTGTCCTTGTCTTACGGCATTTGGATTAAATGTTAGTTACGCATCGTTGTAAAAAAAATTTTTTAACAGATTAGAAATGACGTGGAAAAAAGTTATTCAAAAACGTTTGTAAAATTGAGGGCATTATTTAAAGTAACCTAATTACACTAATTAGAGAAAATTACCGTGAATTCACAAAACTTTTCGTAAATCTGCGAGGTCATTTTTTCTGTATTTACGGGTTATAGAGAACGGAAAATAATTTTCTTCACGCAGATTCTTTATTGTGCCTTTTTTTTTTTTAAAGTTAATTAAAAAATATGGTTTTGTAGCAGGTTTAAATATCGACCTAAAATATTAAATTCCTCATATTCTCGATAACTTAGTATCACTTGGACATCTCACAAGTTGTATGAGAGTAAATAAATGTTGTCTAAACAATTTATTCTCATGTAAGGCCAGTCGTGCAAGTTCCTGTTTTCGCCCGTCTGGCATCGGGCGGGAAGTTGCCGACCGTCTAAAACACATGGTTACTCCGGTTCTACTCCAATTCCTAGGGGGAGTAAAATTTCGCGGACAGATGTCAAGACAAGATATATTTCAAAACACTGTAGGGTCATTGACCTATTTTGATTGACTGAATTACTTTTGTTACATGGTAACTGTCTGCACACGAATCACGTTGTAGTCATGCCGATGTTGCCGAATTCTGAGTGGCCCGGTCAAATATGAAAACACCTCAAACAGACAGTAACCAATAGACGTAAACAAAATTCTGTTGGGTGCTTGTAGTATTGAAGTTTACCGTGTACTCATAGTTTTTTTTTTTTGCGAAAATTCAGTAGTTCTGCCGATTACGGTTGATCGGGAATATCCAGCTGATATGCAGACTTGTGTGTTCAGTGATTGAGCTCACTATCCACACGTCTGTACCGGACGAATTTAAACCGGACAGTGGGCAAAGGTCCAATTCACCGATGCACGACTGACGACCAGCACCCGTCCGGTGACCAGAAGCAGTCGACATTAACACCGGATACTATCTGGTCCCGGGCGGTTATTTCCCATCCCATCTTACTCGCGGACGGCGCGCGAAGGTGCATTAAACACAGGATGTCAGTGAATATCCGGGGTTTCCCGTCCGATGATGTCGGGCAGGCGAAAACTGGAGCGTGTGCAACGGGCCTCAGTGTTGTACTGTATGTTGTAGGGGACTTGAGCAGTTTTTTTTTACGTTTGAACTAGGGATAGGAAAAATTCGCGAGGTCAATGACCTGTAGGCTAGACCCCACAACCATGTGTATACTCGAGCCTCAGATGTTTGTTCATTGGCTACTGCCCCATGGAGTAGCCAATGCTACTTCACACCTGGCAGTATGGCACTCGCTACTTGTTTCCCTGAGAGTCTGCTATTGGCTCAGAGACGTCCAGGGCGTGTCTAATAAACTGTTATCCAATTACTAAGTCCACTTCAGTGTACACGTATTTGGCGTCTACCTTGTCCTGAAATTAACTCGCGAAATGTTCCTATCCCTACTTATGACTAGTGACACCCGAATTACATGAAAACATTTCCGCACATTCTAGATTTAAATTGCCTACGGGCGTACAAGCAGTTTTCTTTAGCTTATTGGTGGCGTGTTTTTGAGAGAATACATTTTCCTAATTGACTGGGAATCAGAATTACGGAACACCAATGCTGTACGTCTGGGATTCGCGCGCAGACATTTAAAACTTGTAACACGGAAACCATTCAATCACAACAGGGGATCTGAGCTAAAATGTTATGCTATAGGTTTACACCTGGTCGTGAAATTTATTCGCGAAATTCGGGTGTCCTTAACAAAATAAATAATTATTTTGATCGGTGGTCTGTTGTAATACTTTTGTACCATTTTGAGATCTGTACAAAAAGTTATAAATTGAAAAATGCTAAAATTGGTGATTTTCTCCTCCATTGTTATAATTTTACATACTATAATTTCTAGTGCAATCTGTTTTTCGTGAAAAGATTTCAGGCCAAGCTGTATCCCAATGCACTTTGGTTTAGAACCACTTTGTAATTGGATCATTTGAATGGTTACGCGTCTTATCAATCTACTCACGAATCACGGACGGTCAGTAGAAAACCTGAATTTTGATTGGCTCATTCAAGTAAGAGACTGTCTTCACACAAAGACTAGCGGGCAATAGTCAAATGAAGACTTCAAATGTGCGCATAGGATATTGAAGTATAGCCTCCGCGTAAATCTTTTCGCGAAAAGCAGGTGACTCTAACAATTACTAGATATAATGGTTTATCGGGGGAAAATTTCATTTTTTGCTATGATTCAACGTACTGTACACATGGCCGGCAGTTTTCTATCCTTATTGGTGGCCATACGTGTACGAAGTTGCTACTCCATTTCACTGGTCCAATGATAATTCTTTCTAAATTAGAATGTTCATTCGTGATTGGTCCGCAAACAACTTAGTCGAGTAAAAACCTTGTCCGTCGAATCATAAAAGAATATACTAGCTAGAGTGTCATCGAAGATATTTTGACTCAAAACAATTCCGCGATTTTCCATTATCTCTAATAATTACCAGTCAGAACAAAATAGGATGTCATATGCTAAATGTAGAAAATAATCTTAACTTTGAATGCCCATGAACACTTTGAAGTCTGCACACATTTCCTGGCATGCAAGACTAGTTAGAAGTGAATCGACTGTCGCCAGCACTTTAGGATCAAAGGTCTCATTGGTTTTAATTTTTTTTTTTTTTATTCACGACCTTCCTACTGGTTCACGAGACGACGGGAACGTCTACTGTACACAACAACGTTCCTTATTAGCTCGTCGTCAGCCAATGGTATGGCGAGTTTATTTTGCCCCAATCAAGTGTCCTTCATTGAGTATAAGGGTTTGCAGTCAAACGTGTCCTTTTGAGTCGGTATAAAAAAGTTTTGTTTTTAATTCCGGAAAAATCTTTATTGCCGGGCTAAAATGTTCTTGTAGGCTTTGATTACGTGCTAGTGGAACCACGAATCTACATCCGTGCGTGTTTTGTTTAGAAACAAAATAATAATTACGAAAATGGTTTTGCACGAGCCACACTCGGGCGTAGTTCTCAAAGTGTTAAGCCAGCGCGCCATTTCCTCTCCGAACTCGAAGGTTCAGCACCAATCCCAGCTCCAACCAGATAAGTTAACCGGATGCCCAAGTCGTAGTGCGGAGATGGCTTCAAGTCGTAAACCGAAGTTCAGTGCAGCCAGATGTTGTTTCCCACCCTGAGGTTTAACTCGGAGCCGTAAACCGACGTGGAGACTCTCTCCCACCCAGCGGCGCTGGAATGTAGGACGAGGTGCTGGTTTTGAAGGTCTGCAAGTTCCATGGGACAATCAGCCATTCGGTGCTGACGTAACTTCTTAACCTCCTCGCCAGTAACAATAAATCTGTTTATCTAACATATCGGGGACACATTTCGTTGCTCAGGCTTTTCTAGTTCAAAACTTTTCTTTTATCTTGAAAATATTTATAATTTCAGGAACGCTGTATTTGATAAACGTACAGCAATAAAAGAAATTACATTAAAAAAATAATTTTTGAGATAGATAAAAACGTATTTTAACGTAAATTATAGAAAACTTCGCGGATAAATTTCTGAGCAATGTACATGTCAGACATATTTACATTTTCGTTACCGTTGCAGTTATAAGGTGGCTGTATAGACATCATAAAGAATTGTGAACCAAGCAAAAACTTGCATTGAATTAACTATCGAATTCCATGTCACGTGATGTTAAATTACATTCTCAGTAGAGCACGAGCCAAGGAACATACAGCTGGAGTTAGAAAAAAACCTAGGGAAGTGGACGCTATGCTTACGTGAAATTACATTTATTCACTGGCTGCTCCCTGGAAAGAACCAGCGTTTCTCCTAAAACAGACTGTGAGGATCTTGATATTTGTTCTTGACCGCGCAGTCTGTCACGGCGTGCCTTATAAGTTGGTGTGTAAGGTATAATTAGAGATGACGGTTTATCGCGAGAAAAGTTGGCTGTTTGCTAGGATTCGACGTACCATACATTTGTCCTACTAGTTTCTTTCATTATTGGCTGCCATGCATGTACGAAGCGACTACCCCATTTCACTGTGTCAATGAGGATTCTGATACTACAAGGTAGAACGTTAGTGATTGCTCTGGAAACAACTTAGCCGAGTCAAACCCTTGGTCAACCAATCATAAAATAATAAACTAGTTAGAGTGTTATAGAATGTATGTTGGCCCAAAAAAGTTTCGCGATTTTCCATCATCAGACAGCACAGCGTACTGTTCTATTGCCATTTACGACTTCAAGTATCCTTAAGAGAATAGACTAGGGACGTAGCTCATTTGCTTGTGAGCTCTTCTCAACTGATCTTATGGTCCTGAATAACAACATTCTTGCCAATAACTTTATTACAATAGCATTTATATTTATATAAATAACTATCCACAGCTTATATAAAACGTTATTTTATCTTTGAACTCTATTACAATAAATAATTATCAACCCTCAATAGTAAATGCTCCTCAAATAATGTTGTAACTGAAGCAATCTAGCAATCCCTTAGATATCCACCGCTACCCAAATCGTACTCACCACTGGAATATTATATTGACGGGTCGTACAGGCCCGCACCGTGTAGAAGGCCTCTCAGAATCCCTTCATGGTGGATCGTGCCCTCTGGTGTTGTCGTCTCTAGTCACCCGGAGTTCGAAGCCGGTCAGCGGCGGCAGCACACTACGCCGTCAGAGACCCGGAGTGTGGTGAAGGATAGATAAAGATGGCCGACACTCTGGCGACCTCGTTTATACATAGTCTGGCCGCGCCACACATTCCCCTCCTCTAGTCGGTGATTAGGTGGCACCCTGCTTCTCCTATCGAAGTTGGCACCCAACAATACCTCGTTTGTCATAACAGCACAAAAGGGCACCAGGCTGAATCTTACCACAGGTCTGTATCTTAAATCAATGATATTTGCAGCTCAGGGACACTTGCCGCAGCCGATCTCCGTAGGCTACCAACAACATACAAACGACACTAGGAAGACACAAATTAAAACTATCACTAACTACTGATTAAAAGAATACTCACTAAGACTTGATTACAATCAAATGTTATTTAGTTGCGAAATAATATTTTGGTTGAAAAATCATTAATTTAATGAACGTCTGTGCAAATGCTAAGTATTGTGTAGCAGCTCTTTTTTTGTTTCCAAAATTTACTTTGCTTTGTGGGGTTGTAGCTATGAGTGTGGCCCTTCCGTACGTGTCTCTTATTTGTAATCAAAAATGTAATCTAGCATCTATGGTTGATTTAAATTGTTTCAAAATATACAAATTAACTTAACACATAATTTCCTCTCACCATATCAGTTGCGAGAGCATGAGAATTCAGTTCAGAGGCTCTGTAGGCATATAGGTTGAGCAACTTTAATTAACATACGATCCAAGATGGCGTAACGTAAGCCAGATTAATTTACCAAAAATCGTTAGCAAGTTTACGGCGTAGTCTGTGTCAAAAATACTTAACTTAAATAGATCTTGATTACTGCAGCAACTCTTGATATCTTCTGTAGCTGGTTCCGCTGGTCGTGGGCCTTAAGGCTCTTACAAAATTGAAAACTTTAACATTTGACTTTACGGTTTGACTTTACGTTTGCTTTCCGACATGTAGTTTATTATGGAGCTTGACACAATGAAACTGTCAGAGGTAAAGTCAAGCATTCTTGTCTTTACGATTTCGAAAAGTTTAAATTTAAAGTCAAAGTCAAGCAGGCATTATTCTGAGAATCTAACAGAGGTTATGTGGAAAGTGCGTTAATTTATTGTAGGGCGATTTTAATCTCGGTATATTAAACAAATCTCGTCTTAAGTTAAATAAAAGGCAAACAAATATAATGTGAAGAGGAAATATATGAATCAATATAGTTTAATAAAGTAAACAAATGAGTTCCTTGTTTTGAAATAAACTTTTAATACAAATTTTAAGCCTATCTTTAAGAAAGGTACTTAAAATGCATTCCTGGATAATATGATTATTTACATAACAAGATACACATTTTTATGAAGATCGCAGAACCAATAATGTTCAATTGTCTGAACTCTGACTTTACAATTGTGTTGTGTATTCGTGGTTTCGTTAGAGGAAAGGAAACGTAAATTCAAATGCTAAAGTTTTCTATTGTGTAAGAAGCTTTAGTCTTCCCTCGCTAGGCTCTCGAGCCTTAGATACGCCACTGAAGTCTTTGTAGAGTACCACACGCAACCGCAGTGGCTCAAACTTGACTTTAAATAATCCGCGTAGGTAGAGCGTGCAGACCTAAAATATTCTTCTTCAAATGCCGGGCGTCTTCGCCCCAACGGCTATCTGCATTCCTGTACGGGACTCGGCCAGTTAAACCGGATTATTAAAATATCGCTCAGGGCGACGACCCACTACGTCATCGCCTGCCTGACGGAAAAACCAGGATATCTAAGGGCCTTAAAAACTACATACTTAAACGATGCCTTTAAACATCGCGCCAATCACGAGACGGGTACACCATATTTTACACATACGTCTTGCGTTACGGTAGCAATCAATCATAAAATTCTTCTATGCAAAACGGCCCACATTAAAATAACTTGGCGACTGGAAACAGAGAGACTTACAAACATAATTACTAGGAGCAGTGAAATTTCGCGAAATAATTTCAAGACAAGTTATATTTCAAAACACTGTAGGATCGTTTACCTATCTTGATTGGAAGAATTACCTGTTGACACGTGTTAACTGTCTGCACACCAATCACGTAGGAGCCGTGCCGATGTTGCCGAGTTCTGATTGGTCCGGTCAAATATGTAAACGCCTTCTCAAGTAGACAGTAGACAAACTGCTGTTGGGTGCGTATAGTACTGAAGTCTACCGTGTACTCATTTTTAGCGCGAAAAATCACTAGCTCTAATAATTAGATCAAAATACTTTACTCTTATGTAAAAATAACTTGCAATTGATAATATGAATTAGAGCTGTAGTAAATAACACGTGATTGAACTCGCAAATTTCCCCGTGTAATGCTTACGACTTAAGTGTGTCGGACCCCAAAAAATTAATAATTTTATATTTGTGCCAAACATTGTTCAACTCGTACGCATTGTATAAGGTAACAATTTCCTAGAATAAAAAGAAAATTACACTTTATAATTTTGAATCATTTGATACCAAATACGAATTTTTTCTGTTTTGTTCCAGCCGTAATAATCAGGGACCTGCAAAATTCGCGTTATTATTTGAGGACATGTTGAACTTAAAACAATTTTCTTTCGCAACACGTTTGTCACTGGGGCAGCATTTATTTTACACGCCGCTGGTAACTCTGCGCCAATAAATGAACGCTTCGCAACCGTGTGCCCCAACCACGTGCAGTTCACTCAGAAAGGAAGTGATTTAACCTAAAGGCAGCAGCCAATGGAGAAACGACGCTGGCTCGAGTATATACAGTGCTGTGAATTTTAGCTTGACGCAAAAAAAATGCGAATTTTGCAGGTCTCTAGTAATAACAAATACTAAGAAAGTTATGCAGTTGAAAAAATTTGCAAAGTTAACTAATCCCATGTGCTATCGCGTGACATATATTTAATCACCAAAGAACAAGCCGTAACAAGCCATAGATGTAAAATATATTTTAAATATAAAAAAATGTTTGCACATTTTAATTTTTTTCAATATATGAACATCTGTTTGGTGATTACGTATACGTCAAGCAGTGTCCCACAGCATTTTTTTACTATGTAAATGGTTTCATCCATACATTTTAGTATTTGTTAATACGGCGCAATAGAACAGAAACATTTTGTATATGTAGGGATAGGAAAAATTCGCGACTTCATTTCAGGACAAGATATATTTCAAACGCGTGTACACTGAAGTCACCCTTGCAATTGGGCCCTGGACGATTCCACGCCAATAGCCGTCTTGCAAAGTAACACGAAGCCAATCCCGTACTGTCAAATGAGGGGTAACACTGTGGCAACAGCCAATGAACAAACATCTGAGGTTCGGCTATACAAAGGATTGTGGAGTCTCACCTACAGGTCATTGAACTCGCGAAATTTTCTTATCCCTATGTATATGACATCAAATTATTAAGAATTTGTAAAGTTTAAAACAAGTTTTATTAAAGGAAAATGTCATCACATACAATAAGTATAAGTTGAACAATTATTGGTACAAATATAAAATAACTCATTTTTTCGGACTTGACACCCTTAGGACCCGTCAAATTCGCTACATATTTTGTATCATATTATGATTAGAGACACATGATTATCGCAAAAAGAGTTCCACTCAGTCTAGATTTTGATATCCTACGATCAAACCTGCAGTTTCCCTTGGTTACTGATAGAGACCCGAGAAATTCGCGAGTGCCATTATCTGTAGACTAGACTGCTCAGTCTTATATACTCTCATGCAGATATCAACTGTTTATTGGTTGATTTTTGTGTTAGTAAAATACTGTGGTTGGGTGCATAATCTATTGCATGTTTGTTATTGGCTATTTTATCTCCAGGAGGTGTCAAATAACACGTCGACCAATTACAAAATTATCAATTGGACTGTCTAGAGAATCGAATCTACAATATCTTATTCGCTAGGACGGTGCACTGTCTCCGAACATCTGTTAGGGTACATGAGTTATTTCCTGTATCACATGAATGTACGAGTGTGTGAGTTGCAACTTGTCTAGAAATGAACCCGCGAAATTCTCGCGTCTTTTGTTACTCCACGCGATTTCGTCACTCCAACCTGAAGCGTTTGTTGATTGACGCAGAGTTTACCAAGGGCGTGTCATTAGTAGGGACCTGCAAAATTCGCTTTATTTCTTTTTCATCAAGCTAAAATTCACAGTCCTGTGTATACTCGAGCTGACGTCTTTCCACCATTGGCTGTTACCTTGACGTTAAGTAACTCCCTTTCTGAGTGAACTGCATGTGACTGGGGCACACGGTTGTGGAACGTTCATTTATTGGCGCAGAGTTACCAGGGGTCTGTAAAATAAATACTAGTCCAGTGGCAAACGTGTTGCAAAGGGAAAGCGTTTTAATTCTAACATGTCCTCAAATAATAACGCGAATTTTGCAGGTCTCTAGTCATAAGAAATGTGATCCACTGGAAAAAAAAAAAAAAAAAAGCGTGCATGAAAGAGTGGAGACTGAAGATGTATGGATGGCTCTTTACATCGAGGTCTTTAGAGCCGATGGGGATGAAACGAGGGGAGTATGGAGTAGCGCCGGAATGCAAGGGCGGAAGAAACGGGAGACTTGGGAAAATCCGCCGACCAGCGGCATCGTCCGCCACGATTCCCACGTGCGAGAGTTCGGGAGTGTGCAAGCAGGGAATGGAACCCGGTTCACCTTGGTGGGAGGAGAGTAGTGTGAACCCTATACCACCGCAGCCATGGAGCATGCAAGCACGATTAAATTAAAGCCTGCTGCTAAATAATAAATCGAAATGTGCTGGTGTATACTTATGACTAGGGACAGTGAAATTTCGCGGAAATATGTCAATTCAAGTTATATTTCAAAGCATTGTAGGGTCTTTTACCTATCTTGATTGGCTGAATTACCTTTTGACACATGTCAACTGTCTGCCCACGAATCACGAAGTAGCCGTGGCGATGTTACCAAATTCTTAGTGGCCCGGAAGAATACGAACACGCCTTCACAAACCACAAACAGACAGCGACCAATGGCGGTAGACAAACTGCTTTTGCGTGCTTATAGTATTGAAGTCCACCGTGTACTCACATTTTTCGCGAAAAATCGCTAGCACCGCCTATGACGCACAAACGGCACTCTACTAGTGTGACCAACCATTCAGAACTGTGTGCAGTTATTGAGAAGCGTTGCCACCACTGAAACGTAATCGCGCCTGGCCGCTGATGCGATTAAATGAGTACGTGGTTCAATAGCAAATACATTTATTCCCTATTTAAAAAAAAAAAAATCTCTCTCGTAAAGTTTTATAAAAGTGTGACGTAATTAATAAAGGTCGCAAGAAACCAATTTCGAAGGCCGGTATTCTTTCACCTAGATTTTTTTTTCTATCGTCTTCCAACCTTTCGCTTTCCTTGCGCAGCGACCTGGTTGTCGCTCTTAGCTGACTACAAACTCGGAAGTTCTAAAGGTCACAAGGGACGTGAGCGAAAATGGAGTATGACCGAAATGTGCTTGTAGTAGTGGCAGTACTTACTCCACTGCAGTTCTTTTGACTAACTTCTGCCGATACTCCAAACTTTAACCTCCAAAAGGCGAAAACCGTCGCCTAGTCGAATGGGATTCGAATGCCGTCTTAAGTTAATGGCTCGGAACTATAATACATTAAAAACTTTTTTCACGAGAATCTTTCTCTCCTATTTCCTTTAGAGTTTGCTGGAGAAAATATTTTGCCCGCGGTGTAAATAGCGGGCTGTTTTACTGAGCATCTTTCCAGACGAACAACAAAACAGAAAACTCTTCCATTGTCTGTTTTAAAAGTGCATGTTTACAAAGAAAGGTCTCAAATGATCTTATTATTTTGGAATATATCAATATTTCAAGTCCTCGGGCTATTAGTGAAATGGGCGTTATTCGTTGGTTTGGTTCACTCTGTTATAAATCACGCTGAGGATTTTAAAAGACGCACCGGACAAAAATAACTAGTAAATTGTAGTTTTTTGTTTTTAGAATTCATCCAAACGTCACACCTATTCAGTTTTATAACATTTAACCTGGGCCTCGGTGGCTGAGCGGTTAGCCTGCTCGCCGCCCACCAAGGCGATCCGGGTTCAATCCCCGGCCCGGCCCGGATTTTCGCATGTGGGAATCGTGCCGGACGATGTCGTTGGTCGGTTTTCCTGGGGATCTCCCGTTTCCGCCGCCCCTTCATTCCGGCACTGCGCCATAAACACCTCAATCACCCTCATCGGCTCTCAAGACCTCGTTAAGAGCCGCCAAAATTTCTCCAAAATCTCTTCATAACATTTAACCATTTTTAGATTGAGAAGGGTGTTGACAGATTTTCACTTATTCTCGTGACGATTAACACTAGAGTGTGTCAGTAGTGGTTGACCACAAAGGAAGATAGCTATTAGCTATCACACACATTTTGAACTCAAGATCGGGTTTCGAGGCAAAGGCTATGGCGCAATCACGTATTGATACTCTCTCCCTTCAACCACCTAACGTACACATTAATTGTTCTGTTGAAGTGTTGAAAAAAAAAATCTGTGGAGTGAAATGTATGTACACTTTATAACTTATGGTAAGGTTACCAGTAGGTCCATGGTACAGTAAGCAGCCAATTACAAGAAAAAAGCTAGTGTATCAGCAGCGACCAATAGCATTGACGTGGAAAAGATGCCTTCTGTATCGGTGCTAGCTTCTGACCTTGCACAACAACCCACATCTTCTTCAATGTGTTAGACTTGACCGAGTATTCTCGGGATAGCATGTTAAGAGGTTAACCCTTTGAGGAGTATGTATGTATGTACTCGGGCAACGTTTATTTGGAAATTTCTTTGCTCTTGAAGACAAAGCTCACACGTCTATGGATTTGCTGTTTTGCTGGACTCTATGGGAAATTAAGTAAAAAATTACAACTAGCCAACATTTAAATTCATAAGAATAAAACGGTTAGTTTTATTTATTTCCCAAATGAACACGATGGATTGTGAAACATGTTACATCTGTCACGACACATTGGTTGGCACATAGTCAACAAGCGACTCCATTGGCCGATAGACAGACAATAATAAAAGTTGCGTAATATCGTAAGCGTGTTCGGCGAAGCCAGGAACAATAGGAAGAGGGTAAGTAGAAATACAGAGACCAACACAACTCATATTGGTGTAGTGGAGAATATAGGCAGCTCACTTCAGCCGTGTCTTCAGTGACATTGAATCTGTGCCTTCCTAAAGGCACTTTTTGGTTTCCCCTGTTGCAAATAAAACATTTTTCTGTACTAGAAGCCAAAACCGCGTTTGTTTCGTCATCACGCACAAATAAGGTACAGGCTTCGTGTTCGGTTTCTGTGATTCAAATCATTCATTGCCTAGAACACTAGCACGATTTTTGAACCAGTAACCCACTGGGAAGCTCATTGGACATCGACAATCGTAATGCACAGCACTTACCAATAATAACCTACCCTACGTACTCAGTTGTGTACACTAGGTGCGAATAGGTTGGAGGGTTTGCGCGTGTTTACAAGTGAACAGGTGTGAATTAATTTCAAAGCAGTAACAACACCTTACGCACATGTCACCAGATGTTCTGTATTCACAATCCAGAAATATTTCAGACTTTAATTCTTATTCCAGCCAAAGAAAACTTGCGAATGACCTGTCCTATTTACCTTCTGCTGTCAAGTATACAAAACAGAGTACTTGATAATACAGAGGTGAGGCAGCCGCACACACCAGCAAAATGGCGTTACTGGCCTATAGGATGCTAGAACGCCGTTCACCAATCAGCTCCTGGTAACCTGCTCACCAGCCAACATCCTGGCAATTAGGGAACTTTTCTCAGCATGCAGCAGCCAATCAGACACAAGGCCCATTCCCAGAGCTTCGCGCAGCCAATCAGAGAATGGAAACGCCTCATCAAAGGGACCGCCACACCATTTCCTTCTGTATACTTAGCTATTCTATGATAATACTCTGTACGTAAATTCAGTGAATAACCTGCGTTAAATCTCAGTTTACATGTAGGATTAAATGGATTTACTGTTATTGAAAGTTACGAAACACTAGCAAAATCAGAAGCAGGATTAGGATGCGACGTTTTGAAATTATGAAATGAACTACGGCCCGTTATGAAGATATTTATTGACGTAATAAATGTGGGCTGAGCCCTGCAATTACAGCATATATCAGTAGCCACACACGAAATACCCAATTAACATTCCAAGCAAATTGCATTACACTTTAGTATCCAGTTAGAAACACGCACAGCAGCAGGTAACGAATGAAACAAATAAACGACATGCTTTGACCGCTGCGTTTCAATTACGTATCTAATCACAGTTCAGCGGGTATTGATTGCAGGAAATGGCACAACAGGGAGTTCGGAGGAATCACTAGGGTTCGATGGGAAACAGGTACATACAAAAAGTAGGTGGAGCTTATGTGTTATGCACCAGTCTTCCGCTGGAAGAACTACGTTTGCTAATCCATTACACGGGCCATTGTAAAGCGCACATTAGGTTCTGTTCGCTTTACTTCTATTAATTGCATTTTAAAAACTTACAAAGGTTTTATGCTGTATATGAAAGTTCGCTTTTAAGAGAGGAAGTTCAGTTTATAAAGAAAAAAAAATAGTTTATTCTTTACTTCGTGAAGTTCAGTGATAAAAGTAAAATTATTCAAAACGTGTCTTTTCTTTATAAGGATATGACACAGGCAGTAATCCACAATGATTCTAAAATAGTTTTCGGTGCATTTTTTAAGTTAATATTCCGAGAATAACTTTGGTTTTAAACATTATTTAAAACTTTGTACATCTTGAGTTCTCGTATTAATAAAAACTATTACATTGTCTCTCGGTCTACCATGTTTATCATTACAGGTATTTGTTAAAGCTTTTGACGTATGTGATGTACAACATACTTGTCCTGTCTAATACGAGTTTTAAAAAATTGTTTATTTAACAAAACGTATAAAATATAAACCAATACTTCACTGTATAGTACAGCAATTTTACACTCTGAATAATATTGTTTGTTATCGGGACCTTCAACATAAGAGCCGATATTTTGCACAAATACGGCTTAATACCTCGTTTTTTTCAAGGGCTCATGCCTCCCTTAATATTCGGTTTAGGTATAAAGTGTCACATGTTTTCCTTTTACTTTTTCATGAAGAATCACCTCCCGAAGTTTGTCGGTCTAATTAATAATAATCCTGTGTATTATCACAAATGAGTTACGATACTTCGTTAGTGTACCGGAATAGCTAGTCAACTTTTACAGGATACTTTTTGTATTTTAATGGCAATTTTGTATTGTTAATATTATAATGCAGTATGCTAAATGATTTTGAAAGGTGCATCAGTTATGAGCTTGGCTATATCGTTAGGGTAATCTCTTCGCGTTTGTGCGAACATAAAACTGTGCAGGAAATGTTAGTTAAGTAATCATAAGAAGTTCGAAGAACCCAATTTCAGCCTACTTTCCAAAGGAAAGAAAGGCTTATGAGATCACTTTCCTGTCTGTGTGTCTCTGTGGTTGTATGTGTGCGTATATATGTGTAGATGTGTATCTGAGTGTGTCTGAGCGTGCGTGCGCCCGCTACCCCCGCTACAATATTTGAACGCGTGAACCAAATTTCACCAAACTCGGTATACATACAGTACTTAGTAAGGGCACCTGACTTGTATAGTTTTCGGCCACGCTGGGCACTTACATTCAACCGATTTTAACCAAAATTTGTATGCTGACAGCTCGAGTTGTAAACACTTGATTCAGATTTGAATATGGTTGTTGGTCCACCATTTTAGAAGATAGCAGAACATGAATAAGTTAAGCTTTTATATTATATCTCGGAAATTACTCAACCTATTTTCGCCAAATTTTTCACGTAAGTACTACTAAAATAGGAGAAGTAAATATATGTAAATGGGATTTATTAGGCACTTATTTTCAAAATGGCAGCCATATAAATATTTCAATATTATTTTGTATAGCTACCAAACCATTTGGCCAATTTAAACCAAATTTTGTACGCTGACAGTATGTTTTAAAAGCATAATATAAACTAAACAACAACCATTTTCGTTGGCTATTTAGAAAGATGGCGCTGTATGTAAAAAATACTATTTACCGTTATATATTGGAAAACTACTGAACCAATTTTCCCCAAATTTGGCACTTAAGAAAAACGAAAGGCCAGACAAAAATATGAGTAATTTTATTTTATTAGACACTTATTTTTAAAATGGCGGTTATATAAATATTTTAGGTTTATTTGATATAACTACTATACCTTTTGAATAATTTCAGCTAAATTTTGTACGCTGGCAGTATGTAACACAAGCATCAAATATGCCAAAAACAAAACATTTGTCCACCATTTTGTAAGATAGCGCTAAATGAATTAACCAAGTCTTTTTGTAATTTATCGGGAAACAATTGACAGATTCCTACCAAACTTGGAAATCAAGTAGTATTTCCACACTTTATATCTACAAATGTTTTTGAAGTATGTCAGACACCTATTTTCAAAATGGCGGCCATTTAACATATTATGCTATATCTTAGAAAATAATTAATCAGTTTCAACTTAACTTTGTATGCTGGTAGTATGTATAACACACATAATCTACACGGAGCCTCTTTTGTCCTCAATTTTTAAAGGTAGTCCTACACGAATAAATAAAGGTTTTACGCCACATCTCAGGAATCAATTTTCCGATTCCTACCAAATATGCCAAACAAGCAGGACTGTGGTAGATAATGTTAACTATTAGGTTTTAATTATGCCAGACAATTATTTTCGGAATGGTGACCATATAGCTATTTTAGTTTTGTTTTTGAGGACGTCAAAATCATGTAATTAATTACAACGAAACTTTGTATGAAGGCTGTATATATTAACAACAATCAAATGTGTACACACAAAATCTCTTTTGTAAGCCATTTTGTAAAACAGTATCACTTGACAAATTGAAATGATATGATTTCCGATAAACAAACTATTTATACCAAGTTTGGCAAAAAATTAGCACTATGGTAGGCTATGTAATCTGATCAGTTTTTGAGATGGTCAGGCATACATGTTTTCAAAATAGCTGTCATATAAACATTTTAGCTCCAAAATTTTTATCTACGAAACTGCAAAACAAATTTCAACTGAATTTTGTATGGTGCCCTTGCCCTGGCTATGATCGATTCGCGCAGTCTGCACCAAAGTGTTTATAGCTGTGTCAGAATTGGCCAGGGCGTGACAAGTATAATGTGGGTTAACTCAACACGAAACCAAACAAATACACGATGCCTATCCTACCAGCAACACGAAACTGTCGCGTCTCCGGGTTCCTTCAACTGATGTGGCTGAATCAGTACTGGAGTGCAGTGTGCAGTTCAGCGTCGTTCGCTAGTGGCAGTTTAGCTCGGAATACAGACGCCGAAGCTACGGAACTTGCCGAGTGCTAAGCGTGAGTGGAAAGCCGGCCAACTGGGTTAACATTCGCGTCTTGAGTTCGGTGGATTTGCAGGACGTCGCGGCTGTGTGTGTGAGAGAGGAGAGGAGTGAGGTTTTAAACTTGGAGCACTCCCAAGCGAAAATTGCATACACTTAGCAATCAATGAGTAAGTGAGAAGGGCAAAGGGGGGCGTAATTCAGTGCATATAATAAGTAAGGTATATCAAGAGCGGACACTGCCATGTTAACCAACAAGCCACTAAATAGGGGCGTCGAAAGCGGGCGAAATAAACCGTGTCCGAAACGGCTATGAGACAATTATTTAGGTTACTAAATCGACCACGTGACCAAGTTTAGGCCCTAAATTTACTGAGGTGAAGTAGCACACTAAATCCCCAAATAGGTCCGTAAAATCGTCTTCTGTTATTTTTTTTAAGTTTTATTTCTGGCGTTGTTGTGGAAGCGTCAGTATTTGCTGTTCTTGAGACGCTGCACAACACGTGCACGTGAAAAATGGAAAATCAGGGATCTACACGAAAGTTATTTTAAAATACAGTTTGTATGTTGTATTTTAATTGAAATTTTAAATGGAATGTTAATTGCAGGGAGCGAAGAAATGCCAAGAAGATTGATATCGACTAGAAATAAATATGACCAGTTATTCACGAGACGCGAAAAATGCTTGGGAGAGAGTTATTTATTGATAGGATGATAAATCCACAAACCTGTAGTTTCCAACTGTGTCACCTGCACATGTAGCGCTGTTACAAGAAGTCCGAAACCTGTAGTTTCCAACTGTGTCACCTGCACATGTAGAGCTGTTACAAGAAGTTCGAAACCTGTAGTTTCCAACTGTGCCATCTGCACATGTAGAGCTGTTACGAGAAGTTCGAAACCTGTAGTTTCCAACTGTGTCACCTGCACATGTAGCGCTGTTACAAGAAGTTCGAAACCTGTAGTTTCCAACTGTGCCACCTGCACATGTAGCGCTGTTACAAGAAGTTCGAAACCTGTAGTTTCCAACTGTGTCGCCTGCACATATAGCGCTGTTACAAGAAGTTCGAAACCTGTAGTTTCCAACTGTGTCACCTGCACATGTAGCGCTGCTACAAGAAGTTCGAAACCTGTAGTTTCCAACTGTGCCACCTGCACATGTAGCGCTGTTACAAGAAGTTCGAAACCTGTAGTTTCCAACTGTTTTACCTGCACATGTAGCGCTGTTACAAGAAGTTCGAAACCTGTAGTTTCCAACTGTGTCACCTGCACATGTAGCGCTGTTACAAGAAGTTCGAAACCTGTAGTTTCCAACTGTGCCACCTGCACATGTAGCGCTGTTACAAGAAGTTCGAAACCTGTAGTTTCCAACTGTGTCGCCTGCACATATAGCGCTGTTACAAGAAGTTCGAAACCTGTAGTTTCCAACTGTGTCACCTGCACATGTAGCGCTGCTACAAGAAGTTCGAAACCTGTAGTTTCCAACTGTGTCACCTGCACATGTAGCGCTGCTACAAGAAGTTCGAAACCTGTAGTTTCCAACTGTGTCACCTGCACATGTAGCGCTGTTACAAGAAGTTCGAAACCATCCACCCTCAATTCCCATATTTGCCATTTCGAACACGGCAATAATAATAACTAATTCGAAATTTGCGGGTTGACTACATCGCTACTTTTAGAAAGATTTTAAGTGGATTCCAAAATTTCTGGTGGCACGGGAAGTCGATCGAGCCGGCCACCTTCGGGTCAAGAAGCTAGCTTTGATCTACGAGTTTTGTTGAAGTACGCGTTTGTAAAATGTGTTTCATTTAAATTTATAATTTATTTCCTCGTGCACGTTGGACTAAACATATTCAAATACATTCTGCATAAAAGTAAACGTAATAAAATTGTTTGATTGTAAAACTGTGATGCATACGGGATTTGCTAATTATTGGCGCCAAATCTTAATCAAGTTTTTAATTAATAAAATGAGACATAACAATTGAGCTAGCCATTTTTTTGCAATCGTTTACCGTCATTGCCTACAACTTGAGTGATATTAAAAGTTGAAATGAAAATTGATTTAAATTAGTGAAGAAATTATTTATATTTATACCTATATGTATTCCCTTTGTTATATACAGTAAGAATAATCAATGTTTTTCTTAAAGATTATTTTTGTTTGTAATGTTGTCGGTGAATGATGGCCCCCAAATAGTACCCCAGGCGGCTCTATTCGGTGTCAACCCCTTGATTAAGTCACAGACTACCACACTCCGGTGCTTATCCGTGTATTACAACAGCGGTTTTACAATAATTCTATAATAACGAGACTTTTTATTTTGCTGCTACTTACGATAGTGTGTCTAAGTGTACTACTGACAATATTTGCATAGTCAGCATTTAAACTGACTAAATTCTCGCTTATGTTAAACAGTTGGGCTATACTTGATTCCCCACTGCGGAAAATATTTTCAGCCGTTGTCCTACAGATGACAGAATTGTGCTGAACCGCGCCTAGGCAGTCAGTTAGTAACAATCACTATTTGCGTAACCTTGTTAAGAATACTTTTTATACAGTTTCTCATTGTCTTCTTCCCGATTATAGTGTACCAATCCACTATATGTAAATTCTACATTGCCAGGAATCTAATTACAGTTATCCGTTTTCAGGTCAAATGATAGTGTAAAGTGACAAAATAAAATAATTATATTTGTATTATTGCACTTATTATTCCTCTAGGGTATGTAATAAATGGAACCAATTTAAGAAACTAGGAATTTTAGCATTGCATATTTTCTGGACGACAATTCAAGAAAATACTAACCCAATTCTCTGTTATCTATTTGTAAATATGTCGAGAAGTGTTTATTTCAAAATATAAATATTTATATCAAGGGAATTCATTTTTAGATGTTGTATTCATAATTGTTCAAAACCAAAGATCGAGTTTTAATGTAAGGCACATTAAAACTTCATAAAAAACGGCATTGTATTACAATATGAGTATATGCCTTTGGTTATGCTTTACTAGTTGCTGTCAAATTTATTTGTGAAAACATCGCCAATGTTTCCGAAGAAAATATGAGCTCGAGTGACGAAACTTAATTCGTTTTTTTTTTTTTTTTTTTTTTTTGGTGAGTTACTGATGTCCATATTTCAAGTTGATGTAACGAGGAAACCGAAGAGTAAATATGTACTTGAGTGACCACGATAGTAGTACGAAACCAGTCTGCGTGTCTCAACATTGAACTGCTTTTTTGCCAATACGACTGTCATAAACGACGTCGATATAATTTGAGGTTAGAACAAGGGCTTTCAGATGTTTGCATACTTCCTCTAGCCATTTTGTAATGGAGATTGATTAAATTCAAATGGGGGAAAGTATTCTACTCGTATGAATTTGCTTGTGTAAAATTAAGATGTAATGAGTGAAGATATTTGGATGGCTCTTAACATTGAGCAGATGGAGGTGATTGATATGAGATTGAAGGGGCGGGGGGAAACAGGAGATTCCCGAGAAGATCCGCCGATCAACGGCATCGCCCGGCACGATTCCCGCATGCGGGAATCCGGAGTGACTCGACTGGGGATTGAGCCCGGATCGCATTGGTGGGAGGCAAGCCGGCTAACCGCTCAGCCACCGGGGCCCCCATTAAGACGTAAACAACCACGTTCATCACTGTTATCGATGTGACTTTGACAGTTTTATTGGTTTTGGCCAGGTCAATGTTGGGTAGTTGCATAAAAGACGACAAATAGTTCTATAGTATATTTGTAGGTAGAATTTAACACTTCTTGAATCAAATTTTTGACTACTCACTCCATTTATGACGTATCTTGTTGTTTCCTACATATGTCACGTATCACGAGCGTTTTATACTTCTGTCGACATAAAAGTATATAATTACTCTGTTATATATAACATTTACCTAAATTTGTCTATAATTTGTAATATCTAGATTGTAATTAATAAAACAATTAAAAAAATATGTGTTGGTAATTACAAGTAAGAAACTGAATGCGCGCGAATACGGTGCGTTGCTCCTTTGCTGTGTAATATTTCAGAATTCGTTAAGATTAGTTGGCTTGAGGCGGAGGAATATCCTGAAAGCAGAGCTTGAGCAGAGCTTCAGATGAGTTGGAAGTAACCAAGAATGGACTATACATAGAGCTAAGTGATTGTTCGCGAAAAAAATACGAGTACAAGGTAGACTTCAACACTGTAAGCATCCAACAGCAGTTTGTCTACTGCCATTGGTTGCTGTCTGCTTGAGAAGGCGTTTTCATATTTGACCGGGCCACTCAAAATTAGGCAACATCGGCATGACTACTACGTGATTCGAGTACAGACAGTTAACACGTGTCAAAAAGTAATTCAGCCAATCAATATAAGTAAACGACCCTACAGTGTTTTAAAATATAACTTGAGAAATATTTCCGCGAAATTCCACTACCCTTAAACAGTGGTGTGTTAAGGGAGGGGGGCTGAGGGGGATGTAGCCTCCCTATTTCCCGAAAATTAAAACCTCAATTTTTAAAATATAAACCTATACTGTTTGAATGTCATATATTTCAATGTTTTAGGCAAAAAGGGACTAAATAAACATCACATGGTTAATTTATTTATCGCGGACTTCATTTTGTGGAATGTTAGATTCTTTTAACTTGATCTGTTATATCTGATTTCTTTAGAAGTGCTTAGTTTTTCTAAAAGTATCATGAAATAATACGAGAAAACATTATAAGAATTGTACGTTTAATGTTTTTTTTAAATATACATAGTGTATAACTAAATGTAGTATGTGTGTATTTGTATGTGTTAGGTAAACGAGTGATCCAAAAACATTAGAATTTGGTTCATTTCTTTTTTGCGAATTTCATTTAATGTAGTGTTTGATGTTTATCACACCACTTTTCGCCCCTTAATCTTAGAAAATTTTAGCTATAGAAATACCGGTGGTATATTAAAATAATTATATACGAAAACTGCTCAAATAGCACCACTTTGCGTCTTGAAATCAAAATTTTTTTATTGATGATCTCGATGTTCCTTTATGAAATTCCCAAGCCCCCCCCCCCCCCCAACCACCCCCCTCACAAACACAAATCCTGACTACGCCACTGCCCTTAACTATACGTAGAGATAGGACAATTTCGGGAGTTCAATGACCTGTAGGCTAGACTCCTCAGCCTTCAGCATACTGGGGCCTCGGCTGTGTGCTCATTGGCTGTTCCCCACACCTGGCAGATACAGGATTCGCAAGGTGTTGCCGTGCAAGCCTGCTACTGGTTCAGAAGCGTGCAGGTCGGGTCAAATAAACGCTATCCAATTGCGAAGGTGACTTCACTATATATGTATTTGACGTCTATCTTGTCCCGAAATGAGTTCGCGAAATTATCCTATCCCTAACTATACGTCATTTTTAGTACATGGAGGAAAGTGCGCGGGTGCAGTCCGTCTCGAACGCCCTGCAAACAAACGCAGGCAAACAAACAAGAAGAGGCCATTAAACGCAGGTCAGCCGATACAGATATTGGCCGGCCCGGCGTAATTGCAGTGGAATGGGGACAAGGGTGAGTTGCGTCGTTGTAGCGGTCGGGCGCATGATTGATATACGCATTGTTTCTCCAGGGGAAGAGGTCCAGGGGATTATTTGCGGTGCGGGGGGGGGGAGGGCGGTGTCGTGCCAAACAGCGGACGGCATATGTGTAGCAGCTAATTACACTGGCTTATAGCCCCAACGCTCTGAACAAATATGCCCGGCGAGGCAGGCAGCGTGGTGCACGCTAAGCCGCTATGCTCATGCGCGGGCAGGACTGCGGGGGCACTTAACTAAACACGCGCTAGGGGATCGCGTGCTGGTTCGGCGTGGGGGTGGGGGGGAGGAGTGGAGAACTGTCACACACGGCAATAATACACCACATCACATGCACCGGCCTGCTGACGAGCCGCGCCGTAGAAATGACAAAGCACTGTGCTGGTGTTGGGGCGGGGGGCTGTTAGAGCCAACACCCATTTCTGGTTGGCCATCGTAATATGGAACACGAAGTTGGGTGGCGAGGAAAGCGCTCCTATTGATTCACATCGCGCCGGCAGAAGTGTCGGGTGAACTGATAAGCCGGCGAAGTGCCGTGGAGGAGGAAGGCTCGCTAATCTCTGTTCACAGAAATTCAGTACAGACATATGCTAGTAGTTTCGAAAATTGTTAAATCAAAAACCACCAGTGCCGGGACGAACAGCCGCCTTCCTGAACTCACATCAGAGTACAGGACCCATTAGAAGCCCATTAGAATGATAGTATCCCATTTATACGTTAACCCCTCAATAGAGATTATTGTTTATCGCGAGAAAAGTTGACTGTTTGCTAGGATTCAACGTACCATACATTTGTCCTACCGGTTTCTTTCATTATTGGCTGTCATGCATGTACGACGCGACTACCCCATTTCACTGGGTCAATGAAGATTCTGATACTACAAAGTAGAACGATTGGTCTGGAAACAACTTAGCCGAGTCGAACTCTTGGTCAACCAATCATAAAAGAATAAACTAGTTAAAGTGTTATAGAAGGTATGTTGGTCCAAAAAAAAAATTCGCGATTTTCCATCATCTCTACCCATCAATCATCCCAATACTCTCTGTAGTAATGTGCTATTGATAGTGGTTCCTCAATCATTTCAATTATATCAAAAATGTATTTTTTTTTTTTTCATATCTTAAAAAACATTCAAATAACTTCCTTCAAAATTAAACCCCCTCCCCCCAAATTAAACCCAAATTAAATTTAATTTAACTGATTACGTAACAAAGATCACAAATTTTAATTGGGATCAATGTGGGGGAGGGGGGGATTAAAAAGATGTCCAACGATACCTTTTTCGGCTACTACCCGAAAAGAGAAATGAATAACGTTATTATAGGCAGTACATCAATTAACTGTAGTTATTTAAAATATAATAGAGTTCAGTTATGGCCACTGGCCGACCACTGATCACATTTGTAATTTCTTTGTTGTTGTTGTTGTTGTTGATAAGCCGGCTTTGAAAAAACGAGCACGTGCGATTGCGTTGGCTGCTAAGCCGTACGCCATGTAGTACTCCTCTGTCGCCGGAGAAACTCTGAAAAGCGTTTCGCATTGGCTTTTCGCGCATGTACGCACATGTTTGCCTATCCGCACAGACCGTTAAGTTTTAAGAACCTAATATTTTAACGTAAAACTTAATGGTCACAACATCTACCCTCGCCGCATTATCAGAATTATTCATTGAAAAATTTGCGGTTTAAAAAAAAATGAAAAAAAGGGGGGAGGGTATAACTTTTGTTATTGCTAGGGGAAGTAAATTTCGCGAAAATAATTCAAGACGAGTAATATTTCAAAACACTGTGGGATCGTTTAAAGGGAGTCGGGGGTAAAATGAGAACTTTTGAAAGCCCTGCTTAAGATCTACTTGTTTGCACATTGTGTAGTCTTCCGCCTTGTGTAAAATTATTATTGCCGTGAGCCTCATCTATATATTCGCTCGTCGGACTAGTGAAATTGTGAAATTATTATAAAAGGACGTATTTAACAAATCGGAACAGTTACATATTTCGACGCATAGAAAAAAAAAACCGAAAGCGAATTAAATATTTCAAGTTGTCACAAATTGTTACCTAACACTTTTTATTCGACGTTAACTTAAAGAACTACTTTCCCTCCATCGTTACCAACTTTACTGGGCGCATGTCACTCAGTACGCCCATTAAAATATACGCAGGTAGGAGCGGTGACTTTTTTTTCTAAAGTTGATTTCAAAAGTGCTCACTTTATCGTGAACAGCCTTTGCCTATCTCTATCTTGATTGACTGCACTACATGTTAACGCCTGTCTACAGTCCGCACACAAATCACATAGTGGTCGTGCCGATGTTGCCGAATTCTGAGTGGCCCGGTCAAATATGAAAACCCCTTCTCGAGCAAACAGCAAACAATGGCAGTAGACAAAAACTGTTTTTGGGTGCTTATGGTATTGAAGTTTACCGTGTGCTCATATTTTTTCGTGAAAAAAAAATCATTTGCTTTTACTTATTGCATTTCGCTATTTACTGCAGGGTTAAAAGGCAAACTCTGGAGCTCGGCTTGCGTTCGATTTGTATCGCCCTAGAAGTAGGTTTCGGCTGTGATAGCACGGTAGGTTTGGGTTAGTTTAGAAGTTATGCCATTATACGACGAGAAATGAAGCCCTCGCACAGTGACAGTACGAAAATGTAATTATTTGTCATTTGTGTGCATAGCTGCCAACTAAAAACAGAAGTTGTGCAATACTATAATACAAATAAGATATTAATTACGAGGCATAGGGAAACTGTGGCAACGTCACCGAGTCACTTGTAACAACAGAAGCATATTATATATACTATTATGTTAAAATGGAGAAAAAATGTATAAACAAAATATAAATAACTTTTTTAAACACTGTCTATTTAGTATAGGCTGTTAAAGGTAAAGTGAGCACTTTTCTAGGCCATTCAAAAATTTCCCTTTCGCCCAATTTCTATCTTTCCGCTTTTTAAAAAAAATATTAACATTTCAAGGTGACTAATAAACACAGGATATATATATATATATATATATTTAAGCACACGCAGAGGTTGACGCCTGAGGCTGCAATAAGATATATTTATTAGTGGTTAAAGCCTGTTGGGAGGGTCTTAAATAAGTGCTCACTTTACTACGCTTTTAATGTGGTGTGTTACGCAGTGCAGCATTCAGTGAATATTTCTAAAAGACGCCTGAGGGGCGTATTTGAGTTCGTGATGGATGGACGTCTTAATACATATGAAAGAACTAAATTTGATTTTAATTTTATTCAAACACCTATTATTTACAACGTTAAAATACTTATCACCACTATTACTCTTTTGTTTTTCTCAGTGAGCGCAATAAATAATGTCTATTTCAACTCTAATCAACGTCCTTCTCAATATCTCTGTTTTTTACAGTCTGTTTATTCATACTCATCATTATCACGCGTTCAGTCTGTCTGTTGCCATCACTTGTAAAGGCTGTTCACGATAAAGTGAGCTCTTTAGAAATGAACCTTAAAAAAAAAGTAATTGCCTCTGCATGCATGTATTTTAATGGGCTCACTGAGGGAAATTTACCCAGTAAAGTTGGTGACGATGGATGGAAAGTAGTTCCATATCTTAAAGTCGAATAAAAAGTGTTAGGCAACCATTTGTGTTAACTTAAAATTATTTATTTCGCTTTCTGTTTTTTTAATGCATAGAAGTGTAAAAACGAGCAGATTTGAAAGTAATTACTTCCTTAATAATTTTACATTTTCATTTGACCGACGCATGAATAAAGCGATGAGGCCTATAGCAATTAATTTTACGTACGGCGGGAGAATACACTACGTGTATACAAGTACATCTTAAGCCGGGCTTTCAAAAGTGCTCATTTTACCGTGAACAGTCTATAATGTCTTTCACTCCCACATCCAGTCCATTATTCCAGCCTGCAGTCGTACTCTTTGCTGCGCCGATGCTCGAAGTCGCAGATTTTCCTCCCGCTGGTCACTTCTCTCGCCACTCGTTTCGCTCGTCCGTCGTGGTCTATCGTCAAGACTCCAGCCAATCAACCACTCAACAACTGCCGACTCAGAGGACCATCGCACTATTTACACTCTGCTGGCCTTGATCTGGAAAGGTCGACAAACACCGAACGTCAAACAACTAGAAAATTCTTCACATAAATACACAAACTCATTACAATCAAGTTCAGCAGCGTGCCCCACGAAAAGGATTGTCGTGTCGGCTCGCTTTTTGTAACAGATATGCAGTTCCTGGCTTATCGCTCGCTTGTCTTTCAAAACATTCCATTGCTTGCTGCCGTCGCTATCATATAACTGCTCTGTCCTTCACTTCCGGTCGCTTGCGCAGAACTTAGCAGCGAGTGCGTAACAGTATGGTTACCCATTTGCAGTCCCCGAGAGTATATGGCAGCAATACTGAAAGTTTACCGGAAAATTAATAATAAGTATTTATTCTTGCTTAGTATTCCGAATTTCACTGTGTTGATATTACTGCAAATATGGGCAAAGCAAGGCAGAACCGCAGTAAAGTGGTCGCATTAGACGCTTATTTAACAACATTTCAACACACAAGTCTTAATCCATTCAGACTCAGTGTACCAGTGGCATTTATTCCATAGATGCAAGATAAGCAATTCTTGCCCTATACATATTGGAAATGTTTAACCCTTTATAGTTTTCGCCTTAACTTTAAACACATTTAATTCTTAATTTCCCGTTCATAGTGCTGTTATCTAGTATTTATTTCTACAAACGGGAGCGACTAGCGATATATCGAACTCGCAAGTAACCACACAACACACGCTCAAGCTCCTCCGTCACCAACCGCGTTCCTTCGGCAGGGTAAGAAGGCAGTCGTTCTGTTTGCGTCCTCCAGTCCTACGTGTTTCCTTGGAAAGTGGATGAAAGTATTGGGGAAAACGGGAGTTTTCTTATAATTTGCAATACGCTCTCTAAATAATATTCAGTTTAACTATTGTTAGATTCATTTCGTTTCCGTCTTTATACCAAATGTTAGGTATTATAAAACGGCAAATACATGTGCAGGGTTAGCAAAGTTGGAAATTTCATTTGTTAGTAGAAATTGAAAATGGAATCACAGCCTGGCACTAGCAAGACTGAGTGTAAAATATGCTACTTTCTGAAGCGCAAATTGCTAGAAAAGTATCTTTGAAACTATTCTTCGAGTTGAATTATTGAGCTTATATCAACAATTTATTAAATTGTAAAGTGTGTAATGCATCATTTTTTAATGTTACTTAACTAAATTTTAACTAAAACACTCAAATATTTTATTGCTTGCCCCGTGAAAAAAAACTCACTACACGCCACTGCAGTGTACACAGTTATGTACATACGTACGTGTAGGTAACTTTGGTCTGTAGTGAAATTTCGCGAAAAGATTTCAAGACAAGTTATATTTAAAAATATTTTAACGTCGTTCAAATATCTTGATTGCCTGAATTATCTTTCGACACGTGCTGTCTGCGCACGAATCACGTAGGAGCCGTGCCGATGTTGCCGATTTCTGAGTGGCCCGGTCAAATATGAAAACGCCTTCTCAAAGAGACGGCAACCAATTGCAATATACAAACTGCTGTTGCGTGCTGTAGCATGCACTCTTTTTTTTTTTTTTTCGCGAAAATTCACTAGCTCTATCAATGACCAATGTTCTTGCCTGTGGGGAAATGATTTGCGAACCGTCTTAACTGGTCTAGGATATAATTGGTTCATATCACTGCGGGCGAACATATAACCTACAGCCCATTCGCTGTGACAACGAAATAAGTATTGTGTTGACTTAAGAACAGCACGCATCATGAAATTTTTTGGTTTGCGACACCTGAAGCTGCTAATTAAGTGGGTATAAAAGGGTTAAACACTTTTTTTTTGTAAGAAGCACTGCATCATACAAACAGTAAAGAAATACTTCTTTCTTATATTTCTGTTTGTGATAAAATGAATGTTAGCGCCTACGATACTCGGACGGGAGTGCAGAGTAGGAAGATTCTCTGAAGTAAGAATCGAAAATAGCCGATTATCTTCGGTTGCTCTTTCTGTCAGATGATCTGATCGCGTGTTTTGCAACTGTTTTTCTACGAAAAAATTCCCCATATACATAACTTACAGTCACTTCCAATTTGTCAATTATGTATCACTTTCCGTTTTGTGTTTACCACGAGAAAAAAGATACTGACGATAGAGTTTCCATAAAACACCCGTTCCATCCGACACATATCAGTTTAAATTTCACCTGCCGCGCGGTATTTTTTTTTTTAATCCATATTCAAATTCAGTGATTTGTATGCCAAGAAAATAACTCCAGGACGGATGCGGGCTTTTTTTTTTTTTTTTGCGGAGGCTTTGCAAGTCTGGTAATGGGTTTGGTTACCAATTGCAGTCGAGAATCTGCATTTAAAAAAAAGGAGCTTTCGGTCGTTTTGTTCCCTTCCCCTTTTTTCTTCACCCCCCCCCCCCCCTCCCGCTTCATCGATACGTGATGTGCATTTACCCCTTTTGACGCACGCGCGGGTGTTATTTTCATTTGATTAAAAATTGTTTTGCAACAATCTCCTGGAAATCTATCCTGCTATTGTGCCTGGCGTCTGCTCCCCAATTGTCGCCTGTATTACGTCCCTCTCTTGTTCGTGAAACAAAGCAATTTTTTTCCGTCCGAATCTGTTTTCTAAATAATCGGGCCCGGTCGGTGTTAGTCAGCCCCCCCCCACCCCCCCCCCCCCTCCGTCAATCTGAATGAACGAACGCCCTGCTTTATCCCCGCCGATGGGGGACTTTTTTTTTTGGCCACGGTCGTGTGTGTGGCTTATCGGCGTGGGGGAATCTTGATGGCGTGGCCGGGGGGGGGGGGGGGAAGGGGGGGGGGGGAATGAGAGTTTTCAATCCCAGAGAGGTGTCATCGCCACGTGGGTCCCAGCAGTTAATTCGATGCAGAGATCATTCCCGCGGCCACAAACGCAACATTGTTCCGCCCCCGGACGTAATTATGACGATCCGCGGCCCGATACACAGCTGAGCGAGCCGCGGCTATGAACATCGCGGCTTGTGTGTGTGTGAGTGTGTGTGCGTGTGCGGGCTCGATATCGCGAACAGTTTCATTACTTTTTTTTTTTCCTCCTCCTCTCCACGCCAATGTGAAGCTTTTGTGTATGATCGGCGCGCGGAGTTGATTCAGCCCAGCGGCACGGCGTCCTTGTCAATTGTGCGGCGGCTCGCTAGTGCGAGGACGTCGCTCATCGGTTTATTTTAGGCGCGAAAGCGGCGAGCGGCCATTGTGGGCGGGGATAGCCAATCCGGAACCAGCTCGGAAACGAGCACGCTTCGTGATTAGCTGTGACGGTGCAGGCATGAGCTCTTTGTCGGCACGCCTGCTCAGCGCGTGTTGTGAATTGTAGCAGGGTAGGCTGGTGCTTGCTCAGTGCTGTATACACTCGGCGCACGCAGCAGGAACCATTAACCAGACCAGATCCGGGAGAAACTGGATGTACTGCGGCCACTCACGAGAGAGCGGCGAGGCACCCATTACGCACGTGCTGTGACGTCAAATGCACTACTACGTTTAACTGTCAGATATGTAAACTAGCAAACTAATAAGGTATAGCACACAGTAAAACACAGCTTACCTTGCAACAGTTCACTACACGCCGCTGCGCCTACTACACTGGTTTACACCTAGTTTTGACCAAGGCTGGCAACAGTGCTGGTAAAGGCTATTCACGGTAAAGTGAGCACTTTTGAAATCATCAAGTGATTAAGATGTCTGCCTGCGATTTAGTCATTCATTATCGCAGTTGTCTAATTCTGATAGCCCACTGAACTAATAAAATGTCATAATTCAAAAAGAAAATACGTAAATAGCCAGAAAATTTCCAGGCGTGCGCTTAGATTGTTGACATTTAGCCTACACGTAAATATTTTGGCAGAAAACAGGTGTAGCCCCTTGTCCCACATGATAAATTTGATGTATATACAGCAGCCAACGTTGAAATGACAGAGGCTACAATATATAAATATAATGAGGTATTTATAGTCCATGTATAGTTACTGCTAGAAGTATTGATTTTCGCGAAATGATACGAGTACACGGCAAACTTCGATACTATAAGCACCCAACAGCAGTTTGTCTACACTGTTAAAAAATTTCCTTCATTTTACGAAAAAGTGCTGGTAAAAATGTATCCATAAGTGTCCGTAAACTCTCCGTAAAATTACGGACACACTGATTTTCAGAAACGGACTGTCCGTAAATTCCACGGAACCTTTCAATTAATTTCCAAGTTAGTTTTCTGTACTTTCCGTTTAAAACAAAAAGAGATAATGAAAATGTCTTTAACTTTCGTTATGGTGGTGTTCTACCATGTATAAAAATTATATTAAAAAGTTGAAATATTTTGTACTTAAGCGAGGTTTGAACCCGAGTCAAAAAAATTACCAGTCCATGGCTCTAACCATTCACCTACAACTATCACTTCAGAGAAGTAGTATAACATCTATATTTATATTCAAAAATGCAAAAGCAAAAATTTAGTGTATTTTTAGTGTTGCCAAATATTACAGACGCCTGATGATATTTTTTAATTTTTGAAAGAAGATCATTTTCTCGTTACAGTGGCGAAGTCGAGAAATCTTCGTGTAGAAATCGGCATTCCTCGTCCCCGTAACTCGAAGCCAAAGCGACTACGGAGACATTCCGTAGTTCGTATTTACGGACTTAACTCCATTTTTCGTCATTACGGATTGCCTTTCCGTATGTACACTGTACGTTTCCGTAAAAATTCCGTAAATATACGGAAATATTTAACAATGGACTGCCATTGGTTGCTGTGGTTGAGAAGGCGTTTTCATATTTGACCGGACCACTCAGAATTCGGCAACATCGGCACGACTGCTACGTGATTCGTGTACAGACAGTTAACGCGTGTCAGAAAGTAATTGAGCCAATCAAGATAGGTACACGACCCTACAGTGTTTCGAAATATAACTTGTCGTGAATTCTTTTCGCGGAATTCCACTGCCCCTAGTTACTGCTCTAGTTCTTCTCCGCCGCCGCATATAAACTAAGCTTATCTAAGTATCAAAAATTACCGTACTCGTGCGGACTCATTTCAATAACATTTTGCATGATAACTATTTCGTACTGGGCATTTCCAGCACACGTATTTTCTCTGTTTTATTTGTATTATTTATAATTAAATATTTTGATGTGTCTAGAGAATATGAGTGAAG